>BPLQ01005770.1:0-324795 GCA_021605075.1 Caerostris darwini | reverse complement strand
AAATTTTTGATTTAGCCATCCTTAGTAAGGTTGGCAAATTCATAGATACTTCTTTTTCTGTTTATATACATATGTATAGGAATGGACAAATGATTGTCAGAATTTCAATATTTATATGCAAAAATAGAAATATCCTCTGTAAAATGACATTTGTTACAGACATATTTTTATGTGTATCAAGTCTCGTATAAAAATGGATTAGGGAAATACCTATCTAAGTTAAGTGAATTAAAAATCATATTTGAAATTTTGTGTTTTTATGCACCTCGACTTGTTTATAAAACTTTTTATAGAAAATAAATATTATGTATTTCTATCTTATTTTTATTTTTTATTTATTTTTTTGTAATATTTTGAATATAGATTTTAAAGAAGTTTTCTAAATACAGAGTTTAGATTGTTTATTTCAACTATTACCTGTGTTTTGAAAATATATTTTCAAGTGAGAAATATGTTTTTTAATTTAATGTGATAATGAATGAGTTATTAATTTCCTGAGTAATTATACTAAATTCAAGTCAACTAACCTTCTCCTTTATAGTTAAATAAATTTCAACTAAAAAAATATATTTGTAAGTTAAATTTCCTTTATTAAAAAAATTATTAAAATGTTGAAGAAAATAAGAAAAAGGGGCAAAAAATAAATATGTAGGATCATGGATGTCCTTCTGTAATTGACAATAACTAATTAAGGGCCAATATTGAAGCAAACTCATGCAAAGCAATTTAAGAAGCTGTAGATTTGACATTTGCACCAAATGGCAAAATCAAAAAAGCTTGACAATTGGGTACCGTACACTCTGGAACGAAACCCAAAATGTCAATGTTACGAAGCGCGACTTTTCTTCTTTTTGTTACAAAAATTATTAATTTTTATTGCATTGTGACAAAGTGATGAAACAATTGATTCTATATAACAGATAATCTTTCAATGCAGTGGCTAGACAAAGATGAAGCATTAAAGCACTTTCCCAAACTGAAGCTACTTCAAAAGAAGGTTATGGTTACTATTTGGTTGGTCAGCAAGTGGAATCATTCATTACAACTCTGAATCCTGGGAAAGCCATCACATCAGAAAAATATTTCCAGGAAATCGACAAAATGCACTAAAAACTGCAGTGTTTATATACAGCATTGGTCAATTAAAAAGGACCAATTCTTCTGCATGACAATACCAGACCACATGTCTCGCAAATGGCTATGCAGAAATTAATTGAACCGGGATACGAAATTACCCCTCCCAGCTTGCTCACTAGATCTTTCTCTGACTAACTACCACTTTTTCAAGCACTTCAATAACTTCCTGCAAATAAAAGTCTTCAATTACCAGGCATCAGCTCAAAAGATCCTTGAACAATTTATCGATTCTAAAACTCCAGGATTCTATATTGCCAGAATAAATAGGCTGTTTCTTGCTGGAAAAGATGCCTAGATTAAAATTTACTAATCAAAATTAGAATCATCATATTTTAAGCTCATATATATTGTTTTAAAGTTGATAGCTAAAAACCTCAATTATCTTTGTACTAATCCTATATAAAATTATCATTAAATTGTACTTTGTTTTTTTTGGAAGGGATTTAGAGTAATTGTTCATATCTCCATTTATATCTTCATATATTATCTCTAAACCAATTTTATTAAAAGAAATTTATTTGGAATTTTATATTAACATTCAATATTTATTTCAAAATAATACTTCATGTAAAATATCTATTTTAACAATATTTCTCTTTTTAGGAATATCTATTGAAATGACCATACCAATGGTCTACCATGTTAGTCCTGTTGAAGAAAAGGCCAAAGATTATTCTGTATCTTTCTTTTTACCTGCGAAGTTAGAAAATCCGCCAAATCCGTTAGATACTGAACTTGCTTTATCTGAAACTGGCCCTCGTGAGATATATGTCAGGTGAATAGTTATTACTATTTTAATAAATGCATTTATTTTTGTTTAAATAAAATCTGTAACTTTTTAAAAAAAGTTTGTTTTATTCATTCATAAAAAACCAATATAATAAAATATACTGTAGTAAATTAAAATCGAAAGCAAGGAGTTGGGATTGGCATATTGGAAGGAGTTGATTTGAAAGCCCTACTCTTATATTAAAAAAAAACAGCTTTTCCAAAATTCTAGTTAATGTTAAAATTAAATGTTAAGTAGGCAGATCAATTATACCCTTCAATAATACAGCCAATAGCAAAGAGTTACTACTGCAGAAGCATACAAATTAAGTACTTAGAGACTTTTCACAGCATTGTAGCTTGCAAAAAAACTATCTTTTATCAACAATGAAAGATCTTGTATTATTAAGAAATAATAAGATATAATGTACTACAACTGTAACAAGTTTGTGCTTAAATGTTCAATTTTCTTTTGCTTGTCTTAAACTATTATATAATATAGTACATGTTAATTATATAGTTTATATAATTATATTGTTGGTATTTTTATAGAATATATGTATTTTTTGTAAACTTTAAAAAAATACTTTATCTATAAAAGCATTTTAACAAACAATATATGTGTGAATTCAATGAAAGTCGTTAAATATTGAAAATGAAAATATAAAAAGTAATTGAATTTTTTTGAAAATTATAAAAAAAAAGTAAATATATTTATAAAAAGCTAAAAAAAAAGTCATTGAATCTATTTCACAAATTCTTCTAAATCAAAGAGTAAAAGATCATAGTGCATAAAATTAAAATTAGGGAATAGGATTAATAGTTGGTAGTTGGTATTAAAAAAAAGTCTTAGAAGTGGCTCCATCCCCAATTAAAATTTGCTTGATTCTAATTAGAAATTCATGTTGCAAATTAAAGTACAATGGTATATGCACAATGATATATGTGAGAACATAACTTATTTTGTACATATTTCAGAGAAAAAAATTCTAATTATTTTATAATTCTAATTTTTTGTTTTATAATAGAATTTTTATTGTTTTTTAATTTCATTTAAAAAACTAAATAATCAAATTTAAAAATTTTTATTATATGTATACAATGTTTCCAATTTACTTAGAAAGCTTTCGAGTTTTCTTATTGAATGTTTTTCTAAACATTGAAGTATTATTAATATTAGTATTTATAATTATTATTTACTATTAATCAATATAAATATTGAAATGAAGTCATAATGGGTGAACAAAAAATTATGCAGAAATTAACAATTATTTAAATTTTAATGATCATTCAGACAATGGAGGGTCGATTTTCTAGATTTTTTCCTGTCTAATTTATGATTAGAAAGTTATCTCATGTTTAGAAAATACTGTTGTAAGAGATTGTTATTGGAAAAAAAAATCATATTTCTTTGTAATAAGTTAATTGATGTGAAGAAATTTAAAGGTTAAGTCAAGGGTATATATAAAAATTCATTTTGTATACAAGATATTTGTATTTTTAAAGAATAGCATTGTGAAAATGTTCAATAATTTTGATTTAATTAATTTCATTATATATAATTCAGTTAATTAAAAAATTATTTAAATCAATTGATATTCACTTAACTTGATTAGATGTTTTGTGATTTATAGTTGCATAAACTGCTTTATATTAATTTGTCCAAATGTCAGGCAAATAAAAGAGGCACATTAACTTGAAAAGCAAAGTGATTTCAGATAGTAAATTGTTTTATATAGAAATATTGAAACTGCCAACTAAAACTGAGTAGAAAATGTGTTATAATGCAAGTTTTTCAACATTTCTTTAGCTGAATTAACTATATATTTGATCAGATCATATTGTTGTATTTGTCATACTATGACACACATTTAGCAATGCCTCGTTCATAAATTTCATAATTTATTTAATCAAATATTACTACTATTACTGCTACTATTATTATTTTTTGCCATATTCCATTCATTTTTAAATTAATTTAGGTGGTTTAATGCTTTAAACTTGCACTTCTAATTTTATTGTATACACATTTATTTTTGTGAATACTAGTTGCTGAGACATTATTTTCCCATACAATTATAAATATTACATCTATAGAATCTTGTGTAAGGAAAGCATAATAATGTTTAGTTCATTGTATTAGGAAAACAAATTACTTTGAGCAACATTTGTAAAAGTTTTTTAAATATTATTTTTCTTTAAAGCTATTTTTTTTAATAGCTCTGATAGGATAAATATAATATTTGCATTAAATATTTCTTTTAGGACATTTGGAGGCATGGCTAAGGATGCAGATTGGAAAAGAGAATTTGATGCCTTAAAGGCCAAATTAGAAAATCCTGATGACGTTGATTTATCTGAATATCACCGAGCTGCTTATGATCCACCATTCAAACCATTCAACAGAAGGAATGAGGTATGGGTTGTGAAGAAAACATCTAGTGTTGTGGAGGAGCCGCAGAGCCCAACTGATTAAATCAGTTGATTCAAGACAAGAATAAATAAGCTTTAAAAAGGAAACATTTTTTGATTCATGTGAAAGCAATGTGTAACAGTATAGATGTTTAACATTGTTGCATGTACTTTTTTGGACATGTGCATTCCAATTTATTTTAAAAAGAATTTTCTTTATATATTATAATCTATTATGTTTTGTGTATAAAATATATATACAAAATATATTGATTTTATTTTATGATCAAAATGTTTTATATTATATTGGCTACTTATTTTTTACCTTTTTTTTTAATTTGCTACTGTATTTAAAAGTGATAAGCCATGATATCATTGCATCATATCTTTTTATATAATGTTGATGTTAAAATTTAAATAATTATTAATAATTTTGTTTGTTAAATGCTGTAGCATTTTAAGCATGTCTGATAAAACATTTGCTGTGTTTTCTGTATTATCATCTTCATCTAGAATACTGTGAAAATGTTTGAACATATATCAATGATGATTTAAAATTTAGTAGTTTGTGTTAGCATTGATGTTAGTTGTTGTGAAATACCTCCTTCTACATATATATTTATTTGTTGTTATATCTTTAGAGAATATTGATGATAAAAAAATATACATATTTAATGCTCTGCTAGCTTAGTGCATGTGTATGCAGTTAATTTGGCACCATGTTTATTTTCTGATTTTTAAAAAAAAATTAGTTAAAAATGATTGTTTTATTAAGTAATTTAAAATACATATTAAAATTTCTTACTTGTTTTTATTTTTTTTTACTATGTTTGTTATAAGATAATTATATATATTTTGTTTTAGTATTATCAATATTTAATACAAATCTATTCCTATTTACTTTGTATATATATTTTTAAAAAATATATTTATTTACTTTACTTGTTACATCAAACAAACATGGTGGGTGCTTTATGCTGTGGAATAAGCTGTTGTGTTTTTAGTAGTCTGATAAAATATTTGTTAAACAGTTCATCAATATATAGGTGTATGTTTTCTCTAAATATGGATGTAAAACATTGTCAGATTTGACTTTAACTCTTAAATATTTGCTAAGATAATTACACTGCCAGAACAATACATATTATACATTTTATAAATAGCATGGTAATTTCACTTTTATTTAATGTTTTGTTATAATATTTTAAATGTTTCTATAAAAGAAATGGATATTTATGTCTATTTGTAATTTGTTTTCAGTATATAAACACTTTAATATTAATGCTTTAGGTATTTAAACAAACTTGAAATCATATTTTCTTTTAATTTTTTTTATATTAAAAAAACACAGATAAAATCTGATTTTGATTATCTTTTTTAGATATTATCTAAAAACTGAGCTTTAAATTGATACTTAATATTTAAAGATTTTAATATTGCATATATATATTGATTCTTTTAATTGACTTTGCCAATATTTGCTACCTATGTGTCAATCTGCAGTGTTTAGTCATATAGATTAGCTTTATAACAAAATTTGTGATTCTAAAGTATCTAATATTATGGATATTCAAAATTATTAGTTTAATGTTAATTTTTCCCCTCTTTCTTTTATATGTTTACTACTAGTTGCAAATTTAAAATTTTAATTGAAAATATTTTTTTCTGGTTTATATTTAATAATTCGTCTTTATTATGAATTTAAAGGTACAATTTATGTATTTTTCAACCTATTTATAGTTTATATGTTAATTCAATAAAATAAACATTTGAAAAATTAAGCAAAATCACCTTTTATATTTTAAAAGAAAGTAAAATTTACTAAATTATAACATTGTTATAAAATGGAATACAAAGTTTATTCTGACAAGTTTAAAAGAAAATTAGGTTTTCTTATAGTCATTTTGATACTAGTCACTGTAAGTTAAGTGGAATTGAGTGGATCATTTTTTTTTATATTAAATAGTTAATGATATTATATTATGTTTAATTTACTGTTAGAAATGAGCTTGGATGAAAATGTTAATGCATTTGGTCATAATTCATTTTAAATATGAGAGAAGGCAAAATATAATTTGCTTCGGTATTTTATGTGATATTTTTGTATTACCTTTTGAAATTGTTATTTTACTATATAACAATTTAATTTTATTGAAAAAGTTGTTTTCGTTTAGAAAAAGGAAGTGTTTGTAGATATTAAAAATTGTAAATTATTTTTTAAATTTGTTTGTGATATTTTTGATTTAATTTTGCTGTTTGATTTTTATATGAATGTTTAAAAACTTTCTTTTGTTAATCTTTTTTATCTGTTTTTAAATATATATATATATATGAAGGCAGCTATGTTCTGCACTGTTTTTTTACTGAGTGTATTGTGAGAGTTTTATTAAGATTTGCTGATAAAAATGTATTTAATAATCTCAGTTTTTTTTCGTAATGAAACATACAAGCATTGGATATATAGATATTTTTTAAAAAATTGAAGCACTTTAATAATATACATAAATTGTAATATAGTCATATATAAGTAAAATGTGATGTCGCACAAAATGCCTAGCAGCAGTTTGTAATTATGCTGGAAAGAAAAAAAAAAAGTTGTGAAATTGTGTTAAATCCTTCTTTTTATTATTTTTTCTTCTCTTCATAGTTGTATATTGACATTTCTTTTCTTCCCCCACTAAGAAATTAAATGGTATATTTACCTTGAATATGTTGCCCAATGTTATAGAATCACAAATTTTGATTTCATTTTGGTGTGATTACATCTTTGACTTATGAATAAAAAGGTCTGAGTGTTTAAATTGTTGTGTGAATTATTTATAGAGCAATGTTTCTTTATATCAAAATTACTTTAAATTAGCAATGCTTTCTATATTTTCTTATAAATTCTTTCATTCATTCATCAATATTTAAGATCATATATTCCTCCATCATTTAAAAAAAAAAAATATAAGATGCTAAATAAAAGTGAAAAAACTTCTAATAATTCAAAATCGCCATTTGCAATGTGCACCATGAAAGAAAAGAATGTAAAATACAGTGAACATCAATGTATATAAGATTAAAAACAAGTTTTAAAGTAAGGTATATGAACAAAATTGTAACATTTTGTACAAACTATCATATTTATGTAGAAGATGTCTGTGATAACTTAACTAGAAACTGCATAGGAACTTATACAAAAAGTATTATGCTAGAGATTAATTAAATTTCTTGATTACTGCCTTTCTAAATTGTAAAATTTAAATGAATGTTTCATTTAAAACATAGTTTGTAAAAAAAAAAATTAAGTATTTGTAGGCAAACATTTATTTTCAGAAGATATGCTTTAGATTAACTTATAACATTTAAATATTGATATGGGACAGTACACATTATATAAAATTTATTATAGCATTTTTTTTTTTAAAGTTAAATGTAAGATATTCATACTATAAACGATTTTTTTCACCAAAAGTCTTTTAAAAATCAAAAATTTAATAGCCTTATGTAACGAATATTTTTGGTTGTGTTAAAATTTTGAAATCTTCATTATTGTTCTCTTTACTTCAATCTACTATGAATTTATATGCTTTTAGTGGAAAAAAAAGTTCATAAATGTTTAATTGGAAAAAAAAAAGAATTGACTATGTTTTAAATTTCATAAAAATCCGATTAATTATTTACGATATATTTTCAAGTAAAGCTACTTTAAGATAAAAATTTCTAAAAGGTTATGATTTTATTTGACAAAATAATTTAAGCAAATTTTACACATATGATTTGTTAATATGTTTTAGATAAATTTATAAAACATTTAGATTAATGTTTTGGTGGTAAAGAAAAATGAGCTAATAATGAGTTGAAACTAACAATGAAAACCGTCTGTATTGTATAAAAAATATTTTTATACAAATTGAATGCTTCAGTAGATGCAGTGGATTCATCTTTAATGATAATGAGCAAAATGTCGATTCTCATTGGTTACGCACCTTTCTGCCACTATATTTTAAACAAGTAATATATAAAAAAATAATTTTAAAGTCAATTCCTACTTTTTTTTCACTATATTGCGGAAAAGTCCTTTACAAATAAAGTTGAAATTTTCCTCTTACATCTGGTGCCATCTATTATTAGATACATGCAACTTAAATCTAAAAAAAAAAAAACTAAAATTAATTAATTAAATTTAATTAATGAATTAATATTTGAAAAAGCTGTATTAACATCAAGTGTCACCCACTACAAGTTCAAAAAAATGTATTTCAACTTGAGTGGAGGAATAAAAAGTATTTTATTAACGATTAAAAATTTTAACAAGATATATATAGGGAGAGTGTGAACTAATAGTATGAATTGAAAAAAACCCAGTAGATTCTGTGGTAGTTGTTACAGTTTCTCACATAAATGTTTGTCGTAATTTTTATGATTTTTACCAATATGATATACAAATGCTTCCCAGAATGAAGTACTCTATATCAGACAGAATAACATAGAAGTGATCTTATATGGCCATTTTATAATAAAGTAGCCAATAAGATTGGTAGGTTTAAAGGTCAGGGTTAAATAAATTAAAAAATATCAAGTCATGAGATTGTTACAATATGAATATGAATATATATATATATATACAATGGTGATCATGACTAAGTAGGGATCTATTTTATGAATAACGCGATACTCCTGTAATCGTTTTTCAAATAAATAAATCCAATTCATTCAGATAATCTTTTCTTACAAAATCCAGACTCAACTTTTTTTTTTTTTAAATAGTCTGGAGTGCCAACTTCGATTGGTAGCCACGTCGTATACGTGACCAGCTGTGACCTTCAGAGACTTGAAAAATATGTTCAGCAGAATCAAAGGAATAGAAGGAGCAAATATAGGAGTGGCAGTAATATTTAAATAGTGTATCCCATGTGTTTAATGCATCAATTGTGTCTGACGCAGTCCAACCAATACTTCAAATATGATATATGTGTTCAATACAAATCAAAATGTTGAATTTTACAATGGATGTCTTTGAAAGATCTACTGTTTCTAAGATAATTTAAGTTTACTAAAACAATTTTTGATCATAAATTTAATAAAAATAAATGTTTGTGTAGATAATTATCTAATAAGTTTATTGAAAACTAAAACGTTTAATACATTAAACCTCTAAAAGTGCTTACTGAAAAATTCATTAGTGCTGCTCTCAACACTATCTTTTCATATTGTATTTATTAATAATAAGGGGTGAAATTTATAATAAAATTAATTTTAATGGTAAAATATATAAATATATAATTTTTTTTTTTTTTTTTTTTTTTTTTTTTTATGTTATAAATTTGATATTTATATAAATATAATAAATTTTTAAGTAAATAAAAAATAAATGCATTAAAATCCACTTTGATGCCACAAAAATTTAGATTTGTACCCCTCACGGAAACTGTCAGGGTGATTCGCACCTTCCACCCTACTCCTTTAATTATTTTTTTGTCCTAATGCAACTGGCAAACACTCAGGTAGTTGTCTTTTATGCCTTAAGGCAAGCGCCGCAACGATGTTACCACTTAGCACTACCCAGACGGTGCATGTAGCTTGAAGATAAACTACGGACGCGGAGTAACAATAGCCCCGCAACGCTCTACGATCATGCCAGACCGGGACCTACGGTTTAAAGTGGATTCCGAACCATCACAAACAACCATGGCACCGCCGGGACTCGAACCCGAAATCTCTGGTACCGAGCGCCAGGGCGCTAGCCACTCAGTCATCAGGCCCCACTCCTTTAATTCAGTGGAGGAATATTTCTGGTTGTCGGTTTATCGGGAAAATTCTGGTGTCACAGTTTTCTACTTGATTCAATGATTCTCCCAGTTCCTATTTGGTGATTTTTTTGAAAGGCTTATATACTGATGGATCATATATTCTATGTATGTATATGACGAACAGCCCAAAATGCTCGGTGAAAGGAGGTTTGGTTTGTCGCTCTACGGTCATTTTGTGCAGACTTTAGCTAATTAGACCGGGACCTACAGTTTAACGTGGATTCCAAACCACTAACAAACATCCATGTTCCACTAAGATTCGAACTTGAAGCCTGTGGTACCAACGGCCAGAGCGATAGCTAAATTGGTCATCGGACCGCATTTAAAGTGAGGCGATGGCCTTAACGGAGGACTTTTAGTAATTACTTGCAATTGCATGTCGTATGAGAGAAGCCTGGAAAACTCCAACAAGGCACCCTGTCAGTCAATGTAAGAATAAACTATAGAATTAGAATTTAGTTTATATACTATATGAACAATTTTTTCAAAAAGAACTCTTAAATTTATGATTTAAAATTGCGATTTATTTAATTATATTAATCAACTTATACTGTATACTAAAAGTATTCCGCATTATATAATTTATAAAGATATAGACTTTTCGCCATTAGCAAATTATCTTCAGCAATTATCTTTAGCAATTTTCTGCCATGGTATCAATTTACGCTTTAATCGACAAAGTAACTATTCTGAAAGAATGTTGTGCTAGCAGCTTCGAATAATTATCCCTACCAAGTGCTTTACGAAAATTCTTTAATTATCTAATACTTTTATAAACTTGAATTCTTCTGAGAGACAAAATATTCATGTTGCACTGGAGGAATTTGAAGCGGACACATTTTTCGATAGATTGTTCGATCATTCAATTTATTCATTCACTAAGCGAAAGATGAGGGAGCTAAAAAAAGGAATTAGCACGTATTAAAAGTTCGCGTAAAGCGTGTCTCAATATAGTTCTTCGACATTTACCTCTCGCATAATCGTGAAAGCCCCCCGACGTCATGATGACGTCATCGAGAACCTGGATGTATCGATTTTACGAAGGATTCTACTCCCTCCCTAAAATTCGCATCTTTTATATTAATATTTTATAATTCATTTTAATTATTTTATAATTCATTTTAATTACATGAATATTTTATAATTCATTATTTTATAATTCATTTTAATTACATGAATATTTTATTTCATTTTATTACATTATTTTATAATTCATTTTAATTACATTAATATTTTATAATTCATTTTAATTACATTAATATTTTATAATTCATTTTAATTACATTAATATTTTATAATTCATTTTAATTACATTAATATTTTTTTAATTAAATTCATTTTAATTACATTAATATTTTTATAATTCATTTTTAATTAATATTTTATAATTCATTTTAATATTTTATATAATTCATTTTAATTACATTAATATTTTATAATTCATTTTAATTACATTAATAATATTTTTTATAATTCATTTTAATTACATGAATATTTTATAATTCATTTTAATTACATGAATATTTTATAATTCATTTTAATTACATGAATATTTTATAATTCATTTTAATTACATGAATATTTTATAATTCATTTTAATTACATGAATATTTTATAATTCATTTTAATTATATTAATATTTTATAATTAATTTTAATTATATTAATATTTTATAATTAATTTTAATTATATTAATATTTTATAATTCATTTTACTGAAATTAATATTTTATAATTCATTTTACTTAAATTAATATTTTATAATTCATTATAATCATATTAATATTTTATTAATCATTTTCTTAAGATATTAATTTAAAAAAAAAAAAATTCTGTCTATTATTAAATATTTTAATTTATTTTTTAATTTGTTATTTTATGAATTATTTTGTTAAAAGTATTAATTTAAGTATTTAATTTCTTGCTTTTATGTTATAAAAGTTTTTGTTTGCATCAAAGTTAAAAACTGCAGTCATTTATTTTTGTATGTCTGTATGTACAATTTAATAGCAAAAGTTAAAATAGGGGTGAAATTAACATTTATACATAAAATAAAATACTAACTAAAAGAGTACATTTTCTCTACGTTTTTGTAAAAATTAAATGATTAATTAAAATATTAATACTTTCCTTAAGATATTAAATAAAAAAAAAATTTCTGTCTATTTCTAAATTTTTCCATTGCTTTTTTTTTTCCTTTGCCTCCTTATAAATTAGTTCGTTAAAAGTATTAATTTAAATAATTCCTTAATTGCTTTTAAATTATAAAATTGTTTTCTTGCCCCCAAATCAACAAAGTGCAGTTTATTATTTATTTATAATTGTCGGACCTGTGTTTCATTAATGTATATCAAGAACAATCTAATGATTGCTGGATGCTGTATTTTGGTAGGGTATTTAAAATATTTAACACACATTTGAATGTCATATGGGAAAAACGATTTCTTTCTCTCTTAAAAAAAAAGTTCCTGCCATATAGCCTGACAATAGATGGGAAACTCTCACGCGTTTTATTTCTGTTTTAGAATATTCAATGCTAATAAGGCTTAACAGTAGCAAACTAATTGTAAAATATACGATGGTGTATCAACGGATAATACATTTTTTAAAACAATAAATACATTTATTAAATTAATAATTATGACAGTAATTGAAGTTCGCCATTATAATTATTATTATTACTTTCTTATCTCACTTGGTAGACAGCAACATCTAGACCAAGTCCAAGAACCCGTATGACCTTATGGAAGGAGGGAGAGGGGACAGCTCTGTTGTGATGGAGCACCCTTAGATAGGTAGAAGTCTGACTTGGCTCCATGATGTTGAAGAAGGAGGACAGTGGCTTCCTGGAGGACTTTTAGGATGAACTACCCTGTATTTGAATATGGTATGGGAGAAAACCCGGCAAACACTCACCAGGTAGTCCGACTAACAAGGCAAGATGCTGAACATCCAAACGCTATCGAGTCTCCTAGTGTTTTGAACCAGTGTCTACAACAAAGCCGCCAACGGATTGAACCTCCGCCCTAATGCTCACCAGTGGTGAGCGTTGCCACTGAGCCACTAGTCGGTCCTCCGCCATTATTATTAGTCATATGTGTGTGCCTACACAATTTAATAGCAAAAGTTAAAATCAGTTAACATTTATAAAGTAACATTTATACACAAAATAAAATACTAATTAAAAAGGCATATTTTTTGCTACGTGTTGTAAAAATTACAAATAAACCTAAAAATAAGAAATGTGAAAGGAAGTACTAATCATTTTGATACAAGTATATTTTTAAACAAATTTGTTACTTTTAATAACCACGAAATATTTTTGATTGAATATTTAGTTATAAACTTAATGTCAGCAAAACTATCTACATTTATTTTCTTATTTATTTATTCATTTAAAGTACGTTCCTGGGTGTTATTTTTCAATTAACACAATTACAAAATTACACAAAATTATAGAAAACACAGTCACCCCTCATTAAATCATTAAACCGCTATGTTTGGTATATCGTATAATGGCGAGATGGACTTTATAAAAGAGATTTTCATAATTTTTCAAATACCTATTATTGAATATTACATAAAATTATTTTGTTTTATATTAAGATGAAAAGAATATGCATTTCAATAAATAAAAATTTGAACATGCATTAACCGTATAGGAATGCACAGTACAATTTTAGTATGTTTTGATTTTCTTTTAGGGGAACTTCTTTTATTAAAACACGTTCCATACATTTCATTTTTGGAAACGATTCAGTTGTAAATCAATAAGAACGTATCATCCCCTCCCTCCATCTGCAAGGGGAAAATCTAAGAGCTTTATTTTTTTCCACTTCCGAAATGAATAATATGAATCTTTGAAACACGGGGTTGAAATCTCAGTAATCGTTGTTTAAGAGAGTAGATGTTGAACAAGCAGCAATTCGTGATGGTTCCCGAGCGGCTCATTCAATAGCGAAACATGGGAAATCATTAACTGACGGCGAATTAATCAAAGATTGCATGATTGCAGCAGCAGAAGAAATGTGTCCAGAAAAAGTTAATTTGTTTAAAAATAAGTTTGTTAGTAAATATTGTGACTCAAAGAGAAGATGATATTGCAGAAAAAAAATATTAACTTAATTGTCTGGTAAAAATTGACACTTAGAATGATTTTCTTTGGCCCTGAAGGAGTCAACAGATGTTTTAGATATTGCTCAGGTGTTATTTTTTATTCAAGGGATAAATAAAAAGTATGAAGAACTACTTGATGTTGAATAACATTCATTGAAAAACCACCGGAGAAGATATCTTTTAAGTTAAAATGACGTTCAGATAAACAATCTTCACTGGAAAAAATTAAAATGTATCACTACTAACGGTGGAAAAAACATGTATGGAAAAAATAAAGGTGACATTGATCTAATATCAATGGCCTTAAAAATTACAGTAGTTCAAAACCATTAATTGTAATATTCATCAACAATCTTTGAGCTGAAAATGTCTGGATTTATTTTAAAACCCTTTATGTCAGTTGTTAATTATATCAGATCACATGCACTCAATGGTCAATTTTGAGAGTCTATACAAGGGAATTGAGAAAATGATATATCATATTATGCCACAGCACCCTACAGAAAAGTTCTATCGTGATTTTTTTAGCTTTGATAAATTAGAAATTTTCTTCTGGCTGTGTTAAAAAACAATGAGTTATGGAAGTTATCATCGTATACAGATTTAACTAAGCATATGAATTATCTTAATTTAAAATTGCAAGAAGGAAACCAGCTTCTGTCTGATTTACGCGCTCATGTTAAGTCCTTTTTAAGTCGACTGATACTCTATTTTCGATAGATTTTGCAATTGAAGCTTTGGGTAGTTTAAAAATAAATTTGAAGTGTGGTTTCTTAGATTTTGATTAAAAAGAAAGATTTTCCAAAATTCATTTAAAGCTGTCATAGAAAAATATTCAAACTCATCATTGTTGGAATTTTACAAGAATCTTCCAAAGACACAGCTTGGTCAATTGCCTAAATTTTCTGGTTTGGTTTGTCGCTCTACGGTCATCTTACGCACTCTTTTGGGCTAAACAGACCGGGACATACAGTTTAACGTGGATTCTGAACCACACAAACATCCATGCCACCACCAGGATTCGAACCTGAAGCCTGGGATACCAAAGACCAGAGCGCTAGCCACTTGGCCACCAGATCGCTAAAATTTCCTGGAGACTATTTTTCTGTTTTTGAAACTAATTATGCATGTAAAAAACATTTTTCACAATGAAATATACAGAAAAAACAAACAAACCCCGATTTAAGTTAAGCGGATGAATATTTGAAGTCGCTGCTAATAACAATTTTATAATAATTAGAAGAAAAAAAATAATAATAAGTAAATAAACTTGATTCACAGCTGCAAAAACTGTCAGTGAAAAGTTACAGTTATATAAATCTCATTACCGATAATTATAATGTTTAATTTCATTATGTGATTTATCTATGTAAGTGGGTCTGAATGGCTGAGTAACTAGCGTTCTGGCGCTCGGTGCAACAAGTTTCGGTTCGAGTCCCGGCGATACCATGGATGTTTGTAGGAGTTCGGAATCCACCTTAAACAGTAGTTCCCGGTCTAATATGACTGTAGAGCGTTGGTCGTAGAGCTGAAAACCTTACCCAGTAAAAAAAATCAGTATTATTGGGCCAAATCAGACCTCTACCTACTGGTGCTTCATTACTACAGAAGCTGACCCCTTTCCCTTCAACCATAAGTCCACACTGGTTCATGGGCTTGGTCTAGATGTCTACCAAGTGGGATAAAAAACAACAACCTATGTAATCACTTATTGTAAGTTTTTTTGGACAAATCTCGTATTATATTACAGTTGAAATGTTCAGTATCATTAGTATTGAACACAGTTCGTCATAGTGTTTCTTAATTGATAATTAATTAAAAAAAACATTACATCGTTATTTTATAAGATTCACTTATATTGTAAATTTCACAATATATCAGACGAATTTATTATGCTCTCTGGCCTTAGTTTGAAGACCCGCATAGAGAAACGCATACCCCACTTTGAGAACCACTGTTACGGAAGAAATATCATATTTTGAATGCGATTTCAAGAAAAGGAATTCTCTTTCAGGGCGAACTGTGAGGGTGACAGTTTCAATCAGAGATTTGGTTTAGTTTGTCGCTCTACGGTCACTTTGTGCCCACTTTAAGCTAATTAGACCGGGACCTACAGTTTAACATGGATTTCGAACCACTAACAAATATCCACGCCACTGACAGGATTCGAACCTGCAGCCTGTGGTACCGAAGGCCAGAGTGTTAGATAATTGGTCTTCAGACCGATTTCAATGGGCGAGGCAGTTTAAAGGACTTATCTGTATCTAATACTTAAACTATTAATACTAATATATTAGTAATACGAGTAGATAATAGAATAGATTATTACTATTAATTAATTATTTATTACTACTAATAAAAATAGACAATTCAAATTTCTCTTCCTGTAAATAATATGATTATTTAGATTCAGGAATTTTGCAAGACTAGCTTTAATAATGTATGTTAAACAATTTTTTTCTTGAAGCAAAGAATTGAAATTGAAATTTATGCTTAACCATTGCTATATATATATATATCAACATCAGATTAGTCTCTTTTGAAATATATGTAGTATATGGACTATAGTTATGCTTGCATGATTTTTCTGTTAAATGCAATGGAAATCGGATCCTAAATAATTCACTTAGGGACCGAAATCTTTTAAGCCAAAGAATAATTTAGTGTATTTCATATAGAGCAAACGCTATTTGGGGTTAACTCATTCGAATGCATTTTTGTATCGAATCATTTAACCTTGTTCTTAATTTAGATGCAGGAATCTTGTGAGACTTGCTTGAGACTTTTAATAATACGGATTATAACTACATATTAAATCATTTTTTCTTGAAGCAAATATTTTAAATTGAAATTTATGCTTAACCATTGCTACATTCACCTCAAAAGGAGACTTATAGTTATTTTGGAAGATTTTTTTCTGTTAAAGACCAATGGAAATCGTTATCTTAAATCTTTTTGTTAGGGAAATTTTAAGAAATCATTTAGATGATTGAGTATTTCTTATACAGAAAACGCTGTTTTGGATTAATTCATTCTTATGCATTTTTGTATCGAATCATTTAACCCATTCCATGGGTTCATATTTTGTACAGTTATGTTGTCCACTGCAAAAGAAACGTTATATAAAGTTTTCCAGGACGAATTTTACTATTCCACCCTTTAAATTTTTTCAATATATGGTTAGAGATAATTATAAAAGATTACTTCCAATTGGAAACAATAACAATGAACAATACTGTCCAAAATCTTATAACATCTTTTGAAGAGTTTTCTTAAAGTCAGATTTCTAATAACAATAGCGTTTTCGCAAGTGAATCTCTTGCACTGATTTTAATCATTTCGTCCTATGTTTGCTCAGCTTATAACTATTTCATCTTAAAAGACAGCAGTCTGTTTTTTCCTCAAGCTTTCAAAAATTTCAATTTACAATCCAATCGCTTGCGTCATCAAAGTACTCGGAAGTCAAATCCCACCTGTTTGGAAAGATGACTGTCCCATTTTAAACAACCTTTTAACAATTGAGTTCATTTGGACCCCAGGACATTTTGGTATTATAGAAAATGAACAGACTCTCTTACAAAATCAGCAACAGACTACATTTTTTAATTCCTACTATTAGTTCACACTCTCCCTATATTTATATATTTTGTTCAAATTTTCAATCGTTAATAAAATACTGTTTATTCATCCACTCAAGTTCAAATACATTTTTTTGAACTTGTAGTGGATGACACTTGATGTTAATAAAGTTTCTCCAAATATTAATTCATTCATTAAATTTAATGAATTAATTTTAGGTTTGTTTTAGATTTAAGTTGCATGTATCTACTAATAGATGGCGCCAGATGTAAGAGGAAAATTTCAACTTGAAATGAAAACCTTTCTTTTTCAATTCCTACTATTAGCTCACACTCTCCCTGTATATACCTTGTTCAAATTTTCAATCGTTCATAAAATACTTTTTATTCCTCCACTGAAGTAAAAATATATATTTTTTAACTTGTAGTGGATAACACTTGATGTTAATACAGTTTTTTTCAAATATTAATTCAGAAATTAAATTTAATTAATTTGAGTTTTATATGGGAGAAAAAAAAATTCTGTTGTATAAAATATTTAGCAGCATATAAATTCTTTAATTTTTAATATTTTTCGGATTCTTTTTTAATTCTGGGTTCTATTCTGAGTCAAGGAGGGAACAAAATGGAAAATGAAACATGTGAATAAATTAGTGAGAGAGATGGAAAGTGTGTGTGAGAGAATTTTTCTAACTGGAAAAAAATGAATAAAAAATATTTTTTAATTCCTTTCTGCAATACAGTGAAAAAAAAAAAGTAGAAATTGACTTAAAATTTTTTTTTATATTACTTGTTTATTGGATAATTCAGGAGGACTTTATATTTCAACAAAACAAAAGACATTACAAAAACCAATCAGAACAGTCGGCAAGCGGAAAATACGCTGAGAAATTTATTCATTTAAATAGTCTTAAACCTTGCTATCGATTTTCCCCTACAAGTCCAAAGGACGATATCTTACTTTTTATTACGTTAAAATATATTCATCATCATCATTGGCACAAGACCCATTGTGGGCCAAGACCGTCTACCTACTGGTAGATTTCGAGACGAGAGATGTTTTTGTTTTTACGGGATAGGGCTGTCAGCCCTACGCCCAACGCTCAACATTCATATAAGACTGGGACCTACGACTTAAAGTGGATTCCGAATCACTACACACATCCATGGCACCGCCAGGACTCGAACCCGAAGCCTGTGGTACCGAGCGCTAGCCACTCGGCCATTCAGGCCCATAAAATCTATTCATCGAAACTTAAATTCCTTAAATTTCGGCCAACCCAGTCTCCGTTGTGTCAATTCTTCAAAAGATCAGAAACTGTGGAACATGAAGAACGAAATGTACGAAACATGAAGAGCAAAGAAATAAGCTGCAGGATGCTTTCGGATACAAAGTTCTATTTTTCTCTTGGATTTTCGATCTGACTGAGAATGCGCTTTAGAAGATGGTTAAAATACTTCTAATCTCCTAATTACGTTAGCAAGGAAGGAGGGGGGATTTCAGTTTTCTTTTATATTGCTTCTAGTTTTTAATAAGCGTAATTCAAAGTTTCAAATTTTATAGATTTACGATATAGTAAGGGGTGGCCAACCCGCGGCCCATCTTGAATGTTTTTCCGGCCCGTGAGATTTATCACACTTCTACAAAATATATTTATTTTAATTAGATTATTTTGCATTCAATTATTATGGTCAAAGTAGCGAAAACCAATGTATTAAAATATACATTACGTGTTCATCCATAAATTCAAAAATTAACTGTCAAAATTATGAGAAAAAATTAACTTTGATTTTAAAATAATATTCTTGTGATTATAGGACAGATATTGCCTATTTTATTTATGAGTTAACAATGATTTCGCAGAATAATTAAATTATATTCTGCGAACTCATGACGCGCACGCATCTTGAAACATCTAATATAACAGGAAAAAGGTACTATATTACACTTTAAGCGACCTCAGTGACACAGTGTCCATTCCTACATACACACGGTTGATAGTTGATAGCAGAGCGAATCAGATTCTTAGTTCAAGTTGTTAGGGCTTTTGATTCTACTTACTCCAGCGAATAGTTTTTTTTTTTCGAAAATGAAATTGACGAAACGCAAAACATCCTAAAACATAACGGACGTTAACCTGCAACACCAATTATCACGTGAAAATACCCAAATTGAGATCGATTTGCAAAAGCTAAGTGAAAGAGTGGTGAAACAAATATCGCACTAGTAAAATAAATAGTTTTTAATGATTTTTTTTTATTTCGCTTATATTTATATATTTTTTATATTTCTTTTTTACTGTTATATATTTCATTACAATGTGCGTTTAGTATCATCATTATTATATTATCTACTCGTATGTATCATCATTATTATATTATCTACTCGTATGTATCATCATTATTATATTATCTACTCGTATGTATCATCATTATTATATTATCTACTCGTATGTATCATCATTATTATATTATCTACTCGTATGTATCATCATTATTATACTATCTACTCGTATGTATCATCATTATTATACTATTCGTATATATCATCATTATTATACTATTCGTATATATCATCATTATTATACTATTCGTATATATCATCATTATTATATTATTCGTATGTATCATCATTATTATATTATTCGTATGTATCATCATTATTATATTATTCGTATGTATCATCATTATTATATTATTCGTATGTATCATCATTATTATATTATCTCTCAAGTAAGGATAATAGTAAACACAATAATAATAACTCATTATGTTTCAATTTGTCACTGGAAAAAATGTCTATAGTGTGTCTAAATCTAATATGGGGATATATAATTTTATATGCGACCCGCAGAGTTACGATGCATTTCCAAAGTGGCCCGCAAGTTTGGTTGGCCAACCCCGAGCTAATAGATCAATCACTTCATCAATTCATCTCATTTTTTTTTTACTCTGCTTAATTTTTTTTCTTTTGGTTGCCAGAAAATTTGGCACCATTTGCTTTTATCCAAAATTATTTTCAAAGCTCATCACGATATCTGTTGTATATGACACATGGATTTACAAATTTGGGTTTTTTTTGTTGTTTAATTATATTTTATTGTTCCCCACAACAGTGTCTCTTATTTGCATCACATTTGGATAAATTGAGGTAAAACAGCTTACACAGGCATAAATTTCAAAACACCTGGTCAAGTCAAGTCCAAATCTTTTGAAAAATATTATGTTAATTCAACATCGACAATGTGACTTACAAAAAATTAACTTGTAAAAATTTTTTTAATATCAAATTCCAATCAATATTCCTACGATCTTGTTACTAAAGAACTATAAAGAACGTATTGACACTTTGAATTCATTTAACTATCTGCAAAGTTGTAACTAAAAAATCGTTTCACCTTTTGGTCAGAATTTTGATCTTAATTTTCTATTACAAAAAGCCACATATTTTCATATTATTTGAAATATAAATTTATATTGTTCTATATTAAAATATTTTTTAAAAATAAATTAATCATAACTAATAAGTTGTTAAATTATTAATATTAACAGTTAATTTATAGAATAATATTGCTGTTTTAGAACGTCGGATAATGAAGTCATTCGCCATTAAATATAAGATAAGTTGCAAATTCAGCTTAATCCAGGTTGCAACAAAAGTCGATTGCTACATTGCAACCACATTTTGACACCACAGTTTCGAACAATTATCCCAGACATAAGAGACCGAATATTAAATATATTTATGTAGGATTTGTTTCTATGCTAAGCACCAGATGGAAACACCTCACGGACTATGTGCTTTTTACACCAACCTTTTGCCATGTAGTGGCAGTATTGGACCTTGAACTCTGGCCCTGGAAGAAGGGAAAAACCCCGTAGTTAGGCGAGAGAGGAGAAAGCGAACTGACATGGGAGATGCTGCGTCAAGCAGCGGTAGAAAATGTTTGTGAATATATCAATACTTTCTGTAAATATTAATGTAAATATATTAATTAAATATGTGTTGTTGAGAGAAAACCAACGCTTCTTTATTTCGCTTTGAAATACACCCCTAGATCGCCTCCCTCTGTCGTTAAAAATTTGCTAGACTGATAGAGAAGTATACAAAATTGGGGTTTCGCCCGAGATGCGTCTTTTTGCAAGCGCCTAACTCTACATTTATTACTCTTACTATATATTAAACTAAATTTAATGAATGAGTTGATATAAAATGATGCTTACCTTTTAGAAAGTAAGCATAGTAGTTAGATATCCTTTTCTTCAAGGCGATTTCTACAGGTGTGTATTTATTTTTTCAATCCAGTAAATTTAATCCGAGAAATGTTCCGCCTTTCTTTAGAGAAAAGACATTAAGTTGAAATGTAGGAATTTATTGAGTGATTCTCGACTGGGTCATCTGTTGCCCAAGTTATAAATTTCTTTTTGAACTGCTTACTTGAAAGGGAGGATTTTAAAATGCGCTCAGCCCCAATGAGAACCATCAGACGATAGAATTCTTTTTTGTTTATTGATCTGTGAGAATTTTATTTGTTAAAAGAGTTTGTGATTTAAATTTTTGTGACATGTCCCATTGTAAAAATGTTTAGTGCAATAATTTTAACATGATTAGAATTTTAGACGGAATATTTTCAGGTTTTGAGTTTTGGTTTGGTTTGTCGCTCAACCGTTCATCGATCCATCCATCCGTCCGTCCATCTATTCATCCGTCCGTCGGATAGATGGACGGACGGATGGCATGCATACATATGCGTGGACGGACGGACGTAAATACGGACAAATGGATGGATGGATCGATATATAATCATATATAATTTATAAAATGTATATGCTTTTTTAAATTAATTTTTATTTCATGTTATTATTTTTTTTACCTACACCTCGCCACGTGAAAAACTAAACAAAATACTTTAATTATATATTTAAAACACACAGTTTTAGGGCCTGAATAGCCGAGTGGCTAACGCTCTGGCGCTCGGTACCACAGGTTTCGGGTTCGAGTCCCGGCGGTGCCATGGATGTTTGTAGTGGTTCGGAATCCACTTGAAACCGTAGGTCCCGGTCTAACACGATCGTAGAGCGTTGTGGAGAGTGACATATTAAAAATAAGGAAAAAACTAACTGTTCATATGTATAGTGTTTAGGGGATTATAGTCCTTGTTGCTTCACATCCCCATATACCACTTCATTCATCATCATCATCACACAGTTTTATATAAAGTAAATCCTCCTTCCGTCCGTCCATCCATAGATGGATCTCATCTCTCAGATCTCATCGTCCGTCCATTCATTCAACGGTCCGTCCGTCCCTCCATCCATCCATCAATCTATCTATTTATAACAGATGGGCTGAAAAGTCCATAGGCTGACACATAGATGGCGCTACTAGTATTAAATCCATATGATTTTTAGTTAGCCCTAACCTTCAAAAGAAACGTGTATAAATTTGACAGCTGTTGCACTATTAGTATATAGTACAGTATATAGAGTTATAGCATTTTTAGTGAAGCAACTTTTGTTAGTTTGAAAAAAAGGATAAAAAGGAATTTCGTGTGTTAATAAAGCATTGCTTTTTGGCGAAAAAAATACTATTGAAGCCAAGGTTTGGCTTGATAAACATTATTCGGACTTTGCACCAGGAAAATCAACCGTAGAGAAGTGGTTTGCTAAATTTAAACGAGGCGAAATGAACACCGAGGACGATGCACGCAGTGGACGCCCCAAAGAGCCTGTTACCGACGAAAACATCAAAAAAGTATACAAAATAATTTCTGATAACCGTAAAGTGAAGTTGATTGAGATAGCTGAGACACTAAAGATATCAAAGGAACGTGTTGAACATATCGTGAAGGAATATTTGGATATGAGAAAGCTCTGTTCAAAGTGGATACCGCGCGAGCTCACAATCGACCAAAAACAACAACGAATTGATGATTCTAAGCAGTGTTTGGAGTTGTTCAATCGTAATAAACCCGAATTTTTGCGTCGATATGTAACAATGGATGAAACATGGCTCCATCATTTCACGTGATGAACAATAAAAATGCTATAATTCACATACTAATAGTGCAACAGCTGTCAAATTTATACACGTGTCTTTTGAATGTTAGAACTAACTAAAAATCATATGGATTTAATACTAGTAGCGCCATCTATGTGTCAGCCTATGGACTTTTCAGCCCATCTGTTATATAAATTTATATACATATATATATATATATATATATGTAAGTATGTATTCTCATGAAATACTTTTATCATAGAATAGAAACTTAGTTTTGATTCATCTTCTTAAATAGGGAAATAATTATATAAATTGAGAGGGGGTTAGATCATTAATTGAGAGGGGGTTAATTGGATTGAAATCGGAAGACTACCCCACCGTATTCGTTGAATGTCTTCTAGGACTTTCAAGACTTTCTGGGTATGCATCCATCCATCATACATTGACGTTTGCTCAATGTGGACGAGCTTTATGGTCTATAAATAAAAAGTCAGATCCACATGCATTTTTGAAAGTCTTGCATAAGGCTCTGAGACCTCATACCGATATCTATGGGTGGTCGCAGATCCGCTGTTGAAAACGTGTAGGAACGTCCGTCCATCGATCATTATTCCTCCCCATACCATCACACCTCCACTACCGAAACGGTCACGCTCGGTTTAATAGAATTCGACACAAAGATGCCTTAAAATATTCTTTAAATGTGAAATAGTATTCAAAACAAATTTTTTTAAAAATTAGAAAAAATAGTGTTTTCCAATACGACAGACAACCTAGGAGGATCATTATCGGCGTGGTTTAGCCTTATTTTGCCGTATCTAGAGCACTCGGCCAAAAAATAATAAACAAGACATTTTCATATGCGGAACAAGTTGAAGAAAATTTTAAAAAAATAGGTGCGAGTGTGTTAATTAAGCATTAACTATACGAAGCCGTGTCAGTTTTATTCTTAATTGACAATTTAAATCCCCTTGTTTAAAAGGTTTGACGGACGGCGGAATTCGATTCACTTGTCTATTCTGTGTATTTTGCTAAAAGCAGAAGAAGGTAAATTTCATAGCAAGGTCCATATTATAGAAATGGATGAGATTCTCAATCAAGAAAACAACAGATTTAACAGTCGTATCCACTTTTTCCTTGCCTGTTATCCCAGGCACCTGAAAAAATAAGATTTCCAAATTTTTCTCTTTTAAAATAAAATATTTTCTCATGCATTTTGAAACCAAAGGATGACTACTTGTTGCAGCTAAAAAAGCCTTCAGTAAGGCTCTTTTAGCTGAAAAAAGCTTTTGAAAGCAAGTGTAAATCGTAAGTGTAAATAGCTGCTTTTTGAATCAGTGTAAATATCCAGCCTCAATACATCATAAATCTCAATTTCTGGAGAACCAATAATAACGTCTATAGTTTAAAAATTCTTGTCGGTGAGAAAAAAATAATTGAAAATTGTTGATGAAGTAAGTAGTTGGTCGAGGGGAGCTTCCCAAATCGTCAATTATCTTCAGCTATTCATCTTTTCAACGAAGCAGTTTTTGTCGATGTAAAATTTCTGGATTTTTCAAATTCATAAAATTCACAAAGAACTGCATTCTGCGTCTAAAGGAAGAAATATAATATGGTCTCTTCTTATAAAAAATTTTGAAATTAGGGTTATTAACTTGGCTTAATAGAGATTGCCCATTGTTTGATTTGATTTTAAAATAATATTTTAGACACACTCTCTCTCACATCTGTTCTTTAGAGATATTTGATTAATGGCATATAGACTATGAAAAGTTTGAGGAAGGAATCGTTACAATAAAATACGCATAACTTGAAGGTGTACAGTATCCAATGTTTTGGGAGCTTAATAATAGATCAGAGAGCCAAATGCCAAATTTTTATAAAACTAATGATATATAAGTCTGTAAAAATTAACAAGCCTTTAAAAAAAAATTCTTATCTGCTCCCTAAATTGCACTAGGCGCTTTCAGCAGATTTAAGGCTTGAATGCATTTTCGTTTAAGATTTAAAATGTGAGATTTAAAATAAATTCCGAGTCAAATAGAATACCTACAAATTTCGCTTGTGATACAACCGGAATTGGCAGAATAGAACAGAATACAGAACAAAATTTCTGGATCTTGGTGTAAATTCCTCAATTTACAAAATTCAATGCATGAAGCGTTTTGCTAAGAAAAAATAAACTCATTTTTGTCAGCCCATTTTGCTATTGTACCAGCTGCTATCTGAAGTTGCCAGTAGATCTGGCAGTAGGCCAAAAATAAAAATTTATGTGCATATGGTGGAAGTTGCTCTTAAAATTTCATTTATTTTAATAAAGAATAAAAGTATACTCAAAAATTGCTTTGAGAAATATCTTCTTTCAGAGAACAATCATATAAAAATTTACCAATGCTTACATTGAAAGTTCTTATCTTTAAAAAATTCTAATAAAATTGGTAGTTTCCCACGAATGTAATTGGGAATCTGTCTTTCTGTCTTGGTCTATTAAGATCCCCAAACGCTATGTTCTAATCATATCTTTCTCTGTCAAAAAATTCTGAAACAAAATGTTCCTTTATCAAATATATTTACCTAATTGTAGTATTCAAGAGTAAAATACTGTCCAATACACTTCATCCGTTATTGAATTCGCTTTGATGTTTTAATAATTTTTTTTTCCAAAGCATAAATCGGCCAGAGTTAGCTATCTATTCTACAATCTTACAGAGAAAAATTATTTAGAGCTGTGTTCTTGTAACAATTGAGCTCCTGTGAATCTTTACCGGATTTTAAAATAGATTTGATTGTTGCTCTACTCCATTGTTCTGGGAAAGTTTCCCTATTCATAACCTATTAATGCTAAAATAATAGTCAATGATAAAATTCAAATGAGGATTATTCTCTGATAACGCTTGAATATCATCCTATATCATCCAAGTGATATGGATGGTATTTTTCTAGAGCTTACTTTAGTTTATAAATAATGTCATACTCTTAAATCACAAATCAAAACTTAAAATTTTAGCCTCTTTCTTTTGTTTATATTGAAGAAAATATAGCCTATAATATTCGTTGCTATATTGTATTCACTCAATGCATTAGATATATGTTTTGCATTTCATGTGCTTTAAGGAAATTTGTCCCTGAACACAACTGACGTATTTCTGTCAAGAGGTCCTTTGGTTTTGACATCGCATTTGGTAGACTAGTACTTTCTATTATTTCTGAGCTTTGGTATATTGCTCGTTCCACAACGGTTTGTAAAACTAAGGACATTTTCTTAACATCTTTGGAATTGATTCTTCAGTGGCCGTTAAATTACAGAGAGTAATTCTGTTGTCAGATTCGTCAAAATCGTTTATCTACTTCATGTATTCAGATAATTCTGTAAATTATTCATAAAGTTACCACTTGGATTTGTAACTAAAAACTTAATAAATATGAAGGAAGTGCAAGAATTGACCTGTCACTATCCTTATGACATGAAATTATGGGAAAATGATCACTAGTATGAAAGTCATTTTCCATACTAGAAGTCTATTTTGATAAAAGAAAGGGAAAACATGTGGTCAAGTCTATATATCTTACTAGTGTTGTTAAACAGACATAAATTGTGGTTGGCGAGAAAGTCATTGATTAAATCTTCTCTATTATTAGTCATACTACTACTACCTCATAAAGGATTAATGCCATTCCAGTACCCAAAAATGGTAAAAATTGCATGGAGTTAATCTATTAATTCTAATGTTCTTTCGAATGTATCATTTGACTAGGAGAAAGATACAAATTATATAAAATAAACTGTGTACGAATGTGAATATGAATTGCTGTAGGTTGCAGGAAAATGTTTTTAAAGTGAATTATTTTAGAAGCTAATTATTGTGAGTATAGTGAAATCGCAACTTTTATCGCTGTAGAATTTAAGATACCTTTTATTACATTATAAGATTTATGATAACAAAGATTTATGAAAGCTTCTTGCAGTCTAGTACTAGGCATGATGTAATTTATTGTTTAGATTCTTAATATTGTCAAAGCGAGAGCGATAATCATGACAATTCTAAGTCAATAAATATATGACTATTAGAAAATATTAAGAAGATTTTACAATAGAAGCGTAGGATTGGTTGAAAGGGAATATTGTTTTTTGACTTCAGGTTATGAAAAGTTGTGTGACACTCTAAGGATTTGTATTTTTTTCCACCTGCCACTGAAGGTAGAATTTAGCATTAGATGATCCCCTCCTTCCGGTTTATGCATTTTGGCTTATTTAAACAATTTAGATAATTATGCTCAGTTGATTCACATTGTGAACATGCTTCCCTGCCACAATTGCCCAGCCTTTGATTGTCCAAATTTCTAAAAATTGAAGCATTGTAAAGGATTTAGGTATATGCAAAATAGTCGAAGCGAAAGTTAAAATTATGAGTTTAGTTGGGATAATATTTGCGCCACGTTTAATTATAGTTCTTCTAACTTGTTCGTTGCTGAGATAGAGAATCCAAAAATTCTAAATTTCTGCAGCACATATCAGGTTCTGAGGTAATTTTTAAAATCTTATTTAAAGACTTATGTGTTTAAACTGATATTGGCTGATTAAAAATCTTAGCAAATAGTAACAAATTAAACCGTAAGGCGTTGGTTGTCTCAATCAGCGGTCTTCATATTTGTTTATATATCTTCATATTTGTTTTGGACTTCCATAAAACCGAAGATATTTTTCGACGGCTAAAGAGGATTTAAACACGACATATTCCAAGAATTAACAAAATAAAAATTATAACAATTTCTATAATGCTGTCAACATTACATAGGATTGGCAAATTAAGGCACAAGTTTGTAGAATTTCTTATAGGATATTCGATGAAGGATGGTTAAATATTCGAGTCCCAAATCTCACCGTCTTACATGGAGCTCAGCAAAGGAAAGCATATTCGTGCAGTAATGCTATCCAGGTTCCATAGTATTGGGATCACACTCTTGAGGATCCTTTAAAGAATAATTAATAACTTTATAAATTCCTTAACATTCTATGGAAATTAGTACTCTGGAAATGTTTTCTACAGTGTGTATATTAAGTATGAGAACAAATAAAGGATATAATTTGTATAAGGATAGAACTTTTGTCATCTTTTTAAGAAAAGAACATTTTGTTGTTATAAATACATTTTTCTAGTATGCTTAATAGGAAAACAGATCTTTAATTACGTATTAGTTTTGATTCATAAATTAAAAACTGATCTTCATTAATAAATATGTTAAAAGGGAAATAATTCATAACAGAATATTACTTGTTACAATAAAAATATCGAGAATTTTTTTTTTTTTTTTTACAGACAAGAATTTATTTTTTTGAAAACATATCATAAAAAATAAATATTTATGTTTAACATATTTTCATAAGTGAAATATGGCGCCAGAAAAGTAAATTTTTAAAGAAGCATCCCAATATTTTAATACTTTTGACTAAATGAAATGGATACTTTAAATTATTTTTTAACAATAGATTTTCAGATAATAGAAAGAGTCTTTCTTAAAGATAACTAATCATGTTATTCGTGAGAAAAACCATGATACATAAACAAAGTAAGTGCAAAATGAATATTCGTTTATCATTTTGAGAATCCTAATTAAGTTGAGGAGATTGATTTGGTATGTCACTCTACGGTCATCTTTCGCACAGTTTAGGTTAATTAAACCGGGACCTATAGTTTAACGAGAATTCCACACCACTATCAAACATCTATGCCACCTCCAAGATTCGAACCTGAAGCCTGTGCTACCAAACGCCAGAGCCCTAGCCAATACGCCATCAGGTCGATAAAGTTCGTGAAAATCAACTTATTAAGTCTTTGTATTCAAAGAAATTTGATCATTAAATTAACACTTATGGAAAACGAATGCAAAATGTACATGTAATAGTTTTCGAGAATGTCTAGGGATGGCGGTTGCTTTGATGAATGCTCATTAGATAATTACACATAAGTTGAGGGAAAGACATCAGTTGTTACAGAAATATCTGGTTTTTAAAAGTAAATGAGCCGAGGTTATTCTAGTATCGGTTTTAATTATAATTAACAATTAATTGGTTGAGGGTGCCAAAGATTGTAAATTCTGTAACATAAATGTATGTGCAATGTAATAAAAGCATTTTAAAAAGAGCATATGTACCTGTGAGGGCCTTAGAAGAAAACACCATTATCAAACTCCAACAAAAAATCAGAAATGAGATTCTGCAGATGTACGTAAACAGAGTCATTCTTCGTTGTGACGTGCAAGGTCGTAACATCGAAGGCTGGAGACTAGGAAGAATAACAGATATGCAGTTATTGCAAAAAATAGCTTTGAGGTTTATAACTATTTGCTTATTCATCATTTGTGTATTGTAAGTTGAGAAATTGTATCCAGTTGAATATGAAATTCTTCGCTCTTCGATATGGCAAGGGAGGTACGTTTAGTGTTGGTTGATGAATTAAGGGTCGACTTGCCAGAAAAATGCTAGAGTTAATGACATTAAATATTTAATAACAGAGAATAAATATTATTAAAAAAACCCTTACCATAGAATTGTTGAAATCTACAGTTACTCCGATAATTGAATAGAATAAGCTTAACGTGAGCGAGAAGAAAGAACATTTGAATTGCACGGTTTGGATTGTCGCTCGTCTTTTTTTTGCACACGAGGTCTAATTTAACCAGTATCTAATTAGGCGGATTCTAAATCATTACAAACACCCGGCACCTCTAGGATTCGAATCCGAAATCTGCGAATACTTGACTATAGACGGGGAAAGCCTGTAATAATCTCTTAATTTCGGATCCTTCCTAACGCCACCTATCGGAGTTATAAAAAATAATAGAGAGTTTTTGCATACCGTACTTTAAGAATACGGTATTTTTTTCTCCCTAGCGCGCATGCTCATAGGAAACATTATTACAGATACGCATGCGCAATTTCCTATGAGCATGCGCGCTAGGGATAAAAAAATATCGTATTCTTAAAGTACGGTATGCAAAAACTCTCGAATGAGTAGATTTGGTTTGTCGCTCTACGGTAATTTTTTTTGTATACTTTAGGCTAATTAGAACAGGATCTACAGTTTAACGTGGATTCCAAACCACTAACAAACATCCTTTCCACCGCCATGATTCGTACCTGAAGCTTATGGTACCAAAGGACACAGCGCTAGCCAATTGGCCATCAGGCCGCTAATGAATTGAAGAAAACGTTAGTCGGTCCCTTATACTCGATCAGTGAACAAAGGTTCCCCCGACCCGCTATAACGGTATATTTTCCTTTTAATTATTTGATTTATACTGTTTCATGACTTATATGTAATGTTTTGGACCATTAAATATCAAAATCCCATTAATAATTAGTTATTGTCATGTTTCAGTACATCATTTAATTAGCCAATCTTCAGAATGAAGGAATTAAAGTATGAAATTTGAAGAAAGTCGTATGTGAATATATTGTATAGGATCGATTTAGGTATGCTTCCTTGTAAATTACATGGTGAAGGTCACAGGTGGTACAGTGGTATACGATCACAGGGGGACTTGAAATTTTAGGTTATAAAGGTGTTTTATCATGATAAAAATGAGTCAAGTTTGAAATTTTAGTTTGATGTGTTTATAAATGGGGCCACCGTTCCACAATCTGTCGAACATTTTTCGACATCAAGAAAGCCGTCTCAGTAATTAACTTGACGTTAAATCTTTTTGTTATTAGATTTCTAAGTCTTACAAGCTGGTGTAAAGTTACGTGATGCTCTGAGAAGATGAACTGCTCAACCAGAATAATATTGCTAAAGGTGCGGTGATAACGATACAGCCGGTGGTTCTTTTTTGTATAAATTTTTCGAAGCTTTTGGCTAAGCCTCTGAGGAGATTGATGGGCCGAAAGTTTTGAGAGAGTATGTGATCTAATTTGGAATTAGGTATCAGTATTATGGTAGCTTGCATCCATGAATTCCAAAAGTGATTTAGAAAAAAGGCATTTATAAAAAATGTTTTTGAGAAAGTATATGGCATTGAATAGAAGATTAATAAGTGTTTAACTGGGAAGTTTGTTCGTGTCTGTTGATTTTCTGATGCTAAGCTTTTAATGGCATTGAATAATGAGAAGAAAGATGATTTGTTATTATTAATGAAATTGCTGATGAAGATTTTTACATGCTCAATAGGAGTTTGCTTGTAGGGTTCCTGATCATGTTGGAAATATGTGCTTATTTTTTTAGGAATAAACCAATTCAGTCCACCCCAGTAATGGATGAATATTAATATATTGCATATGAATATTAATATATTTCAACAAAAAGTTTTATTAGAAGTCTTCACTATTTTAGTCCTGTTTAATTATTACTATTAAAGAAGAGTTAATTAATCACAAAAAGAGTTAACCTATCTTTTTTTTCTAAGTAGGGAAATATTATCAGTTGAACACATGAATTTCTTCACTAAATCTTCTATATCACTGTTAGTATTAATTCTTGGATTTTCAGCATTGGAGCACGAAGTTATATACACATGATTAGTTTCCAACTGGTTGTAGCGAGTAATTGGTTTAACGAAAGTAGAGATAATTAAGCATGGATTGTGTTTGATGGATTATGATCACTAGATTATATTTGATGATACAAGAAATTATTCCTCAGTTAAAAGTTTCGCTTATGGCGAAATTTAATGTATTATCAACGGGAGATGTGAACGAAAATTAGATGGGTCTGTTAATGCGATGATATTTAAACTATTGCCATCATTCCGGTGATATAATAAAGTAAGTTTTTTTGTTGCTTTTGCCTATACTCTGGAAAGAACTTTTTGCATTAAAGTCTCCAAACATTAGTACTTAGTAATAATAGATAATGACTAAATCATTTCCTGTTGTCTCAAGTTTTTCATAGGGAAACGGTAGATGTATGAAATGATTATTATTCTGTAGTTGTTAGGGATGATAATTATCGATATATTTTCGAAAGTGGATGTATGGAAAATGATTAGAGGATGTTTCATGCTGTTTCCTACGAAGACAGCTGTGTCTCATGAAGAGTTAGTCTGTCTTTTTGGTAAATATGGATTTTAATATTATTGCTAGATAATAAGTGAATCTCCTAGATACCAGAATATGGTAGAAAATATAGGATATGTAGAATTGGGAGCATAAAAGGCACTTTTGACATTATACCTACAAATTTTTGCAGGATGATGTTGTTGATTATGTGAACGGCAGTAGAAAGCTGAGTTGTGGGATAAGTGGTAGTAATGGTTGGAATTTATGTCGCATGTTATTTTATGAACCAGAATTTAATTGTGATAATTTCAATATTTCCTTCTTATAGGACGTTGATTTTATGAGGAATGAGGTCAACAAAGTTTCATAGATTAAGGACATACTAAAAAGTCAGAAAATTTCCATCACAGAAAGATTTTTTATATGTGATTCAGATTACTTTAAACATTTTGAATCTCTTGTGCAGAACTGTCTATATTGAAAATGTTGGGGCAGTTTTAACACTAGCCAAATTTATACCACGAATCTTTTTCAAATTGCTATTTCCGGATTTTTAAAAGAATATTCAATATTCCGGAAATAGGAATTTTTTCTATCCTATTTGTTTAAAAAGAAGTTTTATGAAATACACCACTTCTAAACCGAAGCATGGCATCAACTGTAAATGTTTAGGTACTATCATGTTGTTTGACAAGTTAAAATTCCCTCAAACTAGTAAATTGCAATAGGGGACTAAAGATGAAAATAACAATGATTAAACGTATTTCATTATGAAGGGTTTTTTTTTTTTTTTTTTTTTTTGCAGATATTGCAGTAGCACCTGAAAAAAAAATAGTCTGGTGTAGAAAATATATTATAATTCAGATTGATTGGTATGATCGAGTTTGCTTCAAAATTTTTTAAGTGACCTAATGCCTAAAGATTTTCTTATTTAATCAATGTAACTGATAACTGAATAAGGAAAAATGTTTTGTAAAACTAAAATATTTTAATAATTTGTAAATTTTTCGAAAGGAAAACTTTATTTTTTAGTATCATTCCGGATGTGTGCCATATATTTTGTATTTTTTAAGACTATTTTTACTGGGAAAGAAATTAAAAAAATGTTTTTTTTTAATTTCTTATAATCTAAAGTTTAAAAACTATTTATTAATAAAAAATATTTATTTTGAATTACAAAGTTGAAAAGGAAAGCGTTAAGAGAATTCATATATATTTCTTTTGCTGATGATTTTTGAACTAAGCAGTTTGGAATTTCAGTTTAAGATTTTTAAAACATAAATAAATATATTATATTTAACATTTAAGAAAAACATTTCTTTTGATATACCTTTATTTAAATAAAAAAATAACCACTAAGAATTCTTTCGAGATTTTAGATTTCCTACCAGATAAAAAAAATATTAAACACCACAAAAATTTTGAATTTCTTAATGTTACGGTTTTTTGTATTAGAAAATACAAATGTCTTAGGCATATAGAAGAAAATAAATCATTTCTTTATTTAAAAGAAAGCATCATAATTATGCCGAAAAAATCCTTAAGTTTTTAGAATTTTAAGAATTTATTGTCAATTTACATTTTTACATTTTTTTTATGGAATATTATTTCCAGTGTTCAATGAATTTGGAAATACTATTAAGTAATCACTCAAAACTGATTACATACCAGATAAATATAATAAACAGTAAAAAAAAAAAATTAGCAGTAATACTAAAATATTTTGAATATAGCATGCTTTGAATGTACGATTTGAGGTGAAAGCCCCTTTTGATAGTAGACGCTACGCTGGATTTTCAGCAATAAGATTACAAATATTCCCTAAATTACAAATTTACTTTAAAGTTATTTAAATTATTTTGATTTACTTACGCGATTGTGATTTTTAATAAGTACAAGTTTACACTATGGTTAGAAAAAAAGCAATAAGTCAACGATGTGTATACATTGTTAAATTCAATAATAAAGCAAATTATTGCATTTTGCGGATAATTTTGAAATATGTGCTCCTTAATATCCTCTTTCTACCTATTTTTAAGTTTTTTGCTAAAGATATAATAGATTTTTTTAGCTATAAATTTGTAATACATTCAGAGTTTTCGGAGTGCTGTATGGAAAGAAAAGCATAACACGAATAGAAATAAATTAAAATAGCACTTTCATGTTTATATTACCCATTATAAAAAATCCTTGATCACAGACTAAGAACTGTGAAAGGATTTGCCAAATTACATGTCCGTTTATCATTTTAAATTGTCTTAGTTAAGTTGATGGGAATCAATTCTTAATCTCTTCATTTAAAAAATAGCACGAACATGGATTCTTTAACTGATCAGGCTATGGTTGGACATACTTTAATAAGTCATTAAAATAATAGACATAATATATGAATTGACAACACTTTGAATTGATAGTGCGAAAAAGTGTATGCTAGATTGGATTGCAAAATTTTTCAGTATAAAGGTACATAAGGAAAAGGTACAAATCCTTACATTAAAGGTACATTAAGTCATTTTATTTTAGAAGAATTTGACAAAAGAGATCTACTCAATTTGCAAGTGAGGTAATCATAAGATATAATACCTACACTCAAGACCCAAAACATTATGACCACCCCTACATTTTGCAATGAACTCGCCTGGATGACGTGGAAGGCACGTGATCAGGTGGAAGGGGTATTTAACTGGTATTAAGTGGTGGTATTAATTCATGCCAAGGCGGGTTGAAGCTGTGTTGCGCGCCAAAGGTGGGTCAACTCGTTATTGACAGGTGGTCATAATGTTTTGGCTCTTGAGAGTATGTCTAATCTAATTCATGACATGATAAATATACTTATGCCCGAAAAGTTCTTCTGTTGTCCACAAAATAGATGAGAAAAAGCTATATGTTCCAACCAAAGGGTGATGGAAAACTGTGGTTGCGGTGGCAACTCCAACCTTTCACCAATCTGTGATGAGCCTTGGATAAAAGTTATTTGCTGTTCTAATAATGAATTAATGTCTCAGATCTAAGGGCTCGTCATTCAAAAACAGTAGAAACATAAATAATAATTAGTAATAATCTAGTAAATAATTATCTATTCATTTGATACAGAATATTTTTAAAACTTTTTTTTAAAACTAATAATTGCCTGATTAACAATTAGCCAAGACATGTATTACTATTGCTTATTTAGGTGTCCAAGCGATGAGCCTTGACGCAACTTCCAAAGTTAATTTATGAAAAGGTAGATCAAAAATTTAAAAGTCAAAAGGCTAGTAGGTTTATGATTTGATTGATTACTTTTACCTTGGATAATATTATTCAAAGCACAAGTACTAGAATAATTTATTTTACTAAATCATTAATTCTTACTTATTTTCGCGTCATTTAATAACAATTCATCATGTTCAGCCCATCATAAATTATCGCCTAACAACCCAATATGAGGGGAATTTTCAATATACGCTTCTATAGATAAAATAAAATAGATTATGTACCTAAATGCCAAAAGAAAAGTCGAAAATTTAGTTAACTATGTCTTCTAACTAAAGTTTCTTTAATGTTTAAGATTTTTTTTTTTTTCGTTTTGACCAGCAATAAAAAAAATTCAGAAAGTTTCTAAAATTTTCGCGTGGTAGTTCTGAACAGAGCATAACTTCGAATTGTTACGACCTTATTATTTTAGTTAAATTTTAAACTGAACAAAAATTTAACTTTGAAAAGTTATAGCCAAATGGTGATTATTATTACAACTATGTATATATTCTTATTGGGTTCAACATCCAAGTTTAGTTTTATATAAGATAATTTTTGAGAAATTCTATATTAACATTTTTTTTGGAAAATTCTATATTAGAATGAAAATGGAGAGAAACTTATTAAAGTTTTAAACGTGGGATTCTAAAATTGTGTAAAAGTAGATCCTTATTTGAGAGAATTTTACATCGTCGTTCCTGTAGCTCTTATTTAGCTACAAATGAAGCACGATTACTTAAGAGTTTGATATAAATAGATTTTGAAATAACTATTAGAATTAGAAGTTTCTAGAATTAGGATGATAATTATATACTCAGTGTTTTAGACAGATACAACAGTTATATAAAAACGCTGTCTAAATCTGCATCCATTCTCCTTGTATCTGAAGACATTGACTACAATATATCTCACCAGCGGATTCAAACCTGGGTACTCTTGCATGCTTATTACGATTTCTATCATTGGATAACAAGTCAGTATTTGGTTTCATGTTGTATTAGCCAAGCTATAGTAGTTGTATAAAAACACTGTCTAAATCACCATCAAGTTGTATGAAAAGGTTGTCTAAGTCTACATTCAGTCTCCTTATCTCTGAAAACAATGACTACAATGCACGTCATCAGCAGATTCAAACCTGGGTACTCTTGCACGCTTATCACGGTCTCTAAAATTTGATCACATTTCAGTATTTGGTTCGATGTTGTAGTAGCCAAGCCACAGTAGTTGTATGTCTAAATCGTTCTCGAGTCTTCTCTTCTCTGAAAACAGTGACTACACCACAATGACCAACGAAATCAAACTTGTCCCTCTTGCACACTTGCTAAACTCGCTTATACTGGACCACAAGTCTCGGGGTTTCAGTATTTCATTTCATTTTTTAATAACCGAGCTCAAAACTGATTATAAATTTTCATTTGAAGTCATTAATTTCTACAAATTAATAAAATGCTAAATTAATGAAAAATAATTTTATCATTCCATAAATTTGTTGAAATGCTTTAATTTTTCTATTTGTTAATAGTCCTAAATGAAAAAAAAAATATTCACAAATATATGATTAGTACATTTTAATATAAATTCTATCCATGAATTTTTATTTATTTAATTATATTTGGTGAACGTTGGGGCATATCATGTTCTATTTACGTACTATTGTGTCCAAAAAGTAAGATCAATTTACAATTTAAAATTCTCGGGGCTTGCGGAATTTCAACTTTTTTTTCTTTTTTAGGTTGCTGGCATCTAAAAAATTATTAATTAAATTAATCATCATTAGCAATCCTTGACATCTGTGTGAAATTTGACGTCAAAATATTTATTAGTGTTTGAGTTACGCTAGGCTTTGTGAGATGCTAAAACTGATTCCGGCGATTTTTGAAATGTCTGAATTAATTGAGCAAAGAATTTGCATTAAATTTTGTTTGCGGAAACGTAGCGAATGTTGCAGAAGGCATTCGGTGAGCATTCCTACATCGAAATGAAATATTTTGAAGTGGTATAAACAGTTCAAAGAAGGCAGAGAACGCGTTGAAGACGAAGAGCCCTCTGGTCGACCTTCAACCTCAACTGACAAATCTCACATACAAAAAATTAAAGATTTGGTGCTTGCAAATCGTCGATTTACAATTCGAGACCAATTTCAAACGGATCGCTCAATTCCATTTTGGGCCTTAAACGCTCTTCAAATCTCGATTGGTACCGAAAACACTGAATGCGCCAGCTCACACTGCATTGATTCTCCATGACTTTTCAACGAAATGAAACCCATATCGTTCCACAACCACCGTATTCACACCGTTCGACTTCTGGCTATTCCCTAAACTCAAAAGACCACTCAGGGACACCGTTTTGAGTCGTCTGAAGAGATTCAACGTGAATCGCCGAGCGCTTTGAAGGCCCTCCCTGTCGATGACTTTTTAGCATATATTGAGGATTGGAAAAAAAGTTGGCATAAAGTGCATTGTGTCCGGAGGGGATTACTTTGAAGGCGATGAAATAAATTTGGAAGAAGAAATAAAAAGTTTTTGAAAAAACTTTTGGGACACAGTAGTATACTACGAACAGCTCAACGATGGTCGTTGAGGAGAGGACATTACCGTCTAAAAGACTTTTTAAGGGTAAATGCCTCCTTAGGGAATAGCGCATATGGGGAAATATTCGAAACATTTCTACCTGGTACGTGATTGTGGATGCCCAGCTGGAGTTTTAGAGTATTCACAGCTGAGCCCTCCAGTATACAGCTGCGTAGATTACCACTGGGCCACAAATCGGGCATTCAGTTTTATTGACACGACGATAAAAATAGAAATAACATATATTGAAGCAGACCATCAATAAATTAACGAAAGGTCCTAAGGAACGATTTTTGCGGCCTATATTTTGAGTATACCTAAAATAGACCTAGTAGATGTGACTAGGTTGTGAGTGACTGAATTGATGATGTGAGCGGATGTGAATAGGGTGTGAGTGTCTGAGCTGATGATGTGAGCGGATGTGACTATGTTTGTGCATATTTCAAAATTCATAGAAATTAAAAAGACTCATAGCTTTTCGTTTTTTTTTTCGAGAAGGCCTTTTTAGCTTTTAGAGTTTAGTTTTAATTAGTTATTTAGTTTAATTAGTTTTAGTTGTCTGGTTAGTTTTAGTTAGTAATAATATATATATATAGTAAGGGGCCTGATGGCCAAGTGACTAGCGCTCTGGCGCTCGGTCTCACAGTCTTCGGGATTCAGTCCCGGCGGTGTCATGGATATTTGTAGTGGCTCGGAATACACTTTAAACCATAGTCCTGGTATAATATGACTGTTGGAGGTAGTGCTGACAACCCTATCCTGTAAAAAGAAACCATTTCCTGTCTCGAAATCTGTCACCAGGCAGACGGCCTTGGCCCATCATTGGGCTGTTGCGCCACTAATGATGATGATGACAATATAGTAACGGAGAATATACAATAGTAACGGAAACACCTTATTTCTAGATATATTTTCAAAAAGCAAATATCACCATGAAAAGTTTTCAAAAATATTGTAATGAATCTCAAATAATTCCTTTTTTAATTTCTTAATAGGGAAAGATAAGCGATTAACAAAGGCAATGCAGAATGAGTTTCCTTTTTTATTAGGATGGGGACACAAGTATTTATAGTAACAAAGTTTCTTTCTTTTGAATGATAAGAGAACGCCAGCCCATTATACAAATTTCCCCGAAATTCTATTTTTATACCTGGCAAGCAAAGTACCAGTAGAAAGTTTTTCAAGAAGCCGAACAGCCCATAGACTGTTGAGGAAGTAATCAAGCAATTATCAATTTCCAGAAACAAAACGATGATTTATGAGCTAGAAACCCATGCTCATGAGGGAATTCTGTAAAATTTCCCGCTTCCTACCGAGATAAATGTTTTTGATAACGGAACATTAAAGCCGTTGGGCCCGCTCGCCTGGAAAATGATTTTAGTTAAGGGAGGTACCCATATATCGAAAGTGTGAATATCGATCGATTTCTGAGTAATTACCGCCTTTGGGAAAGACAATAAAGTTCGGAGAACATTTCAGGGTAAGTAATTTTTCTTCTCTCTGAATTTATTATGATGCAGTAAAAAAAACAATCAATTGTTAATCAAAAAATTGTTTGGGATTAACTCTGATTACTATGAGTACTACTTCTGATTACCCAAAAAGTAAGACCAATTATTTTTTATTCAAAAACTCTTTATTTATTCTTCCAAATTTATTTCATCGCATTTAAAGTAATCCCCTCCTAACACAATGCACTTATGCCAATTTTTTTTTCCATTCCTCAATGCATGCTAAAAAGTCATCGGCAGGTATGGCCTTCAAAGTGCGCGCCGATTCAAGTTGAATCTCTTCAATCGACTCAAAACCGGTGTCCCCGAAGTGGTCTTTTGAGTTAAGGGAATAGCCAGAAATCGCACGTTGGGAATACGGTGGTTGTGGAGTGATATGGGTTTCATTTCGTCAAAAAAGTCACGGAGAATCAATGCCGTGTGAGCTGGCGCATTCAGTATTGTGTGTACCAATCGAGAGTTGAACGCGTTTGAGGCCCAAAACATCTTTTAAAATGAAGTTGACCGATCCTTTTGAAATTCCAACATCATCAGCAAGGTCTCTAATTGTAAATCGACGATTTGCAAGCACCAAATCTTTAAATTTCTGGACGTGAGCTTCGTCGGTTGAGGTTGATGGTCGACCAGATGGCTCTTCGTCTTCAACGCGTTCTCTACCTTCTTTGAACTGTTTATACCACTTCTAAATATTTCTTTCCGATATAGGACTGCTGACCGAACGTTCTATACGTTTTCGGAAACAAAACTTAATGCAAGTTCTTTGTTCAATTAATTCAGACATTTCAAAAATGGCCGGAATTACTTTTAGAGTCTCACAAAGCAAAACGTAACTCAAACATTAATTAATATTTTGATGTCAGATTTCATACATATGTCAAGGACACTGCCAACAACCTAAAAAAGAAAAAAAAATTGAAATTCCATAAGCCCCGGGAATTTTAAATTGAAAATTGGTCTTACTTTTTGGACACAGTAGTAATTACTGCGTTTGGGAAAGACAATAAAGTTCAGAGAACTTTTCAGGGTAAGTAATTTTTCTCTCTGAATTTATTATCATGTAGGGAAAAAAAAAAAATTGTTAACCAGAAACTTTTTAGGGATTAACTCTGATTATAAAAGTTATTTAAATGTTAAATAAGTTTCTTTTAAAATTTTTAAAGTCATTAAGAAATTCTTCATTATTTTAATTATTTAAAGGGATCACTTTTTTTGAATAATTAATCATATTAATGGTTTTGTGAAATATTTATACAGCAATTAAAGTTTTCGCCACAGTAGCATATTAATGAGTTAAAATATTTGAATACAGTAATTTTTAAATTAAAAGTTTTATCGAAATAAAAAAGGTTAAAAATTGAATAAATTAAAATAAAGATTAATTTATAAGGAAAAAAATCCATGAATAATGTACTAGCGATTTTTAATCATTAATCAGGATAGATATGTCAACAGGTTTTAAGATATGAGCTTAACAAAATTGAATCTTCAGAGGACATTTTTAAGGAGAAATTCTACACATAAGGAGAAATTCTACACATATGACTAATAAACAAACATAAAAATCAACCCGTTCGTCTTATTGTGTCTGTGCGTTTGTATATAGTATATTGCACCAAAGTATAGTTCATACGTTCACTGATTGCTATGGCAAATATTGACGTGCCTTATGCTACTAAGTTCTGGTTTGTTCTTGCATAAATTAATAAAAGTGCAGATTGGTATAATAAATAAAGTGCAGATTGGTGTAGAATGGAACAGACAAACGAACGAACAAATAGCCTATTGATATCCCGACGTTCGGTTATATTCGTATTACTTCGATAATATGTAATTTACAAACATAAAAATGGGAGATGAAAGGGCCTCATAAGTGGAAGAGGCTAGGGCCTCTTTTCATTTAAATCCGGCCCTGCGTATGGAATCTGTCTGTTATAATCGCTGGAAAGGTAAAGGTTATCTTTGTAGTACCTAACTCGTACCAATCAACAATTGTAATTCGAATTGAAGCAGAGCACTTTAGAAAAAAAAGTTAATTGGTAATGGACACGCTATCGACTGTTGATGAGTCAATTGTAGCTGGAGGCATCGAGTGCTTTGCATCGTCAGGAGTCTCATGGGAAAAGGCTTTGTTCAGGAGTCAATTAACCGTGATGAGTCTGGAGTAAATCCGTTAGGAATCCCATGAGCCAATCCATGAGGAGTCTGATGATTATCAATAGTATGTTTTAGAAATTCTGATGCAGAGAAGTCTTACGCACCATAAATGTTGCTATTTTATTTTATTTTTATTATTTAATATTATTTCAACTTCTGTTCACTCCCAATTTCATTAAAATCTGTATAGTAATTCTGAAACTAATTCAGTGAATTTAAAATTCTCTCAATTTTAAGCACTATTGTATATTAAAGCTTATATGATTATGAAAAATATTTTATCCCTTTTTCACTGATTAAGCAATTAAAATGATTTAAAAATTGAGAACCTCAAGAATTTAATGCAAATATCATCATGATAAAAGTAATCTATTATTTAATGAATTACAATTAGGGATTCCAATACCGGTATACCGAATACCGGTATTTTGAGCCATTTGTACAATTTTGTAATACCGGTATTCACTAGTTTAAATACCGGTTTTTTCGGTATTTACTAGAAATTTACAATTCTTATCTGTGAATTCTTATTAAGAATTTTTATCTGTGAAAACAAGGTTGTAGTTGTGAAGAAAGTGTGTAATATTTCGACAATTTTTGGATTGGTGAGTTTGTTATTCGCATTGTATTTGCATATCATACTTTAGACTCAAAATATTTTTCACATTTATTATATATGTACTCATAAATAATACCTCATAATAATGAATAAGAATAACTTTAAAGAACATAAAAAATCAGTTGATAATACTTCGGTTTGGTTTCATTATTTATATGATGAAAAGTATATGGTGGCACAATGTAAAAAAATGTTCAAGAGTTATTAAAGTGAATGAAGTACAAGCGGACTCCATACACATATAAAAACGAAACATGTCACAAATTTGTTAAAGAGGAAATAATCTAATTGCGATGAATATACAAACTTAAGCTCAGTTCTAAGCCCAAGCCATCAGGGATTTTAGACAATTTAAAAAAAAAATATATATAATTTGGATGAAATTATAAGTAAAATGACAGCACCAATGACATTTCTACTACCGGTATTAAAACCGGTATCCCGCTATTAAGATAAAAAAAAATACCGAATACCGGTATTGAGCTTTTGGTCCGATATTGCAATCCCTAATTACAATTAAAAATCATTGAAATATTGATTAAAATGAGATGACCTATGAATATTCCCATTTAATAAGTAACATCATAATAATAATCCAATAAAATAAATCAAATGAACGCTTTCATATAATATAATTTTATTGTGTCGACAATTAATTTTCAACAAATCTATGATTACTCTGATGCTTATCAATAAATAAAGTAACTTATGATTTTTAAAATTAGGTTACAGTTTTATATGAATAATACTATGAATCGCATTTCTGTTAGGATATTGTGCATCAACCTTTTTATGATTTGATACACTTAAGTTTGATATCTGTATATGCTTAAATCTGATGCATAAAATGCGTTTAATTTGAGCATAACATTAATTATGACAGCCTTCAATGCATATACCCAACGAGTGTTCCCTGAGATATACATATGAAAAATTATGCATATTTTGAAAAGATTTCCATTATAATTAGCACGCAAATTTAATGCCTAATATAATATGCTGAGCAGTGAAACATTTGTAGTTAATTTAAGCTTGTAATAAGAATTATTATCCCCTTTTTAATTTCCTAGTTATAATCTGCTGGAAATTGCGTTGGAAACACTTAAATAGAGATTTATAAAGTATGCTTGCCGACTTGCTCGTGTTCGACCAAAATTTGTTTAATGATCATCATTTTGAGACTTGAAAATTCAATTTGAGCTAAACATTAATTTAAGAATAACCATCAATGTAAATGCACACGGGTGTTCTGTACTAGGAAGACATCCAAATGAGATAACTTTGCTGCAAATCTCTTTCCGTCTTGATGGAAGCATTTTAATTGCGAAGGAAGATTTTAATGCGATGAACGTCTTTGTTTCTGGAAATGTCAAGGAAATGATAAATGCTTTCGAAAGATTGCTTGTAACATCTGTTTTCATTTCGCTACAGGATATTTCAAGTAGATAATTTGACATTAAGATAATTTGGTTCTACTAAATCGATTATAAATTCAATAAATCTTCATAAACGAAACTAAAAATACAAGTTACATAAAAAAAAAAAAAACATTTTTAAAGTCAATTCCTACTTTCTACTATATTCCCTATATTGCAGAAAAGTCCTTTACAAATAAAGTTGAAATTTTCCTCTTACATCTGGTGCCATCTATTATTAGATACATGCAACTCAAATTTAAAAAAATATATATAATTAATTAATTAAATTTAATGAACGAATTAATAATTGAAAAAACTGTATTAACATCAAGTGTCATCCACTACAAGCTCAAAAAAATGTATTGGAACTTGAGTGGGTGAATAAAAAGTATTTTATGAACGATTGAAAATTTGAACAAGATATATATAGGGAGAGTGTGAACTAATAGTAGGAATTTAATAATTAGGACCTAATGAAAGCTTTTTTCAAAACAATAATATTAATTTTTTCAGTATATATTTTTATATATTTTTCGATAATCATAAAATAAAAAAATTAAATTGTATAGTTTAAAATTATGTTTTTGTTGTTGCTTATCTCCTTGGTTTAGGCCCCTAAACTACAACCAAAAGACCATGTCTCATTAATAAATCAGAAGCAATTTCTCCCTCATTCAACAACTGCCCTACAGAGACACCAATATAATTAATAGTAGTTTAAAATTATTCATAAGGAATCATTTTTATGTGTCCCCTGATATAAGTTGTGTGTGAAGTATGGATATTTAATTCAGACTGAAAAATATTCAAGTTATGTTCTAGGGATTTTAGAACAATGATTGAAATTTGCTTTATTAGTGCACTTTCTGATTTTTTTTAAAAGTCTTATGTGAATTTTGTATATTTATTGTAACTTTTATTACATATTCAGCTTTTGGATTATTATATTTTAATGGTTTAGTATCATTTAAATATTTACCAGTTTTTCCTTTAGTTGTTGCAAATAATCAAATATTATTCTAGCTTATTTTAAATGTATAAATTTAATGTAAACTAATAGCTTTTTATTTATTTTTATATTTTTGAAATGAAGTAATTATAGCTGTTTTTTTTTTTTTTTTTGGTGTTCTGAATTCTGAAACCGCATAATTTTAATTTCATAATTTCTGTTTCAGGCATAATTTTAAACAGTTTAATAAATATTTATTTAATTATGATAACCTCTAAATAAAAAGCACTATTTTTGATATATATAAATCCAAAAGACTATTTATTTATTATTTTTATATTATTTTCAGTTATTAAACAAAATAAATGACAGAAGTTACAAAAACTGGAGATAAATACACATAAAAATGAAGTTATTACCAGTGGATTGCCTCTTGTTTGAAAATTTTTAACTTCTTCATCTTTTTCAGAATAAAACGCAACAAATTTAATTAATAAAATAATTAATTAAATAAAATTAATTTAAAATTTACAAAGGAATCTACCCAAATATTTATCTTCTAATCTTTAGAAGAAAACATTTCCAAACCGGGATTTTCCTTTTCCGGAATTTAATCGCTTATGATACAAAATTATCAGATTTAATAAAATAATCATGATCACAATCATAATCAGATTTTATAATGTAATATGATTTTATAATAATCATCAGAATTATTAAAATAATATTTTAATCATCATATTTTAGTAAAAATAATTTTTTAATCATCATATTTTAGTAAAAATAATATTTTAATCATTAGATTTTTTTTTAAACAATTTTTTAATCGTTAGATTTTTTTTAAAATAATTTTTTAATCATTAGATTTTTTTTTAAAATAATTTTTTAATCATTAGATTTTTTTTTAAATAATTTTTTAATGATCAGATTTTTTTTTAAATAATTTTTTAATCATCCTCAGTTTGTTTTTAAATAATTTTTTAAACTTCCGGTTTTTTGATGAAAATAGTGCAGATTATAATTAAAGAAAAGAAACCAAGAAAATAATGTTTTTATATTTATTAAAATCGCATACTAAATTTTTGTTTTTGATCATAAAACATGAAATATTGAAAACAATAACATAAAATAACTTTGAAGTGTTTGTAAATATCAGAACATAAATGAAGTAGAAAATTTTTCACGTTACCATCAATAAATATTTACACACGGTTATAATATTCGATGGGCTTATTACATTAAGCATTCACACACAACAATTCATTGAAGAAATTATTATACAAGCAGTCACAAATACTACAACGATACAACGACGAATAGGTATATACATCAAATAAAAAACAACTAGACTTCAAATATAAAATTGAAATCAATGATACAACTACAAGCATGCCGCAAGTACTTAAAGTGTGTTCAAAGGCTTTCAATAATTCAGTTTCAAATATTCCATTTGCATTTTTATAAAATAAAACACAAGTAACAAATGAATACATTGGGAGAATATTTCTTTGGTCCTTATTTATTGCATTTTATTTATATTCATTTTTTTTTACTTTTAGAGATTTGCTTAACTTAATTTTATAAGTCACTCGACAAGCAATTACTGTGTTCTTAAAATTACCATTCGTATATTCCTTTTTGTAAATTAACAGTTGTGAAATCAACTACTCCATTTAAACAAAAAGAAATTTTATTTGATTATTTAAAAAGTCTGTTTATATACAATAAATAATACATAACCACTTTATTTTGATAATCACTTTATTGGTGAACAGACCAATGTTAAAAGCGTTTGGTGTAAAATATGAAAATTTAATGAATATTTTTTATTTTATTTTTCTCAAAATATAATGGCATTTGATATTTACACTTTTACGTATTTTCTCAAAAACAAACAAAATTATATATATGTTATGCATATTATATACTATGTATTATGCATCACACGTCTGTAATACTTCATATTAAATACATAGCATAGTGAGTATACTTAACATTGAATACATAGTATGCGATATTATATGTATAATTTTCAATATCGCATACAACAATATGAAATAAAATGCTCATATAATATTTATTGCATATTTAAAAAGAAATACTTTTAAATAGGATGCTTATTATTATTTTTGATAAGTAAATAATTTCTTCATTTCTTAAAAAATTCAATTTCGTAAATCGTAATTAACTTACAATTAAACAATTTAATTCAAGGATGTGAAATGAAAATTTCATAGAAATTTTACAGAGAACTTGAATAAATAATTTTTATAACAGAATCTCATTATACTTTTAATTAAAATATTATTAATACTACATAATATATATGTGTGCAAATATTATGTTCATTAACCAAAAAATATGAATTTCTGAATTACAACTTATTTCATTTATTCATTAAATACTGAATGTAAATGAATTTAATATAATTTAATTATTTTTCGTTCGCTATGATAATATTTAAACTAAATCATCCTTTATTAAAGAACGAGTGATTACATATTAAACATTGCATTAGCATTCAAATATACTGAATTATTTAATTGAATTTTACCTCCAGATTTGAAGAACATTGCCTAAAATACAGGGCATATATATTTTACATGAAATAAATTATTTTCACAGGTAGTTAACACAAAACATACATCTATCCTGATGGAGACAAAACGTGTACATAGGTTCTATTAAACACTGATTGGTGCATAGTATACAAAGATGGGTATTAATGTTATGATAAACATGTTATTGTACAGAAAACATGATATTCATCAGAATATCAGTTATTACCACTTATTTTGTACAGTTCTCATCCAATTCATTCATCGTTCAAGTTAATTTAGGAATGCAAAGTAATTTTATTTCATAATATAAATATGAACATAAAGAAGTAAAATATTGAAGTTAATATTTGTTGTGTTTATATGAATTATTAGGTAAACATTACATCGAAATTATAAATAAAATAAACCAATAAATGGAAGTTAGCAATATAAATTAAATGTAACCAAGATAAATAAAGTACTGATTTCTCGAATTAATTTAGAAAGGCAAAATTTTATTTCATAATTTAAATATGAACATAAAGAAGTAAAATATTAAAGTTAATATTTGTTGTGTCTATGTTAATTATTTGGGAAACATTGAATCAAAATTATAAATAAAATACTGGTTTTTCAAGTTAATATTTTCACAGGTTATTAACATTAAATATAGATCTACCTTAATGGAAGCAAAATGTGTACACAAGTTCTATTAAACACTGATTGGTTCATATTATACAAAGGTGGGCATTAATGTTATGATAAATATGTTATTGTACAGAAAACACCACATTCATCAGAATATCAGTTATTAACACTTATTTTCTATAGTTCTCATCCAATTCATCAATCGTACAATTTAATTTAGGAATGCAAAATAATTTTATTACATAATATAAATATGAACATAAATAAGTAATATATTGGAATTAATATTTGTTGTGTGGATATAAATTATTAGGGAAACATTGAACCGAAATTATAAATATAATAAACCAATACTGAAATTAGCAATCTAAGTTAGATTTAACCAAAATACCAGTTTTTCGAATTAATTTAGAAATGTCAAAATTTTATTTCATAATATAAATATGAACATAAAGAAGTCAAATATTGTTAATATTACTTTAGATTTATTACCTAGTACTATACACAAAATCAAACTATTTTCATTCATATATTTATTTCACAATTAATTTTAAAATATAACTGTATCATCCACCGAATATGATATAGAGAAGTAAATAAATTTCCACTATTTTATACAATATTCAATGAAAAATAATTTTAAAGGATAAATTTTTACAACTATTATATATTATGAAAGTACGAAATTTCTTCAACTTGTTTCTGAAGTATTAAATGTGTAGCAATCTATGAAAATTCGTTTTTAGGTGCGTTTAGCTATAAGGCTCAATGTGTCTTAGAAAAGTTTGGAAACACTTGGCTGTAATTATTTTACCCTTTTTTACAAGATCTTTAAACATTTCTAGTAATCTTATTTTTACTTTGTTGCAAGATCAACAAATACATCTAATTTCTTATTCAATTGAATTAATTCAATATAAACAAGATAGTTTTTATTTGATTTCTAAGCAAGAGTCATAGATATTTAAAAATATTTTTACATACTATCGTTTCTGTTTGCATTGGTGTATGTCATCTGATTAAAATGCATTAATTTTCTTTTTTTTTATAACAAAATTCTTATCTGTTTATACATAAACATGTTCATTCTCATCAATGCTTAATGCTAACATACGCTGAAATTTAACTTTTCAGTAAAAATTCTTTTTACTTGGTAATATTTATGAAAACGATAATCCAATTAAATTAATTAAAAGCAGTTGAATTTGCAATTGTTTATTTTTGAATTATGTAGCATAAAAAGTTCAAAATAAATTTTTTACGTAAAAATCCATCGAAAAATCAATTATCTTTTAGTATTCCAACAGAAACGTGCTTAATACAGTTTGTTGTTGTTTTTAAAAATGATATTATGAATGTATTGTTTATATTATATTATATTATATTATGTATTGTTTATATCATTTCAATAATTAGTTTGTTTATTTTTGAACAAATGTAGCATAAAAAATACGAAATATTTTTTTATGTAAAAATCTATCAAAAAATCAATTATCTTTTAGTATTTCAACATAAATATGTTTAATACAGTTTGTTATTTCTTTTAAATACTATTATAAATGTATTATTTATAGTATATTATATGAATTGTTTATAATTTTTGAATTCCTTTTATGATTTTGTAGCATTTTCATAAACTAATGTTAAATATTTTATTACATTTAAAGGTAACATAATCTTTTTAAAATGTTCGATGGAGTGAAAAATATTTACAAAAGAAAAATTAAAAAAAATAACCTCCATTAAATCTAAACATTGAAAAATTGAAAATAATGAAGTAAGGCTTTTAAAGACGAGCTGGAAAAATATTAATATTAATGAGTTGAAAAGTTATTCACGAGCAAGTATCAGACATAGACAAAAAAAAAGTTGATACATAAACATCAGTGAAGGAGAATTATTAATATTCCTTTACAAAATATATCATAATATAACTATGTTTCAAAGTTAATGAAATTTTAAGCTACACATACGAAATTATATTACAGATATTGTATAAATATACAATAGTTAAAACTCTGAATTAAAATTATTTTAATAGAAATATGGACAACAAAATTTATGCAATAAAGGAGCAGAACTTTTAAACAAATATTTTGAAGCATTATACATAATTTATTTTAACCAATGCATTAAAATACTTATTTGAAAATTTCTTAGCATTTAAGGTTTATAATTTTCATTATTTAATACATTTTTATGTAAAAATTTCTTTATAATACAATTAATACTTAATAATGCAAGACATAAGTATAATGAAATAATTAAAAAGATAATAAAAATACACATGGATATACATTTTGGTACACAATTTTGTATACAATATCTAGTATACATTTTGGTATACAACTTTGTATACAATATTAAGTATACATTTTGGTATACAATTTTGTATACAATATCAAGTATACAATTTTGTATTTTACATATAAATATACATTAAATTACATGAATAACAAAATAATTTTCAATCAATATTTTATTAACTAATTGCAGAATCTTAAAAAGTAAAAATCAAAATTATATCTTTTGTTTAATGTCGTTATAATTCAGTCGTACTACATGGAATGGAATGAACAGAATGTGAAATACAGAAGAATGTCTAATATTTCACAAAACAATTGAGAAACAATTATAAAATATTTCAATATTTATGATTAATATTTTTTTCTTATAATTATAAAATAATACAGATGACTTCAAATAATTATCAAAATCCAGAGAAAAAAACTAATAAACACATTTGAAAAAGTGCGGTGCTGTTATTTTATAAAATGTTTAATTATTAAAATTAACTTAAAATGTGTGTTTGAATTTTACATCTAGTCTTGGATTAAATTATTATTGGGAATTATTTTAACCAATCAAATATATTTTGATATACAATTTTATGCCATCTATTTTATCATATTTTCAAACAAACATAAAAAAATGTTGGAAAAAAATAAAATAAAAGACATAAATATCTTCAACATTTAATACCAAGAGCCACGTTTTTTTTTAAATCTAACATGTGCTTTCTGCTTCTATTCACAGTACGTATACCTTAAATTCATTCATAGATTGAACCATCATAGTCTTGAATAGAACAACACGAATGCCACATCACATTTAAGACGCTGTTTGAACACCATACATCTTAAATTTAATTGCATAGATATATATATAACAATCCACACTCCATCCATTAGATGTTAGCCATCAAACTCCACCATCAGTCTTCAAGTATCTGGCACTACACTCTCTTGTCAATTGATTTTCTTTTACTAAATGGTCCTAAGTTCTCCAAGGGCTAGCTGTTAAGAGTCTGGCTCAACTCCTTCTCGAGTTCTTGGGCACATTCGACATGAGATGAATGTTCGTCCCAGAATATTTTTTGCTTTTTGCCCGTGGATTTGAAGCGGCCGTTGAGTCCCGTAATCGTCCTACCGTGGAATACGGCCGTGGTAGTCATAAACTTGACATGCTGATTGCTTTTTGAGCTCCTGCGACTGCTGGTCCCCGAGGTGCTGGGGGCCGTGAGGAGGGGAGGGCTCTCCGGAACTGCCTGGGAGACCTCCCCCATCCCCTTAATACTGGGATCGGATGACGAATCTTTGGAATAAAAAGATGATTTATCACCACGAGCTGGGATTTCTAGAGTCACGGAACGGCATCTGGAAGGAGAGTATAATGTTCAGATTAGTTTTTATGTTTAAAAAAACCACACTAGAATTTAAAGTAAATTGAAGCTTGAAAAGTCCTTATAATTCCCAATAGAGTTTTCTTTTTTTCTGACACCCCATTTAATATTTATCCCAGCTAGTTTTTTTTTTATTCTTTCTTAAAATAATTCATGATGTTACTTCTAATGAGTACAGAAAAGGTTGGTGTCTTCTGTGTTTATTTCACAAGAATTTCATTTTTTTTTTTTTTTTTGCGCATGTAAAAATTAATACACGCATACCAATCAGAGAAAATGCAGAGAAAGCTGTATAAATCAGAATTTTTATTTCAAGCATTTTTTTTTTTTTTTATAAAATTATGTTTTTTTAATATACAACTTGAGAAAATAAAACCTATAAATAGTTTGTATATGAATTGCATAGTTTGTATACTGAATAATCAATAACTGTATATTATATTTGTCTAATTTGTATACTGAACCACGATAGTGTTTTAGAATTCTTCGTAACAACTGTTTTGGTATTAAGGGTTGAGGAAAATAGTGTATATTTATGGTAAATTAAAATGATGTAATCTATCTTATTTTCTTCTAAAGATTTTTAATACACCTTATTAAGATTTTAAAGATTTGTTTCAAAAGTTAATCTTTAGATTGTATTTTAATAAACTAAGAAAAATGTAATTTCGTCATTAAAGGCAATAGAAAGGCCTGATATGATCGTTTTTTTAAATCGAAATTTATACATGAGGGCATTTTGAAAATCCCCAACAAATAAAAGTCTATCATCATCATTTCTTTACTAAGATAAAAAAAAAACTTTTAATTATCAAACATTATTGCTATCACACGAAACCTAATTATTTGATTAGAAAATCTAAATAATATTTCACGTGTAGAAATATTTACAAACAAAAAGAAATATTTACAAATAAAATCTAAATAAATAATTAATGATTACAATATTTAAAGAAAAAAAAAGATTCATTTATTATTTGACATCACCTTTTTTTATTAACAACCGACAATAATATTCATTATTTCTTTCAAATATTTCTTAGTTCTAGAAAAGATTAAGTATATATATCTCCCCAATTCTTTCTAGCAAAAATGCAGGTTTGATTAAATTCCAGAAAAGTATTTTTTATTTTACGTTACATGATTCCATTACCAAATTTAAGTATATAACTTTGCAAAATGCAAATAAATAAACTTCTAGTGACAAAGTAATTTCCACAAGTAGAACATTCTTTTTTATATTTTAACATGTATTATATATATAAACATTTCAATTTATCGCTTTGAAAATTAAAAAAAATATTGTAGAGAAAAAAAAAATTTAATTTTGTCTAAGAACAAATCAGACAGTTACAAAGGAAAAAAATCTACAAAACATTATTCATTACATATTTTTGTAAAAGAAATAAAATTAATTTCAACAATTTTATAAACTGATCCACATCTGTATAATAAATAGAAATTCGGAAAATAAACTGTTTAAATTATATATATGAAGCTAATTTTTATTTTCCTTTGGGAAATAAAAATTTATATCTTATTTAAGAATTCAAAGAAATAAATGGAATTTCTTAGAAACATGTTTAAGAAAAACAAACACATTATAAATTTTATAAAAATTTGTTGAGTAAGTGAAAATTAATGTCATCCACTTAACATTTTAAGACAAATTGAAATTTTTCATAAACGTCTGCTATTATTGCAGAACAAAAATACATTATAGACTTGCTTTTATTTAAATAAAGTTTCGGCAGATTTTATTTTCCGTTAATATGTACAACGATTCTAAACTAAGATTTCCGTCTGATGCTTCGTCTAGACATAATACTTTCTCAGTTAAATGGAAAAGGTATTGAAATTTCGCGTTAAATCCAAAATTCTTAAAAGCCTTTTAAAAGATCTTACCCGTGTGAGTTATTATCGCTCTATTTCTTAAAATAGAAAAGGTAATCCCTTAAAGTATTGGAGTGTGTATTTTGTCTTAAATATATCCTGCAGATTAATATTATTAATTAATAGTATAGTTAATAAATGCATAAAGACCTTTGTGCATAATGTCTTTAATATTTAAAGAGGATTTGAATGTCGCTATTTTTAGATATATTTTTATTTTGTCTTATAGACGTCTAATATGAATATTAATCAGCTATTCGGTATAGAATGAAAAAATTTTATAAATATTTTTGATTAATTGAAAATAATAAATTTAAAAACTCTTTAGTTGACACCTGTTTGATGTGAAAATGAAATGTGATAAAAATTGTGGGTGCAGGGAAAAAGATACACGACTTTAATTTTGGTGCTGTTAAATACCTTAGTACATATTTTGCACATATAGTTGCACATATAATACCTTAGTACATTCTCTGAAAAGAAAGTAATAGTGTTATCTACTTTAAATTTGGCTCTCAGGATGTTTTGTAAATTATTAGGAATGCCAACCAAAATCTACAGTTTTCACACAAAGAAATTATTGAAGAACTCATTTTGAAATTTAAATATTTTACAAATTGTACATTAAAATATTTTAGAAATTATTAAAGAACTCATTTCGAAATTGAAATATTTTACAAATTGTATTTTATAAATACATTTAAATCAATAAAAATATTATACAAATAGTGCTTATATTGTCAGTTTTGAAATAATCTTCCACCTGATATTTTAGTAAAATATCAAGTCAAATATTCTGAGTAAATATGCTGATACGAGTATTTACTCAATCTGATAATAAAACCTGTTTTCTTATTTTAAGTTAAATATATTTTGCTGTAAATTGTAATTTCTAAACATTGCTGACTCTAAGCCATTTATTGGTTTTGCCACATCCAATACAACATTTTAACATATGAAACTTGCTGAATTCGGTACAGATAAAGCTTTTGAAATAAAACAAAAGAAATCCAAGTCTTCCTCTTGTTTACTTCCATTGTTGCTACGAGATATAGAATTTCGATTGTATCACGTCTTCCGGGCGAAAATATTTCTGATACTTACAGTCTACCAAATTGCTTGCGTAGGAGACTAGAAAGGGTTGGCTCGATGGTTATAGGGTTGCCTGGTTTCGCTTAGAAACTGCATTCACTGCACTTTCTATACCGAAGCAATCATTTCGGCATTTTAGTTTCTTTGCAGAAATGACTTCTATTTAGTATCCCTTAGATTAAGATGAAGTACAGGAAATGGATGGGACTTAATGGAAATAATTGTTGCTACTAATTTACTTCGGTATTATCTTCTTAAATAACAAATAGTGTATTGAATTGATGCGATGTTATCTGCAAATTGCAACTATTTTATAACTAGTGGCAGAAAAAAAATAATGTTAACATAATTTAATTAATGAAGAATAAACATTTATTGAATTTGAAATGAAAAAGAGTATGATTTTGAAATTGCATGCGATCATTTCGAGGAATTTTCTTAAACATGCATTTTATAATCACAATTCATTGCGTAAGGATTTCACTATACACGTTTGTCCCATAAAGTATATTTTATTTAGTAATTTAAAGTTGGAACATCACCTCAAGTGTTTATAATAAAGATCCTCAGGAATACCATTTGTATGGTTATTTACCCTTTGTATGGTTAGCACCATTAAGAATTTACCATTTGTATGGTTAACATCAGTTAGCACCATTTTAGAACCATATGATTAGCACCATTAGCACAATTCAGTATGAATAGCATTTATATGGTTAGCACCATTCAGGAATAGTATCGTATAGTTAGCATCATAATAGTATTTAAATCAGAACCCTCTCTTCAAATCCAAGCGAAGGACATCTTGTCCTGTAGTGCCCATACTCGGCATAAACGCGAATATCTTTGATTGGTTTCCCCAGTACCGAAGATTGCACTAACATTAAGCCACACCACTCACAAAGACGTACATTTTTTTATTCATATAATCACAAAATTAGCTACATTCTAAATCAGGCACTCCATTTATCAAACAATAGAAATATTTCACCCAGTTAATGATGAGTTTAAATGGAATCATTAATTTATTTTTAATTTATAATACCTTTCGGGGGAATATGATTGAATAACTTAAAAGGAATCAATTAGTTTCCGACAAAATTAAATGACACGATATTTTTATCAAAGGCATAAACTAATCAGTTCAAGAGGAAGTAATTAACATGAACTAATATCCTTTTGAATAATTTTAGATATCAATTGAATAAAGTTAATTTTAATATAAAGAGAAATTTTTAACTTACTATTTGATTTTTATTACTTTACTTTTCAGAAATTGAGCATTACGTTTTTGAAAAATGCTCAGTAATGAAAATAATTATTTATTATTTCAATAAATAAAAAATTAATTATGATTTTAATGCATTCAATAGTTATTATTATTTAAATTATTTTTATTCTTATGCAAATATGTATTTATTTGTCCAATATGAAGATGTTTGAGTATTAATAATCTAATAATCCAATATGAAAATGTTTTGAATATTTCTACATACATATACTTTCTTGAAGGTGAGGGGGTGAATTTTACTGTCAGGAAGGATTTTCAGAAGAAATTGCCCACATTTGCTTACCAACGGAAGAAAAAGGGAAAATTTCTTATCAATCTACTCGAGCAAAAAAGACATTCCACCAAAAACAAACTGCTATCCCTTTGTTTTTTCGAGCAACGAATTTAACTTATCCATCTGTGCAAATCCAACTCGAAGTGAATTTACCAAGTTGTTCGTTTTAACTTTTCTTCTTTTATTTACAAAGGACCTTGTATTCCACACAGTTCTTGATAAATAGTAGAAGCAAGTTTATTGCATTGAGAAATAATGACTGCACCGCATTTCCATATTAGGTATAAACTCATTCTTAAAATATCTGCACGAATGCTTTATCTTCTTCTCGATAATTAACAAAAATTAATTCCTACATAAAAGTATTATTGTGCTCTCTTGGTAATACATAATATCGCTAGACACTGCTTTTCTCAAATTCTCTGACAAAAGATGAATTTCACCTCGAACGAAAGAATAATCTATTGAGGCTGTCCGCAAATCAAGCCAATTTGAACTTCTTCAAAACAGTGGAAATGTCGCACAGATTGGCTATATATCATCGAACGAAACAGAAGAAGCAATATCTGAAGAATATGGTATGGGGAATGCAGGCTCCCCATAAAATCAGGAATCGACTTTAAACTGCAGTCCCGGTCTGTTTAGCCCTCATGAGCACAAGATGATCGTAGAGCGACAAACAAAGCAAACCTCATAAAATCCTTCCCAAATAGTTTTTACTTTGCTTTTTGACTACTTCGCCTTACCGAATTTTTGATTTACTTTGTCTTACTTATGTGTCCAAATACTGACAGTTGAAAAAGGATTTTCCATGTCTTTCCTCGTGTTTTGACCGCTTTTCTTTAAGTGTTCGGTTCAAACGTATCATTCGTATTCGTTAACATTCATATGTAAAGTTTTCACTAGATTTTAGAAACTTATGATGTTTTTCGGTTCTTGATCTTCCTTATCAAAGTCACCGTTTTGAATCGTTGAAACCATTTTTGACTAGTTATTTCAGCCAATGCATGTTTTCCGTAAGCTTCCACAAGGATTAGATGGGCTACTGCAGTTTTCTTCCAATTGAAACAAAAAAAGTAAAATTTTCGAAAAATGACTTTTTATTTTTGGTACTACATTCAATACTTTTAAAATTAAAAGAAATATGTTTTTTATACCTCAACTAAGCTACACACACTAACGATCAAACCCTAAAGGCGATGATGTAAGTTTTAATGTAAAGTATATTGGTGTAAAGTAATTGACAATCTAATTACTCGGGCAATAATACTCGCACGAATTAAATTTAATGTATATCTAATAGTTTATGGGAGAAATTTCTGAAAACTCAACTAATAATTGGATTCTGACAAATGCTGTCACCAATTTGCATTACACACAAGATTGTGCATATTACTAATACAGCACAATTCAGGCTATTAAATAGTCCCCTAATTATTACAAAACTTTACGAAACCATATGTTTTGATATTTATTATTTTTGCTGTCATTAGTCGTACTGACAGGAAACTAATACATCAAAGATTAATGTCTTTAGAATCTGGTTAGGAAGAATTATTGTTGGAAATAAAAAATATGTATATATTTTAAGTCTTACCCAGATTGTACTCTCTTGAGTCTGTCCTTCTGCCTCAGCCTTATAGCTCTGTACCTCAGTGCACAAATGACGGCGAAAGCCAGAACAGGGAAACAGAGGACGCAGGATAAAATTGGGATCACAATCGGCCTAGCGTCCAGAGACACTGAAAAAAGACAAAAATTATTTATATTAATAAATTTCAGGACTAATTAAAAGATATTACATAAAAATAAATTACATTAACAAACTAAATAATATAAGGATTATATAAAACACTTTGTTCTCCCATTGTTTTTAAAATTTGTGATTGCAACACACGAATCAAATTGCACAAACGAGTAAATAGACATATAGATAAGTGCATCTGTATAACACAAGGGCTAAGTTGCGCAAGCGAGCCATACTAAGCAGTTATAAAAGATAAAATATAAAGATAAATATATTAGATAAAAATAATTCAGTTAATAGTTAAAATATCATTTACTAAAACATTAGGAAATTGAAATTTTCTTTAAATATATTATTTTAGCTTTGCATGGAATAAATGTTTATACTGCCTGAATAAATACTTATACTGATTCGAATAAATGCTTATAGTGATTGATTGCCGAATTCTGGGAGTAATCCATATAAGTATTTATTTAATTAAATAAGTTTGAAGCAATGCTAGCATATTTTTGTTGTTTTAGAAGACTACAGTAATTTTATTTGCTTTAACATAACTTATGTTTTCCTTTACTAAGGAATTCGAATTTAAAAGGTAAGCTGATTAGTGACTTTATCAAAAACAATATTTCTCTAAGCATTTTGATAATATGTTTTGAATCCCCTAACTTGTAGAGGAGGATTATATGTTATGATTCAAAACAAACATACATACATGCTTATTTTTAAAGAAAATATTAGCAATAACATTCTTGTTTACCTACAAACAAAAATATAAAGTTTTTAAATCTCTTTTTCTATTTTGGAGAACTTATTAATTGCACAATTATTTTAGATTTATTGGTTTATCTCTTTGTAATGACAATTATAGTTGTTAATTAAAACACCAGCCTTTTTCAAATAAAGCAAAACGTCTAATAAGGATTTCTTTAGACTTAAGCATATATAAAAGTATCTCAATATAACATTATTGATAAAAAAGAACTTTCGAAAAAGGAAACAAAAAAATTGTAAATCGCATTAGCTTAACTTAAAAGAAAAAATAAACGTATCTAAAAAATTCCTTAGCAGAGATTAATTTGCTTTATTATTATAGTCAAGTTTAAATATGAGATATACCAGACTCTTATAAAAAGCAAAAATTAAATCTATTTCATTTACACAAAGAAAGGATACTTCTACGAATCAGAATAATTCTTATTGCCCAATAAAACAATACGGAATTGAGTATAAATAAAGAATAAATCCCTTTTCCAAGATAATTTCGTGAGTTCCCGCAGTATTTAAGTATATATAAAATTACCTCAATTTAACATTATCGATAAAAAGAATTTTCGAAAAAGGCAAAAAAAAAAAAAAAAAAAAAAAAAAAAAAAAATTGTAAATCGCATTGGTTTTATTAAAAAGAAAAAAAAATTTATTTAAAAAAAATTCCTAAGCAGAGATTAGTTTGTTTTGTTATTATAGTCAAATTCAAATAGTAGATATATCAAATGTTCAAATAAATCAAAATGTTTAACAAGGATTTCTTTCAACTTAAGTATATATAAAATTATTTCAATTTAACATTATTGATGGAAAAAACTTTCGAAAAACACAACAAAAAAATTGTAAATCGCATTAGTTTTACTAAAAAAAATTATTTAAAAAAATTCCTAAGCATAGATTAATTTGCTTTATTATTATATTATAGTCAAGTTTAAATAGTAGATATACTATATCAGACGCTTATAAAAAGCAAAAAATAAATCTATTTCATTTACACATAGAAGGTGTCACTTCTACGAATAAGAATAATTTATTATCGCCCAATAAAACAATACGGAATTGAGTCTAAATAAAGAATAAACCCCCTTTCCAAGATAATTGAGCCTTTCATGGGCTTTTATTAATGAGCCTTTTCACAAATAACATCCTATTTCAAATAAAGCAAAATGTTTAAAAAGGATTTCTTTTGACTTAAGTATATATAAAATTATTTCAAATAAATTTCAAAAGAGCTGATGTTTAAAAGGCACTGTTCTTTTGAATGGTTGGGCTGTTTTTTCTACTTGGTCCTCTGGTGCGACTGGATTAACTGCTTATGTTCAGCTACTTGGAGATCACTCTTGCAGCCCTTCATGTACCCAAACAACGATATAAAGAACATTCTGAAATTCCAACGAATATAAAATTATTTCAATTTAACATTATTGATGAAAAAGAACTAAATAAAGAATAAACCCCTTTCCAAGGTAAAGCCTTTCATGAGCTTTTTATTAATGAGGCAAAACAAAAAAAAAAAAAAAAAAGGATTAAAAAAAAATTATTTCAAAAAATTGAAAAAAACATTGTAAATCGCATTGGCTTTGCTTAAAAGAAAAAATAAATTTATTTAAAAAAATTCCTAAGCAGAGATTAATTTGCTTTATTATTAAAGTCAAATTCAAATAGTAGATATATCAGATGCATAAATGAACTCTATAAATAATCTTATAAAAAGCAAAAAATGAAATCTGTTTCATTTACACAAAGAAAGTCTCACTTCTACGGATAAGAATAATTTATTATTGCCCAATAAAACAATACGGAATTGAGTCTAAATAAAGAACAAATCCCCTTTTCCAAGGTAATTTCGTGAGTTCCCGCATTTTGTTCTTTATTCGAAAGCAATTTCGCCGCTTGTTGCTGATAAAACGGAAAGAATCTTGTTACACACCACAAATAACGACAGAAATGCAATCCACGGTTGAAACAGTCCACATTTAATTATACAGCTTGGAGGTTCTGCTTTAGGAAATTACCTGCTTCTGCAACTGCTGCCACGAGGGTGCAGATAACAAAAAAACCTTTCGAGTCGTAAAACAGAAAGCCGTAGCTGTCAAGAACACCCACTAGCGGATCGTAAACTCCTCCAGCTACGAAATAGTGATTAATGAATTCTGCAAAAGGCGTTTTTCAAGAGATAGAGCATTGTTTGGAATAAGGGAACTATGCTTAGAGAGAAAATTGCGATTCATTGAAACAGTTTGGAATGGCATGCCTTTTGATACTTTTGGCAGCTTTTGCATTTTTTTTTGTTTAACGTTCGAATTTGATATTGAATTCTCTATTGGACAATAAAGTAGTTTGTAGCCAAGGTTAATCCTAATGTTTTATGATAATCTTTTGTTTAACATTTTATTGTCAAAATTATTCTTTCGCTTGTGGAATTTATTCAGATGTAACTGTAAACTTTAAGCAGATATTTTATTTTTTATTCTTCTTATGTCTAAGTAGATTTACTCCGAAGTAAATTCAATTTATTATTATATACAATTCATATGTTTGGTTTGTAGTTCTATGGCCACTTTGTGCACACTTTAGGTTACTTAGACTGGGAAATACAGTTAAATGTGGATCCGAACCACTCACAAACATATATGACAACGCTAGAATTCGAAGCCGAAGCTTGTTTTACCAAAGGTCAAAGCAATAGCCAGTTGGCCATCAGGTCACTGTATATTTCTGAAGAAAAGCAGAGAAGGAAGTTATAGTTTTTGCTTCTTGGATTCTAGAATAAAAATAATTTTATAGCTGATTTAATTTTTCTTCCATAAGCTTATATAATTTGAATTTTTTTATTTTTTACTAATTTAATAAATTGGATTTAATTACAAAAAATGAATAGTTTTAAAATATTTAAAAGTTTTTTTACGTGTGTATTTGAATGAGATTTTAAATATTTAATTTAATTATTTTATTAACAATAACTGGACTAAAATTTAAGTACTTAAAAGCATGGAAAGCTGAAAAATTTAAGCTGTTGGGCTATTTCATTCCAATTAAACCTTTTATTGTTGTTTATTTTAAAAATCTATAAGGATCTTGTTATACACCGCAAATAATGACGCAAATGACTGAAGCTATCCACAGTTAATTAGGCAGCTTGGATGCTCTGCTTACTGGAATTACTTGCTTTTTCAACTGCTGCCACTAGGGCCATTTTAATATTACTACTCCTGAAGCCTCCTAGTAGATTACGCATTGGATTCCCGAACTCCTCTTTCCGAAATCAGACAAATGATTCTAGACGAAAAATTCTCATTACTATCTATGTCTGGGAATGACACAATAAATGTGTATCCCTGAAAGCCTATCTATTGGTCTAGAAGAAGAAGTTGCGAATCTTCAGAAGCTGCCCACCAGGATTTTTATGCTATAACGCCTTGGACAACTCGTGTTTAATGGGGGTGCACAGTAATAGCATTCCCATAATGCACTCTAGCTGAATCTGCTATATGTAGGGGGATTATAATTAAAGTCCCACTTTCAAAATGCTGTAAAAAAGGAACAACTCGTTATAATGAGTTCAAATTTGAGCTCAATATACTTTAGAAAGGGGGAAATGGTACGGCATCAAAAAAGTTCGAAAGTGTATTAATATATGGTGCTATAAGCGGCATAAATAAAGTGAATTAGGCTGCCAATGATACAATTATTTTGGCATGAGTTGCACATTAAACCAACTGTAGGGTTCAATGTGCTTGATTGTTTCGGTTTTTGGACGGATAAAATGACATCCAAGTCATTCAACAGTTGCGACACTGTTACTGGAAAGCCCATCCACCACGACAAGGTCATACCTGATTGGATGGGAAAATTCGGTGGAACTTTTTTTAATGCCATACCGTTTGTCCCTTATTCAAGTATCTTCAGTTCAAATTTGAACTTATTATGAAGAGTGTTTCTTTTTTTACAGCATTTTGAAAGTGGGACTTAAATTATAATCATCCTGCATATATATATGGTGTTCGAGAGACGAATGTCTTTATCAAAGTTCAAGGCATTTAAAACATAAGAATAATATCATATTAACAAAATTTATTTTAACAAAGTAGACATATTTTTAATTTATTCAAATATTTAAACAACAGTACTAAAAGAACAACATTACACAGTTTTTTATTTCTAATTATCTATCCTTTATATTCCATTAGAGACAAAAAATCATTTTGATACATAATTAAACTTTTAAATATAAGGATGTATTCTAATCTATGAAAATTAAGGTTGAAGTTCATTTCATCAATAGCAATGAGTTTGCGGCTATTATTAGAAAGTTATTTGAAAATTCTTTAAGTTCCGAACGAGTTTCCCTGGAGAGACAACTCCAAGAATCTTTCCAATAGTTTGTTCGGAAGTTTTAATGCGATTTTAAATGAATTTAGAACAAGAACTCGATTATATTATTTGAAGACAGGAATAACTTTCGTTTCACTTTCCTTGCATTTTAGTATCTAAAAATAATGGATTATGAATAAAAGTTATTATGATAAATATTGCATAAAATACATCATCCAAAATATTTATTGCTAAATGAATTTTAAGTATAAAAAGTTTTTTGTGATTTATTACTACATTTGTGTTAACAAATTTCTATTTCTAGGTAACGGAAGCTTAATTTGAAGCTGCCGTTGCCTTGAAGATGCCGAAGAAGTTTTATTCAATGAAGCACGCGATTATGAGATAGTTACTCGTGAAAATCTTCCCAGGATGCATCAGTTTCTCATTTTTAGCGTGTGGACTTAAATAATAAAGGCTCTTTGTTAACACTGAATCTAGAATGCTTCAGAGCCAGATTTAAAAACTTTTAGGAGGACTGAATACAGTTGGAAGACTTGAATTCGCATATTAATACTTTCTTGGTGCTTTGCAAAGACGGTGGTGAACATAGAAAAAAATATGAACGAAATAACATCGCATATGTTAATATGAGGTTTATTAATCAATGCGCACCAGCAAAATTAAAATGATCAATAGTAACAAAGGTGAACGATAGATTCAATCATCTTTGTGCAAAACACATTTGAAGCTGTAGCAGGCCACCCCAGCATGATGCACTATAGCTTGAGTACTGGAACATGTATTGTCCTGTGCCAGACTTAGGAAATTCTTTGCATTGTCCAGAATTCATACCGTTCAGTCACGACTTATAAGAATACATTAGAAAGAACATCTCTGTGATAACCATTGGTGCATGGGTCCAAAGAAGTTATGACTGGGAATACGTCTCGTTAAATGTTGTTGCGTGTACAATCACTGTGAGACTGATTCATTGCAAACTGCATCCCAGTCAGTCAGGTGCATTTTCACTAGTACCACGTTAGTTATACTCAGTCTTCTTACTAAAGCTAAGTCAATGAGGTGGCAACTGAAGAATCTGCAAGAATGCTACGAATTCTCGCACCAGTGCAACTTCCTCTATCACATCTGGAAAGAATTTCTGGCCCAATATTACTGAGTGATTCTGAGATTCCAAATATACTCTACCCATCTTAGAACTTTATTAAACTTGGTACTGGTACACTCTGTCTTACAATTCAGTCGCCTTATTTTTGAATGAAGTCACCTAACTTGTGGCGTAATGACAATGAGCATAACTATTACTTATGTGTGCACTGCAATTGCTGTTTTCTGACACTAAGAAACTTGACGATTGTGATTACATATACAAGCAATACTCAAATATACGCTGAATCTGCTTCGTGGGCTTTCAATGTTTCCTTCCATACAACACAGTTATCGTTAAAAGATAATTCGAAGCCATCTATGTAATCAAAATAAGTTCTATAAATTAAATATATTTGAATTTTCTCGTAAATTGAACGTATAGCTCATTAACGAAATTTTTTGTTTTTTTACTATATAAGCCTTCTTAAAAATATATAAAGCAGTATACATTGAAATTAATTCAGTTTTTTTATTCAGTCCTTTAATAAACACCATTTTTAAATTTATTCCAAAAGTGTATTCAGAAGATTTCGTATTACCAGGATACTATATAATTACTGCTGCACCAAAGGGCTCAAGGAAAAGGAGGATGTTTTCATACCAAGGATTATCGGCTGAATTTTGTGAATAATTTGTGGAAAGTACATGTTGGCAGCCCAGTGATACCAAAGTCTTTTGTTAAAATCGGTCGATTATTTTAAGTGCAAATAAATTTAATTTATTGGGCAATTAATTCGTAAATCGATTCGATTAAATCGATAAAGACTCGATCATTGTCTGCTTGAGTTCTTTATTGATTTAGTCGAATCGATTTTTGATTCAGTTGAAGTTCTTTGAACAAGATTAAAATCTTTTAAAAACATTTAAACCAATTCATTATAACATTTCAATTCAAGCAATTTAAAAATTAACTTTAAAAATCTTTTTAAAATTTTTATAAACTTTATTAGATCATAGTGGGAAAACATTATTTCTTGACTGGAGTACTTAAGTACTCCAGTCAAGAAATAATAGCTATTAGGCTATTATTTCTTGCTTTCAGGCTTAGCTATTTCAGTTATTTCTTTATTTCTTTATTTCTTTAACGAAAATAAAATTTCACAACTGGAAAGAATGATTGCTTCTTTATCTGAAATTGAGAGTGGTAAATGAAAAAAATGGGAAGTATAATTTTTGTTTCTCCTTTAATTTCTGACGTTTGCTGAGAATTTTTTGTTATTTTTATAATGCCAAAGAATTATTTTTTCGAAAACTTAAAATAATTTTATTTTATGATAAATAAGTACTTCTCATTATAAAGATAGGATAATTAACTTAGTTCGATAATTAGTTAGTTAATTGAAAAAATTGTGTCTTTAAATATTTTTAAAAGAAGACAATAAAAAACAACTACATTTACAATAGAATACAATTAGAAGGTTAATAAAACAATTGTTTTCAAATTTCATTTATTAAATGATATTCAAATGAAGTTTTCTAGATCATATTTGAAAATATGTAAATGATCAACAGATCCCCTAATTGTAAATAACTTAATCTTGTTTTAAGCTGAGTTTGTATTTGAAAAATGGATATTGTAGTAGATGTCGTCATTTGTTTGCGCAGCTGTATCTGGGTGTTATCGAGTTGAGACACAGATTTGAGAACACACAGCTTTATTTAAAAGCACATAAACACGCCACACATACAATAATTTATACACAACAACTTACACATTCATATACAGTTGTTCATATACACACAAGAGATATATAGTTAAAGATTAGTGGAAGAATTCCACTTCTAGCTCTCGGAAGGAGAGCTTCTAATTAACAGCAGCGCCTATTTTACCGTACGTCCTCTCTGGGGAGAGTCTCGATGACTACTGACGCCACAAGGGGTGCTCCCATAGTGCGTAGGGGGAACCACGGATACAATACTAAATATGTGCATCATATTAAAATTATTTATAAAAAAGCATTAAAATGCTTGATTATTTAAAAAATAAAAAATGTCAGTAATATCTGTAAAGTTATATCATGTGTTTTTTAACCATTAAAGCAAATTAACTCTAAGTTAAGCTGAGAACGTGGTTTTTTTTTTCTTTTTTTTCATATTTTTAACGTACTGTTTTTATCACAAGAAATTTTCCCATTTTGCCGAAGAAAATTTCCCATTTTGCCGAGAAACTAGGCAGAAAAACATATTTACCCCAAGGAATTTGGCGTTCTTCCAATAAATAAGGTTCCAGATGTTCAAGATTCCAAAACTAGGTCTTTGGAAAAAAGAAACTGGTTTTATTTTAATGCTTTTTCTCGGTAAAGATTACCCTTTGAAAGGCAGCCTAAAATTATTTTGTTAACAGAGAAATAAAAACATTATGGCGTTTTAAATAAGCGAAGACAGAAATGAAAAACGATTTTTCGATGCAGCTAACATCAGGCGATATTGCCGCAAAAGCCTTTTTGTAGATTACAGATAACTTTGTGGCTTTTAGTTATTCTAATTTTTATTCGACGAAAGCTTTTATTTATTTAGCAAACAAGAGATTTCAATTTTTTTGTATTGAATAAAGCAAAGGTTTATGTTAGTATAAGTAATAGTTTTTGAATTATTCAAATTTTATAGAATCCTACTTATTCGTTTTTCGATCAAGATAAATAAATGCAAAATGGAACAAATAAGAATAAAATGTAATAAATAAGAGCTGAATAAATTGGAATAAATAAATGTATAAGAATATAAGGAAATGGTAAATTGAATCAGATTGAACAAACAACACTGTCGTAAATTTATCTTAAAATTGTTTTAATTAATATTTAGAAATTAAACAATTTAAAATAAGGATAGGAAAAGTTTGCTTTATTTAATTTTTTTAGTTTTCATGAAGTGAAGTAATACATTCATAATTTTTTCTTCATTGTATTTATATTATATCTATTTAATTTTTAATCATGATTTTTTATTATTTTTTATTTATTATTATTTTTTAATTTATAATTTTTTTTTTTATTTATTATTATTGCTTAATTTATAATTTTTTATTATTTATTTATTATTATTGTTTAATTTAAATTTTTGTTTATTTTTTGGAATTATATTATATATATATATGTAATAAAGAAAAACAGATTTATGATTATTTTTGGACAGCGCAGTTGACCGCCTACTTAACGACCGAGACCGGCGACGTCTGCAAAGAGTCGTAAATTCTAACAGACAAGCAACACTGCGTCAAATAACCGCAGAAATCAATGTGGGACGTACAAGGGACTTGTCTGTTAGAACTATTCCAGCAGAAGACCGACTATGCCTTTACTGACAGAACGACATCGCTTGCAGCGACTCGTGGGCACGTGAGCATATCGGTGTTGGTCCGAGACGTTTGTGGCTTTTTCTTTGCAAAAATTATTTCTTAAAATTATATGGGCTGTTTTTTTTCATGGCATGGACTTGGTCCTCTGGTGCGACTGGACCGAACATTTATTTCAATAATCACTGAATTCATAGAGTTCAACGATATAAAACAGCATTAATGAAAAATTTATTCAAAATTTGATTATCACTCAAAAATTCTAATTTAGTAGAAATTGAAGCCGGGCGAAAGGAGGGCCGACACGATATTAAGAGGTATCCATGACTTTGTCACTTCAGTGTAATTAATTGTGATAAGATTTATTTTTTTTGCATGAATAACTGTTTTTTCTTTGCAAAATTATTTCTTAAAATTATATAGACTAAATCGAGCATTAATTACACCATATTCGAAAAATATTTTTATTCAGAAAATTTATATACATATATTAGCTCCATACTTACAAATTAATTAATAGCTCCTGAACTAATGAAACTAACCAATTAGAAGAGAAATGCTTTAGGGCAAATATGGTATATTTAGAATAAATTAGAAATATAGAAAAGCATACACCATAGATACACCTAAAGTATTTTCTTAACATTAAAAATAATTTCCTGGAAAACTTTTGAATAACATTTTCCTCGCATAGAAAGTTCTGTGCAAGGAAAAATACCTCATTATTAGCCATATTACAGTAAATAAAAATTTTAAATCATAAAGTATTTTTACATTTAAAATAACTTAATATATCAGCATTCAAATTTCCTACCATAATTTCGTACATATGTGAATACATTTTTCAAAATTGTTTATTCAATAGTATATTAGTAGTATAAATTATTTGATACATTATTTACCTATGTATGATCACTAAATTAAAAAAATTGTAAAAGAAAATTTCAGAATTTAATTAAATAATACGAACAATTAGTAAAATTTTTAAATAAGGAAGGGAATTTTTAAATAAGTAAGGGAGGGAAGGAAATTTTTAAATAAGTAAGGAAAAATACCTCATTATCAGCTATATAATAGCAAACAAAAATTTGAATCACAAAACGTTTTTACATTTAAAATAACTTAATATACCAGCATTCAAATTTCTTACTATAATTTCTTACATATGTGAATTCTTTTTAAAAAATTGCTAAGAATTGTGTATTCAATAGCATATTAGTAGTATAAATTATTTGATACGTTATTTATCTATGTATGATCACTAAATTCAAAAATTTGTAAAAAAAAATTCAAAATTTAATTAAATAATACGAACAGTTAGTCAAATTTTTAAATAATCAATTAAATTGAATAAACTTATTGATACTAGAGGACAATCTTTTCATCCTTTAATGTTTTACAAATTAATCATTTCAATTGAATAAACTTATTGATACTAGAGGACAATCTTTTCATCCTTTAATGTTTTACAAATTAATCATTTCAATTGAATAAACTTATTGATACTAGAGGACAATCTTTTCATCCTTTAATGTTTTACAAATTAATAATTTCAATTGAATAATCTTATTGATACTAGAGGACAATCTTTTCATCCTTTAATGTTTTACAAATTAATCATTTCAATTGAATAAACTTATTGATACTAAAGGACAATCTTTTCATCCTTTAATGTTTTACAAATTAATCATTTCAATTGAATAAACTTATTGATACTAGAGGACAATCTTTTCATCTTTTAATGTTTTACAAATTAATCATTTCAATTGAATAAACTTATTGATACTAGAGGACAATCTTTTCATCCTTTAATGTTTTACAAATTAATCATTTCAATTGAATAAACTTAATGATACTAGAGGACAATCTTTTCATCCTTTAATGTTTTATAAATTAATCATCTCAATTGAATAAACTTAATGACATAGAGGACGGATTAGAGGACGATCTCTTTATCATTTAATGTTTTACAAATTAATCACTTCATATAAATAAAACACTAAATACCAATAATAATAATAAACCAGATAGTTGCCACAAAGTAAAATAGTTAGCAAGAAAAGATTTCTTTACCTTCTTAATGTTACAGTACTTTTAAAGATTTATTTGCTCTACCGGATAAGCTAATGTGATTAAGGAACAATACAGACTTGTCTGCTTTCCACCAATTGCAGAAAACGAGAAAGTGTTAAACCAATCACTGAATATGTCAAGTCTAATTTTTGTCCAATGAGACGAACGCTGCAGTCTTCCTAGAAAGATTGGATTTCTTCCTGATCTTTTATTCTCCGTTCTTTCAATTGAATTTTTCTGTCTAGGGAGATCAATCCGCTGTCACCAAAGGTATCGTAATTTATCCCGGGGCTGTCTATCCTGCTGCCCAATAAGAAAAGTTTACACAAATTTTTATGTACTTATACTTTTTAGAAGAAGAAGTATTTATTTGATTTATATATATCGGTTACGTATTATAAATTTATTTAAAACATTTTAATTGTAAGCAATTATTTTTTTTTCAAAATTTATTCAAAGAATGAATAAGGGATTCAAAAATTGATTTAAAATTTAAAAACTAATGTTTGTTTCAAAAAATTATTCTACGAAAATTTAACTTGATTCTTTAAATATTGTTAAATTTGTATATTTCATAAAAAAATCTAAGAGAGTACAACCTTTTATTTAGTGTATCACGTATAGTTATTCCTTAAATGTGGCTCAAGTAAGATAAAAACTTAGATATCTAGATATCTCTGATATTTAAACAATATAAAATTATGGCATAAGCCATATAGATGGGAAAAAAGTTTTACAGTGGCAACTGTTAGTAAGACCGTGAATCATTGTAATAAATCACAATGTCAACATCGCAAATGCTGTGACGATTCACAGTTGTACAACAGGCTTCAATTAAAAAATTAGGAAGTACTGTGACATCATTCAAATTCAAGTATACGACGGATCCATATTACTAGGAATTGTCACAAATTGTGGATCCCCGATTAGATTGAAATTTATATCATATCAAATTGTGACTGAGATTTTAGTTGGCTAAAATAGTAGGACCCACCATTGTAAAATATTCGAGAAAATCAGGTTTGAAAATTTGAAATGATTTTATACTGTTAAAAAAGACGCCGAATAGTTGTTAACGCCACAAATTCGCTAATAATCCTTTTTTTCTCTTTTAATTCCAATGGGGTTTTTTTCATTTTAATTTCTTAACGTCATACTCATTCTAAGTAATACAGCAAAATTCGTGATTTAGAACTTTGTTTATTTTGTGTAAAAGTATACCTTTCTTTTAAAATATTACCTTTTATTGTCATCGAATATTAAAAAAAAAATCATTTTTTTTTAATTGTGTATGATGCGGTGCAGCAACTGAATATGAAAAGAAAAAGAAATAATTAATTTTAAGATTGCAGAAAAAGATCATACAGATTATATTCAATATATGAATTTTTGAAATCTTGATCAATTTTAGTTATGCAGGATCCTGTTTAATTTTGTGTGTATGAATTATTTATTTTTAAAAGTATTGCCAGAACCAAACTGATACTTATAGTAAAAACAAGAGAATCAATATGCTTCATGAAATCTAGAACATCATGGCATCTTGACAGTTCATTGTTCATTCGTTCAAGTTCTTGTCGTTAGATTTGCAATCTTGGCTTAAGGAATGTGTCATATAGTTAATGATGCTATATTGTTCGCTTATTAAAGGAAACATAGCTACGATTATCCATATTTACAAGGAATTTAATTAATACTTAAATATTTACAGTTAAATGGATTATCTACAACCAAAAATCAGCTGTCTACACATGGTCAACCATTTCCTAGCAAGGTCTGCCTCTTTTGCTTTTCTCCGACGTTTTCCTTCTGGCCCAATATCCCCCTTCCGGATGAGGGCAAACCTGTATCCACTGGGGTGCAAAATATATCCCTAAATCGGGTAGCAGTCAACAATTCACTGAACTTCACAGAATACATGAGTCACATGAATACATGAATTCAGAGATAACCTATTTAAAAAAGCTCATTACAAAATCTTGAGAATTTCAGGAAGTCTTTGCTAAACAGTTTGTAACTATTGAAAATGTTAGACTAAAATCAGAAAAACTAGGAATCCCACGGTACCATGTGTTCATCCAATTGAAATTGTTTGAATAAAAATTAAAGTTGTATGAAGAATGTCCATAAGGGAATACGTTAACTCTAGTTAATAAAACAGAGGGGAAAGTTTCTGGGAAGTAAGGTCTAAATGAGATCAAGACTAAAATGAGTAATGCTAGGATTGATGGGAAAATTCCTGTAGGTCAAATGAATGGTAAACACCAATAGATTGATTTAGGAGTGGAAGCCATAAGATTCAAGGGATCATTGATAGTGGTGCGGAGACTACAATCTTGCGAAAGTCGGTGATAACCGGAAGGTTTGTTACAATAAATTAGTAAAAATATTTTAAGAATTGCTATTGAACTTTCTGAGTAAGTAAAGCTTCTAATATACCACTTTACAGTTAGACAGACAGGAAGAATTTGGTCCTTTTGTCCAGATACTTGCGACTATAGCGGAGGGATTGCATGAAGATACTTTGATAACTCTCGATGTTGTCCAGTTATTGAATAAAGGGAAAAAATACTTGGAAAAGGAAAGAAGAATCAAGTTTAGTGGAACAAAATTCAGAAGAGATGGTATTTAATCTGGTGGAAAGGGATACAATAAGATGAATTGGAAACATATAGGAAGCCATATGACTTGGAGAATACGAATCTAAATGCATTACTGCTCCGGTGGAAAAGATATTATAGGGAAGAAATAAATATATTAAATAGAAGAAGTGGATCGATCCTATTTTAAGTGAGAGGAGTTGGAGAATCTGGGACAAATCACCTTCCATAACCAAGAAAGCTTTTGATAAATGCAGGAAAACCCACCGAAAAGAATGCTGAAAGAGATCGATAGAAAAAATAAGATCATCGTCTCAATCGAGGATCCAGAGAAACTGGTTTTTAGTCGATGCAATTTCGAGTTCAGTATAGCGGATAAAACTTGTTCCAGTTTGAAAATATTTGAAGAAATCGCTCAAAGGAAATCATATGCAAAATATGCAGTTAAGGTCATGAAAATAAAAGTAATTGGTAATGCTTTCAGGGGAAGTTTCAGACCGATCATGAGTTTTTCACTCTATGGTAAAAAGACGCGATTACAGGTAATTATAGTTTATCGTTTAAAACGATAAAACATATATTCTGAATTGAAAGATTTATATCCGTTGATAGAAATTTGGATATTTTGTAAATATTTGCTGTTTTTTCTATACTTATTCCATTTAATATTTATGCTTCTTTAGATTAAATCAAAGGTTCCTACTACCTTTGATGTAAGTAATTAGATAAGTAGACATTGTTCGTTAAAATTGGGAATCTGCTAAAGTTAATTTGATATTAAGTAGACATTGTTAAATCCCAATTCTAAAATGGTCAGAGTTAATTTGATAATTAGACATGAAAATTTTTGAAAACATCAAAATCATTCAATAAAAGGGAAATAATTGTTTATTCTCTATTTGCATGTTATTTTAGGCTATAAATCCTTTTTAAAGGATAAGATATTTAATGTTACGTCAGGTAATTTTAAGTATCAGTCTTTTATAAATGTAAAATATTTTAACTTTTAATAGTGTGCATATGTATTAGTTTGTATATGTATATATATTATTTATAAACGAATTGACACATGTGGTTCTCCGGGAAAAATAGAAAGACTGCACAGTGTTTGGAAGAGATGTAATATTTTTTATGTGAGGACAACTTCCAGTAATAGAAACTTTTAGGAAATATGTAAGGTTCAGCGAACTATTGCTCCTACGTCACCTTGGAATGTGCCTGGCAGCCCAGTGGCTAACGGATTGATAACATTCGGAGGTGTGGTTTGATTTGTCGCTCTACGGTCATCTTGTGCGCAAGACACGTGAGTTAAACAGATTGGGACCTACAGTTTAAAGTGGATTCCGAACCACTAACAAACACCCATGCCACCGCCAGGAATCGAACCTGAAGTCTGGATATCAAAGCCAGAGCTCTAGCCACTTGGCCGCAACATGCAACATTCGAAGGAGAGAGATCGAACCAGAAGAAAGGGACAGAAAAAGGCAGACAAGGATTAGCAGAGCTGGAAAAAGAATTGATCATGTGTGAACGGCAGACATTTAATTATAAATAATGCTTTTAAGTTAAATTTTAAATATACATTGTTATGTTTTAATGCTTCAAATAATAACCATTGCCATAAAGAATATGTCAACCACCTTAATTCTATTTGTAACAACTTGTTTTTAAGAATTGGAAATTTTAAGATTAAACAGACAACTCCAATGAAAAAAAATACACCAATAATAAAAATAAAAAAAATGCTTGTTCAATGGAAAATTTTTTTTAACTGAACAATTATGAGAGCTAGCATAATTGTCTTTCCTGATGTATAGAATCCTATGATAATCACCTGATCCATAAGACCACATATAGTGTTGTAGGTTGGAGCACTAGATAACTAGGTGTGGTTGCGATGAGACTTGAGACACAAGTCTGAAAGCTCACAGCAATATTTAACACAGTTAAAGACATATAATTATAGATTCGTGGAATCATTCCACTTCTAAGCCGAATACCTGATACTCAGGTACTTACTGGATGCGCAAAATATACTTCCCTTCTGGGTAAGAGTCTGCAGACCAAATGACTATTTTTCCTGAACTCCACTGTGGCGCTCTTGCCAGTGCCTAGTACGAAGCATGATTACGTATATAATATTTGTCTCAAATGGTATATTACGTTTCTACAAATTTGGCCTTTGGAATATATCTAATAAGAGTATGTAATTTTTATTGTGTAATCATAGATGTTTATAATAAAAAGCGGAATCAAATATTGAAAGGTCATTCCAGTGCAAATCAACACACGATTTTACCAGTACCCTTCAACATATCAGATTTAAAAACGAATTTCACATAGAAGTGTTATAGAATAAGAAAAAATTAAATTTTCATTTAAATATACACAAACGTTTTAGAAATACTGTTGTGCAATTTCTAAATATACCTCAAAATCACGCGACCGCCACAGATTCAAAATGTCATGGCTACTCTAATTAAGCTAAATAGATAAAAGGCATCAAAGCGTATCTTTTAAATGTTTCTTGTGATGTATGGCAAAACGGAAATTAAGGAAATAAAAAAATAATTTTCTTAGGGGGAATACGATTTTACCTTTTTAAAAAGATCTATTTTCATAAGCTTTCAAGAAAATTCAGAAATTATTGTTTACACCAAAATTTCAGAATGATATCAGCAGTTCTATTTCAAAATGAGTGTGTATATTTTAACAATTTTTTTCTATATATAGACACACTAAATTTAGAAAAAAAATATGTGGACAATCTTATCAAGAAATAAATACCTACAATGTATTAATATTAATTCTGGTAATTAAGAAACTGAACATAATTAAAAATATTTAACGATGCATCTCAATAACAGTATGAAAATAATAATTTTTAATTTTTTTTTTTTTACTTATCTTTGGATAAGGATATAATAATTATTATATTAATGATTGCTTTATTAATTATATTCACTTTTATGCTTTAATAATATTGTAAAGAAAATGCTACATATTTAATGATGTATTGCTATATACTTAAATGATTTAATGATGTATTTAAAATTTTTACATAATTAAATATGTATTATATTGCATACTTAATGCCATATTTCTTAAATAAGATTAGTATAAAAATTACTTATTATATTAAAAATGCCACTTGAATAAAAATTCTCTGAATTTCTATAATATTTTCTAAAAATATGTTTCAGAAATTATATAAAGTGTGCGATAAAAAGTATTTTAAATCTTAAAGAAGAAAAATTAAGACGAGAATATTAATAAGTAAACAATGACCTATTGATGCTGTCAAAAGCAGTCTTGTATTGCTAAATCTTTTTCTTGTAGATGGCAGATGTCTTAAACAACTGCTTTAAAACACTTTTATCTTACTCAGGTAGCTGTTTTTTTTAAATACAGGCAAAAGTAGATATAATAATGAAAAAAACTTAACAAAATTGTTTAAAAAATTTTACATATTTTAAAAACATTCATTACAAAGTAAATTACTAATCAGTATTAAATCTGTATAAGTTGTGCTGTTTTGAAATTCACAAAAATAAAAATATTTTTTCTTCGACTAACTACATTTAAACGGCAAATACGCGAGGCAATCACAAAAGAAAAAAATGATGATAAAGCCTATTTCGTTTATGGGAAATCAATAATATTTCGACCTAAGTTAGGCACAAATCAATAAAACATAACTATTTCATTTTTTTTAAAAAAGTACATTTATGGCCTTGCAGTTATAACTTGCTTCAATAATGACTTGAACATTTCAAATGGTGGACAAAACATTGATTCTTTTATTTATGGAAATAGTTTCTTACATCATGTTCTTTTCGTAGAAAACGCATTAAACGTGAAAGCTTGGTTATAAATAGAAACTAACGTTGTTTAAGAATTATGTTTAAACTGCAAAAATAAGAAATGAATAAACTAATCATAATTACAGATTATTTAAAAACGAAAACTCTTAAATTATATGTTCTTAATCTTATACGGATTCTTGAGTTTTGAGGGAAAAAATATTATCTTTAGTTTCATTGACTTCAAATTAAATTTAATATTTATTATGTGAATATAAAAATTAAATAATAAATATAAATGAATTTTAAAAAATTCATTAAAAAAAAATTACTAATCTGTATTAAATAGATTAAATCTATGTAAGTTGTACTGCTTTGAAACTTTCACACACAAATAAAATATTTTTTCGTCTGTTAACTACATTTAAGCGGCAAATACGTGAGGCAATCAAAAAAGAAAAATAATATTATTTAATTAACTTATTATAATAATATTTTAATTAACATATTATATTCTTCAAAATTCTACATATAACAATTTATGCAATATATAAAAATATTTTATTCAGCTTTTTGATTTTAATCAGTTCTATAAAAATTAAATTAATTAAAAAAACAATAGATATATGCAATTAGCAGGAAATATATTCTCAAAACAATTCACAATAATTTTTAAATATATTTTTTCAACGTTTAAAATACACTTGATCACCTTACAAATTACTTAACATCTTTTGTGCAAAAAATATCGTATACGCAGATGAATATAATATCTTCACTTGTAGAAACTCTTCATTTTGCATTAAACATTAATATACATGTAGTTTTTTAATTGTAAATTTGTATAACTATATTTATATAAATGCTATTTATTTTGAAAATGTGTTTTAATGTGAATTTTTTTTTCATTGATTTTTTTAATACATACATGAAACTAAATTTGAAAAATTGAAAAACAATTATGAATCTTTTTACAATTTTATTTTAAGATTAAAATAAAGAATATAACTTAATTAATTATTTCCGTGAAAAGTTTATATTATAAAAAATATTACGCAATTGAGTGTCAATGTATTTTTTTAAACTATATTTAAATGAAAATAATATAAGTCCAACTTTCTCACAAGAAATGAAAATCAACAATTACAAATAATGCTATCTCTCTCATTATATAAAAAATTATTATAGTTGTATAAAAAATTATTATTATATAAAATATTATTCGGCCAATGCCAGGTACAAAAATAATGCCTTTATATTTGAAATAGTAAAAAAAATTGAAAAAAGATAATTGTAAAACTGCTTTTATTGACAATAAAATTTGTTTCAAGCACTAAAACAAACTTCGCCTGATGTAGAAACCCATCATTTTTAAAAACCCATTGCTTCTTTGATGGCTATTTCAAATATTTTATTGTATTTTTCTTGAGACTAAAAATACACGTATCTTCACCCCATGATATGCATAAATCCTCCACAATTAAAATCTTTGATTTTTGAAAGATGTCCCTGAAAGATGTCCCACGATTCTTAGTTGTCATGGTTACTGCGAAACAGAATCCGGAGCTTATTCTTGTATTTTCCGCTTGAAAGATTGCTTTGAAGGAAGATCTCTTATTATTATTTAAAAAGAAACGAATGTTGAGGAAAATGTTGCTTTTGCATTGTAACGTTCTAGAATACTTGAAGTTATGAAGTTTCATTACTTTCGTTCTACCTCTCTGAGTTCAAAGGCAGTTTTCTTTTACGATACAAAAGTAATAAATGCTGCTTTTAGAAACAATATAGTAAGCAATTTAAAATGTCTCACTTTAAGACTTTGCTGTTTTATTTGAAATCAATGTTGTTTTAATGCAAGATTGCTGGATTCCAACATTAAAAGCAGATGTTTGAAAATATGTTATATTAAAAATTTAAAGAACAATAAGGATTTCTATTAAAGTGACATCCTATTAAGTTTTTTATTCATAATTATAATACTAAATATACAAAATATCCATTTAATATATTTTTATGTCATACGAAAGTACTTTTTTTTATATTTTAGTTATTAACATTTTGCTTATATTAAATTATTTTTTATACAATGAATCTAAACGTTACACTAAATACCTGAAATAAAAGAAAAATACTGATACAAAATTGAGCAATTTGTATTAGTTATAACATAGAATTTTTTTTTTTTGTTATAATAAAAATATATATGAAACTTCATTTAAAATCACAAAATTTTTGTCGTATCATTTATGGGATTTTTTTTTGCCCATCATATGAAAATAGGTTGAACAATTTAGATTTTTGAAACTAGCTTGAACAGTTTTTTTTAACTTATAGAACTAAAAATATTTTTGTCATGTTATTTATGGGATTTTTTTTTGCCCATGATATAAAGTAGGTTGAACATCCTTCATGGACATCCTTCATAGTTCGTAAAACGTGACTATAACATAGTGAATAATTGTATATTTTATTTAATAATACCCAATTCGAAGCATTTTTTGCTAACTAAATATTTATTATAAAATAATAATCGTTTGTGAATTGCTAAATACATTAATTAATAGCTTTAAAAAGTTCATGTCTTCAAAACTTCATTAAAAGGGTGCATTTATATGAAAAACACAAAATTTGTTCGATATGTGAAAAACACAACACAACTTGGATTTATATTTCGGATCTAATTGCTCGAAACTTCGCCGTGGAAACTTTTGAGAACTACTGCCAACTTAGTTTTTCTCTTTTACAAATACTCAGAAAATAAATAGAAATAAGGATACTTCTATCAAACTCATCAAAGTTCTTTTTTCTTTAACGGATATGTTGTATTAAAGAAAAAATATATACGTGAAAGACGAAAACACAGTAAATGGTTTTTATATTCAACATCCATTAATGCTTTTAAAATAACACTTTTAAAAGTTTTAATGAAAGCAATTTAATATATTCATTGCACATTCATTTTTTATTTAATAATGATCTTGATCTGAATGAAAAGCATCATAGATCTGAATTTGCATTTTCAAATAATTATTTTTATACAAAAATTAATAGTCAATTTTAATAAACATTTAAAAAAGAAACTGACATATAATTCTGTAAGCATTTTTTTATTCTTGTTTGTGAGAGAAAATTTTTTGTTATATGAGATTTTAAATAAGTAGATGGATTTCTTGTCATCTTTGGACACTTTAACGAACAAAATTGTTTTAAGAATAGCTTAATCAATATTCCTCTTCTTGCTTGACAAAATGAAGAACAAAAAAATTATGTGTCATTTTCTTCCACTAAGTTCTTTTTTCTACTAAGCATACCTTTTCCACTATGTCTTTCGTCCACTAAGCATACTTGAACATCCACGTAAATTGAAAGCTTGACGTATTTGATAAATAAACAAAAGATGTCAGATTATTTCAGAGAAATGTCTAAGTAAAAGTTATTAGATAATATAAAAAACCCCAGTTTTTCCGTGTTGATTAATAAAAATTTATTTTATATTAGTGCTGCACTGGTATGAAATATTTTTGGAAAAATATACTGTTTAAAATATGCTGTATTAATATGAAATTCTGTAACTTTTAAAATAATAATAAAAGTAAACCATAAGTTGTGTTACCTGATATAAGGATAGGTTTTAGACTCTGACACTTATTATGTTAGTTATAATTTTGTATAATGGTACTATGATAATTATTAATAATGGCTAGACAAATTTGTATAGATATTTGGCATATTTGCAAACATAATCATTGAAAATTTTCTTTATTAGAATTTGTTACTTAAAATTATATTCAATATTTATTGCATTGACATATTTCTTCTTTTATAAGAATTTGAATTTTAAGATGAATGTATTTATATATTAAAATTTTTTATACTCTAAATTACTTTTTGTTGATAAAATTCTTGATAACAATACTTGATAATAATAAGAAAATTATAAAATCCTTTTTAATGGATAAACATATTTTACATTTTTAATTTTTTTTTTTTTTTTTTTACATTTAACTAATTTTTTTTTATATGTAGTACTTTTTATATCTAAATAAGCCATGTCCTTGTTGTTCTAAACATGCATTGCTATTCTTAAAGTTTGAAACAAAAAGAGTTAATTCCTTCTGTTATTTTTTTTATATCAATAAATTAACAGGATGAATTTACGACAATGATCCTCAAACATTTTCTTGATTGTCCTTCATTTGGAAAAAATATTGCCAAAGCCTTTTCTTTTATGAAATTAATATCTTCGATGATTAGTTTAAAGTAAATTAAATTTTTTCCACTAGTAGTACATGCTTAGCAGGGTATTTTTATTAACTGAAATGTTCAGAAAAGTTAACTAACTTTGAACAGAGTCATTTGTGACTAGAAATGACCTTTCTTTTGAGAAACTGATATCCTGGATTTTAATTCTAAGTAAAATCAATTTTTTTTCCACTAGCAGTACGTGTTTTAGAAGGTTGTTCCATTAATTGCAATGTAGTTAATTAACTATTTGATACATTGCAATTAATAAAACACCCTACAATAAACATACACTCAAAATTTTCACCTGGAGTCATTTGTTACTATAAATGCAGTTAAGTATTTCTTGTGACAAATGGTGAAAAGCTACAGGCTGAGGGTGAATGGATACACTGCATAACCAATGTTCCACTATAATTTGTTAAGAACATCTATAATATAACATCCTACTCTCGCCTTCATCGAGCCTAATGCAAAAACTAATATAAATTTATCACCTTCACTCATGCCATGGGACACTTCAATTAGAGATTTCAATAACGTTGCTTGCTGGCTTTTACACCAAGCTCTCTCAATTTTGAAACTCTCCTCCCTCTTCAACATTCATTAGCCCACCCAGGGACATTAGTAGAAATATCAAAAGGTTTCTTCTAAGTTCGCCACAAGCATGCCTTAGACAGCTTTTCGAATTCATGATTTTAAAAAGAAGTAAACAGATTTCCCCATCCAGTTTCCAATATTAATAATAATAATAATTGGGATCTTTGATTCATGTTGTACCAATGTATACTTAAAATTCTAACGAAGTTATTATTATTGGTAATCATTTGTTTTAAAAACACCACTTGTAGATAAGGGAATATCTTAAAAGACATAATATACAGAATATTATTAATGCATTGGAGTGTAAAACTTGAGCAACTATGTAAATTTTAAAGAAACAGATGTGAAATTGTATAATAGGGCTTATTGCAATCAGTATAATTCAGTAAAAAGATTATTTATTACAAATATCAGGAACTAAACTTCACAAGTGACGTGAGACATTCAAAACACATGCAGTGCAAGGCTACAATAAAAAGTAGGAAGATAGGTATTATTAAAGACAAGCTCTGCAAGTTCAAATAAACACGTATAATATGATTAGAAGAAATCATCTTGATGACTAACACGTTGTTGAAGATTTTGTGGAAAACCTGGTATAAATGTAACCCAAGAAATTCGAAACGACTAAAGTATCGCTCAATAAATTGAAAAGCTTACTTAACCACAGGTACAACTTTATAGAAATCTAGGTTTATATATAGTCCCCTTTCCGCCCAAAAAATGGACGACAATGGATAGGATATTTTATATTGCAGGCAAAAAAGGGATAAACTGCGAGTATAATCCCCAATAAAAATCCACATTCCAGAATATACACGTACGGAAGCCATTGCCATAATAAAACTGTTGAAGCATCTCAGAATTCCTCTATGTAAAGCCTATTTCTGCCAAATTAGTGTTACTGAATTTTTGAATATGTAAGATCTTTCATGCCTTAGGGAGCATTTGTCTAATGAACATCTATGCACGTTCCTTTTGTTAAATTAAAATGGCGTTGCAAAGATCTAGCTGTCAATTGATTGTCATATAGAAATAATATTAATTTTTAATAATCTATCACACTTGAGAATAATGAATTGTAATTATTTTTAAATATTTGCTTTTAGTTTCATGTATATATGATTGTTATTAAACAATCGATATTTTTTATATACAATAGAATATTATTAGTAATTTAAAAAATTCATAACGACAGAAAGGAACATTTAATTTTTTTAATATTCTCCTTAGATTATTTATATTAATAGCATTTTTTTATATTTTCAATCCACAGTTTGAGAATCATTGTCTCAGGAGGTTAGGTTTTTTTTAACAATTATTTTTAAAAAATAAATATGCAAATCAATAGTAATGTTACATTTGTTAAAATTAAAAATAAATTTTAATTCAGGTGAAAAACAATTGGATCTTTTGATATTGTTATGTAGATGTGCATAATATGTGCATTTAATATTTCTTGTTTATATACTAATGATTTGATAACGCACAAATTCTAATATTTGTTATTTAGTCAGTTGAGATTTTAGAAATATATTTTTTTGTTTAATTCAATAAACGTTTTTTTTTTTAATAACAAATAAATAATGTTTAATTTAATAACTACAAAATGAACAAGGTTATTTTTTTTAAATTGTGTTTTTAATTTATCATTTTTAATCATTATTTTTTAAATTGTAATCGTTAAATGTTGTTAGTTTAGTCATTATGTTAATGAATTAAAAAAACTACAAATTAATATTTTATTTATTTATCTTAATAATAGTAATTATTTTTTTTTTTTTCTGCCGAAAATGAATTTATTCTTTTGGAAAAAATGTTTAAATATTTATTTAGTTTATTAGTTCTCTTGCTGTATATATAATTTTTTCAAAAAATTAACATTCCTGAAGAGATAGCTTAAAATAAAAATTCCAATTGATGCACAATACCCAATGTGTCCAAAAAGTAAAGCCAATTTTCAATTTAAATTTCCCGGGCATAGGGATCATTTTTTTTTTTTTTTAGGTTGTTGGCACTGTCTTTGACATCTGTGCTTCAGGTTAAAATATTCATTAGTGTTTGAATTACGCTTGGCTATGTCAGATGTTAATAGTGATTTCGGCGATTTTTGAAATGTCTGAATTAATTGAGCAAAGAACTTGCATTAAATTTTGTTCGCGGAATGAATATTCGTGTGCGGAAAGGTATAGAATGTTGCAGAAGGCATTCGGTGAGCAAACTATATCGGAAGGAAATGTTTACAAGTGGTATAAACAATTCAAAGAAGGCAGAGAACGCGTTGAAGACGAAGAGCTCTGTGATCGACCTTCTGGTCGCGTGAAATCTCGATTGGTACCGAAAACACTGAATTTTTTTAATTTTTTAATTTTTTGTAAAAACATCGTCGAGTTGAAGTGTGAACTATCAGGACCAGTTGAAATGCAACATAACTGGAAATGAGACTTGGATTTATGCTTTCGACCCGGAAACAATCGATCAATCGAGCGAATATCGTGACAAGGTGAAGCAAGACCGAAAAGAGAACGCCAAAGTCGCTCAAATTTCAAGGTCATGTTGACTTTCTTAGATTACCGTGGTGTGGTGCATTATGAATTCCTTTCGCCGGGTCAAATTGTCAACAAGGAATATTATTTGAGTGTTATGCGTCGTTTGCGTGAAGCTATTCGCAAAAAGAGGCCATATTTGTGGAAAGACAACTCTTGGTTTTTGCATCACGATAATGCGCCAGCTCACACTGCATTGAATGTTCGTGACTTTTTCGCCGAAAATGAAATCCATATCGTTCCACAACCATCGTAAAAAACTAAACTCAAAAGACCACTCCGGGGATACTGTTTTGTGTCGATTGAAGAGATTCAACGTGAATCGGCGTGCGCTTTGAAGGCCATCTCAGCCAATGACTTTTTAGCAAGTATTGAGGATTGGAAAAAACGTTGGCATAAGTGCATTGTGTCTGGAGGGGATTACTTTGAAGGCGATGAAATAAATTTGGAAGAATAAATAAAGAATTCTGGAAAAAAAATAAAAATTGGTCTTACTTTTTTGGCACGGTAGTACTAATATTTTAAAAATTAATAAATAAATTTTATAACAATATTAAAAAATCAAATGCCTAATATATATTTGTATATATTTATGTATATGTAAATGCTTATAAATTTATAAAATGTTGAATTATTCATTTTTAAATGTTTGCATGTGAAATTTGTTTAACACAAACTGAGAGGAAAACTTATTACTAAAAAAATATGAGGAAATGTGAAAGTGAAATAAAAATTTTATGCTACTCAACTTTTTACAAATATTAGCTACAATCGCAGCTTTTACAACAGGGGCATTTCTTCTTTCTACATAAGCAGTTCCACTTAGGTTCTGAAGAAAATTGATAAAAATAAAATTAATAATTTGAACATTTTAAATAAAGTCAATTATTTAATCAAAATAACAAACATTTCATTAAGCGCAATACTGAATTTTTTTTTAAATTTAAAAAAAATAATTTTTTTTTACTATAAACATATTTTTTTGTGTGTGTGTATCACTTTTTTTTTTTTTTTTTTTTTTGTATAATTTGCTAAATATTTGTGTATATAAAAATTGTATAATTTGCCAATTATTTAAATATTTGCTAATTAAATATTTAAAAATGAATGCAATTCATTATTCTCAAGTATGATAGGTTATTAAAAATTAATATAATACACAAAAAAAATGTGTTTATAGTAAAAAAAAAAAAAAAAGGAAAAAAATTTCACCATTGCGCTTAATGAAATAATAAAATGAAAAAAAAAAAAATAAATCGAGAAAAATTAAATTCTTCAAAAAAAGAAAATTTAATATTAAAAGTGTATAATCAAAATATATATATATAAAAAATAAAGAAACAATAGAATATTTACTTTAAAAAAATCATAAAAATGTGTGAATTATCATATGAGAGTGTTGTATACATTAAAATGCATATTATGGAACATTTTTAGCATGAAATTAAAATAGTTCCAATTATTTCCAATAAACTTATTTATGCGAATTATATCTTCATTGGAAGTTTGTCTGCTATTTAACTTCAGTCTACGAATTTTGTTAAATATGTGACTCGCATAAAAATGTGCAATTGGGATGAAAATATAGAACTTTTTATTTAATTTCAATAGAAAACAGAAACCTAGGCTGTTTTTTAAAGTTGTTTCTATTTTTTTTTTCTCACATAAAATAGAAGCGGAATTATATAAATTTGTTTAAGAAATGATCATCATTGAGGCTTAAAGAATATTTGAAAGGTCTCAACTAATAATGAGCCACAGTATATGTAGTTTTATCAAAATGGAGTTGCAAAAGGATTTGATTGAGTGAAAAAATCTATAGTGAAAATGGTGTAATCAAACTGAAAAATGCACTGCTTCAGTCTCCGAAAACATGTTCTATAGAAATACAACTTTAAAAAAAAAAAATAATAATAAAGTAAATAATAATAAAAATAGAACCAATAAAATAATAGGTGGTATTGGAAAGCTTATAAATTTAACAATAATATGCAAAATTATTGCCGAATGGTAATATAGAGCAACCTGAAGATATGAATAAAATGCAAAGTGCTGTTAATCTAGTTCTAATTTTCACTCTTGTTCTAAGGCCAAAAAACAATAAGGATGATCAGTGCCCGCAGTATAAAGATTGTCGCTGTTGATACCAAAAGTCATAAATTTGGGTAGCCTTACATTGAAAAATCGCAAGGTTTGCTTAAAAATATAATGAAATTGTGAAATTGGTTTACATGAATCTGCGTAGTCATTCTTTATTAATCAAACATTTGCGTAAACGTTCAGAAAGTCCGAACAAGAGTTTCAATGGCTTTATATAGGAAAAGCTATTGCTAAGAGCTTTCCTTAGCAAGTTATGCCAAACTCCAAAACAATGGTATTGATGGGTACAAGCGGAATTCTTTGCCTTTAAACCCAAAGAAAAAGCATAGAGCCGATAAGAAAAATATGATAAGAATGAGCTTGGTGAAGGTACAATTAATAAATGTGGAAATTTTTAATTACACTCATGTCCATAAATTAAGGATAATTCAGAATCACACAGAAATTGAACTCTAAAATAAAAATTTCAGCTGTAGAATTATCACACACATCTTGAAGAAGAATATGCAAATTACAGGAAACCACCAGATGGCGCGGAAAATACGCCACAATGACGAGAGTGTAAGAGAGGGGTATATAAGGAATGGTGGCAAAGAAGTAAAATTGTTCACAAGCGCTTTAAAAGCCTTTCAGTGCAATAACCGCATATTTATGGCACAAAGGAAGCATTTGGATGATTTTTTAAGTGGGAGTAAAAATCGAAATTTTTATTAATTATGTCAAACATATAGCATCTTTTTTGCTCTTTACCTTTTGTTTAATAAATAGAATTTACAAATAAGTCAAATTTTTTTTGCTTCTGTATCTTTCTATGCCTGAACTTCATTATCCTTAATTTATGGACATGAGTGTATTTTCTAATAAAAGAATTTTTTTAACACTATAAACATGAAATTTTCCCCACAATCACTTTTTCTTACAAAATATCATATTATTTATATAATAACTCAACAAGTTTAAAAGTCGAAACTTCGTAAAAAACAAATTTCATGTTGATGGGAATGAACTGATGGAAGATCTTAATTTTATATAAATATTTATTTTAAGTGCAGATATTTAAACTTTAAATAAGGATTGTATTATTATACATATATTTTTTGAGGATTATACATGATCGTCTCTAATTTTACAATAAATGCAAATATGTCCTAGTTTGGACATTATTCTACAGATAAAGCATTTTTGTAAGTTATCTTATAATTAGTATTTCGATCCATTCACTATAAATATTTAATAGTGTAAACGGTAAATGCATAATTTTGCTAAAATATACCAAATTTTTTTATTATTTTAATGCTTTTAAAATGCTTTTGAAAAAACGATTTATTTATTTTTTTTTTTCAAAATGATATTTTTTGATACATTAAAGTAGGAAATTAGTTAAATGTTTCTTTAAAAAAATTCCCAAAGGTAGTAGGACGAGTGTGATGAGAAAATGTCGCCCGGCTCTTTGGATGCTTTCTCAAAATATAAAGAAAAGAGCAATATACTATATTCATGGTAATATATTTTCAAGTAAGAATAATGTTCTGATTTTATGTATAGCATGATTTATAAGCTGTTTACATACAAAAAGGATCAATGTTAAAAGAACGGAAACGACATTGATGTTAGACCAGCGCAATTGGCATTCATGTCGACTTTCCTATAACTTCCTGTACAGTAAGTATGTTTAAATTATAAATTCATATTGAAATAATATTTAAAAAAGCTCATTTTGTATTCATTTTCAAAGAGTTATTGGCAATGAAAATCAAAAATTGTTAAACAATATACAGAAATTCTTCTTCAAGGACAATAGCACAATCTACAATCTCACTCAATGTTAAATGACTAAAATTCTATCTAATTCTTTTAGGATAAATATTTGGCAATTCAATTTTTTTTAGTTTATTAATGGAGGTACTAATTATGAAATAAATTGTTTCTTATCCTATAATTGTTGCTTTATTCCCTGTTGCAACAATTGCGATGCAAACCGGATGCGATATAAAGATTTAAAAAAAACATATGGATACCTACATTAAAAATATTTAACCCTTTGCACTCGAAGTTTTTTCATTCGTATTACCAGCAACTCGAAGAAATTTTAGTGAAAAGATCCTATTCACATGTAAGTTTGATATACGCATTAAAAGAAACGCATTATTTATATTGTTATTTGCATTGCGGAGCCCTCGTGTTTGAAGACAAATTTTAAATGGCTCCGCTCCGGAGCCCTCGAGTTCAAAGGGTTAATGTTTGATGTTGTTTGTACTATTGTTTACTTAAAGTCTGACAAGAAAAACTTGACTACTTACTTTTTGGTTTACATTTGCACTTGGAAAACGGATCCTTTTCAGTTGGACAACTTTTACAGTTGCAATTACTGCATTTAGACATATTACTGCAGTTACTTTGGCATACCGGACGTGCATTGCCTTTACAATGCTTACAACATTCCGATTGCGTTTTTTGTTTTGATTTAAATTCCGGTAAGTCTAAATTCACATCGGTTGGTACAGATGGTCTGCATCCACACTTACAACATGTGTAGCAGAATACAGTAGAGATAGAGCTGCAGTTCTCACAGCGGGACCCTTCAGTTTTTTGTAACCGCAGGCATTCGAAGTCGGCATACTTGGATGTTACTGTACCTGTTGTGCTCGAAATTGGTTTCGATATACACGACTCTGGTTTTGCTGAATAAGTGGATCTGAATACTGCTTTCCTGATAAAGGAAAATGCATTTGAATTCTGCAATAATTAGGAAAAACTTAACGAAAATATTAGTTTTATTATTAAAATGGAAGTTTCTTAACTAGTAAATTAGTATACTACATCAGTTGTAGGAACAGTTGAAGTTTTTTTAAACTTAGGTGTCCTTTAACTGACTTTTAAGATTAAAAAGAGTTTAAAATCCACATCAGTTGATATCATTAATTATTTTTCATTATTGTTTATAAACTAAAGAAAAGGATAAAAAAGTTAAAATAAAGCCATAATTATAGATATTAGTCGGCAAGAAAGCTGCGTGCACATTGTAGCAGATGAAAAAAATGAAAAAGTCTTGGATTCGAACCATTGACCTAATCGAAAAGGGGATCTAGTCCTTGCAGAGCCTAGCCTTGCCTTTCCCTAATAGAGAGATTGCGAAAAAGAAATTACGGAAATATAATCAAATATACAGTTTGTTAACGCGAGAGATCTCAGTGAAGGTGGAATTGTCACCATACCCGAAGTTTATATTCGCTCACTCCGGATAGCAGCCATGGCATGTCTTCAATTAAAGAAAACACTCTTAAGAGATACCATAAATGGTTGTCGGTCACTTTTGAGAGTTTACTATACCTGGTTGATATACTCGCAAAACGCCGTAGTAACTCATTGTTAATCTGAGGACATTTTTCATGAAATTTCTATAATACAATTTGGAATAGGATCGACGTCGGGGTCTCTGTGAATAAACTTTCTACGAATGAACCAAGGTGAATTAGTAATTACAGCCAGGTATTTATTTTGGAAAATTTGCGATCTTTTGGGATCTTTAAATATACAAAATATACAATCTTTCTAGTAAGAGAGGTTGAAGTCCATATAGGACACCCACAAAGTAGAATAGATCTTGCAATTAATTTGTAAAGTAGAAGCTTGTGTCTAATTGCCCTTGCGAAACATTGGACTGCTGAGTTTATCACTCTCTGCTTTCGCAGCGGTGCTTTTAATGTTCGAATCGAATGATAATTTTGGGTCTAATAACAATTCTAGGGATCCAGTTAATTCAGTTACCCAGAGAACGAGTTGGCTAAAAATAAAGTTGACTTGATACACTCTAGAAAAAATAGAAAGTTTCTAAGTGAATAATAGTGAGTTGATTTTCCAGGTAGTTAGTCATTTTTCTAAATTGAAACAATATACTGAGGTTATTTGTGTTGTGCGGCGATAGCTGTTCTAATACTAAACCGAACACTAAAATCTTACGTCGTAGAACACAGCCAATAGGAAGCCGTAATGGGCAAGAAATCAGGTTTAGAACGACTGGCGTTCTTCATTGTGATATTTTATTGTCCAGTGAAAACCCATTTTAATATCAGATGTAAGAATCAAATACATTACTTTATTAGTATTACACTTAAGTTTACCCAATATGACATGACGTAATTATTTATAAAAGTCCTTTTATATTATTCTTTTATCAAAGTCCTTTTATATTCTTTTATCAAAGTCATTTTATATTCTTTTTATCAAAGTCCTTTTATATTCTTTTATCAAAGTCCTTTTATAACCAATTATCATTTTCTTTAAAAAAAAATGAACATTTTAAAAATGACTCAAAAGTATTTTTTAAAATGTTAATACCAAGTAAAATGTTTTGTTAATTAATTTATGTTATTTGTACTTAAGAAAATTAACAAAAAACTCCTGGCTAAAATTATGAAACGTTGTCTTTAAAACACAATATTTATTTTATCTTTTTTTAAATTCTTAATCTTAAATCATAAGAATGAACCCATTTTTAAACATTTATATTCTAATTACTCGCCGAGTTAATAAAAAAAAATGTGATATAGTTGATTCATTTATGACCTTGTTACAAATAACCTGCGCTTAGTCGAAAAAAAAGGAAAGAATTCTTTCCGCTTATTATCAAGTATATTCTAAGAATGTTTAAAAATAATTCCCTACATTTATAATTAATCCGCCTCATTATCATTAAAACTGTTTTTTACTTTCTTTCCAGCATATTTGAGTGTGCCAAGGGCATTTTGAGTCTATTTTAACTCTTTGCTTAATATTTGTTAGTTTTCTACTTTTTGAATTCTCTTTTTCTAGTTTATTGCCATTTCAAGCGAGAAAGATTTTCAATTTGAGCGTTTATTTTTATTTGGTGCAATGCCTTTATGTTCTTCGGTAAAAATAAATATTTTTATCTTGTATACTTTGAGATTTTTTTTGGAAAAATATTTTCAGTACGTTTCTCGTTTAGTTAATCGAGAAAGAGTTAGTATTAATATATTAAACAAGTTCGGGAACTCATTTTTATTCACGTCTCATAACTAAATCAAAATAGGAAATCAAAATATTTGTAAGCTTTAAATACAGATACTTAAATTAGAGGGATCGACCTTTCATTAAATATTGAATAAAATTTTTGTGAACATTCTCTTCTAAACGAAAATCGATCTCGAAATGTATTTTAGAAATTATTAGAAGGAAGTTGTTTAAATTTTTGTTATATTAGAAATACCTCTAACAGAGATATAATTTAAATTCTGAATTCATCGATGAATTTAGAAAATTATTACTAGAAAATTTGATCTGAACTTATTGAAATATGGCAGTAAATTTTGCAAGATGATGGTAATCTTGCAAAATGTATTGCTTTTCAAGGTTGTTTCCGTGTGTGTGTGCAATGTGTGGATAATTATCGTCTATAAGGTTTACTGTTAGAATGTGATTTTTTTGCATCGTATTTTGTCATTAAATTATTGGGGTATTATTATTGTCATTAATTATTTGGGTATCATGGAATTAAAAGTTATCAAAATGTTTAAAAAAATTTATGGACATAAAATTATATCTATTCTCGCCTGCTATCATTGACAAGTGTCAATGGAAATAATTCCTTCGAAAATATTATTAATTTCAGAAATTTAAATCAAACAACAAATAAGTTTTTATAGGAAAAAAAATGGTTTTCTCACATATGGAAAATAATGAATTAAATTGCGATTAATAAATAACATTAAATAAATAAATACGCGCAGCAAATAAATATTAATATTTAATAATGATAGAAAATAAGCGGAAATAGCGTTAAATTTCTTGAAAGTACTCATGTTTTAATATAAAAAAGGGAGAGAAATATATATTTTTAAAAAAAAAAAATCAAGCTAAATGCATCACGAAAACCTGAAACTGACGATGCCCAGTAAAGCAGAATGCTCAAAAAGCTGGAACGAACTCGAAAACATAATTTGGATGCCTAAAATTTTTTATTTCTTGAAGGGCTATAAATTTCTGCACCCTTTACACTTGGTTAAAGTTTTAGGGGGAGGAATAATTTCCTCTTTGCACTCTCGAATATCGACGTTTTTATGGGGCTGCGTGTGTGTTCATCAGATGATTTAGGTACCTTCGTAATCAAAGCAGCTTCTCAATTCTAAAAATTGTGTTACATATATATATTATGATTCACATTTTTAGTTGTATTTTGATGTTTGCATGTTATTTATTATGATTTTATTAAATTATGCTAAATTATTTAAAAAGATCAATTCGTTTTGAAAATTTTATTTTCTCCATATTCAAAAAGCACAGATACGTTAATTTTTGCTTATATCACAGTGGAATTTTTAGCATATATATTTAGTATAATATTCAGTTAACAAACATGAGGAATAAAATCTCACTCCTATATGAGATAAATCGATTACTAATATAAAACCGATTTTATTTTTTTAATTTTATAAGATTCGCTAATGTTACTAAAACGGTATTTATTTTATATTCATATTCAAGAGAGTTATCTCAGAGTAGGAAATAATTTTTTGACACAATATAATAGTCAGGACAACAAAAAAAATTGATCAAAATATTTTTTAAGTGATCGTATTTCAGAAAAGAAAACCAAATTTGTATCTGAAAATATGGTCAGTAAAAAAAATTTTCTCCTTCACTGCAAAATATAAAAAATATATGACATTGCAAAATAGAAAGAAGATTTTCGTTACATAAGTAACGATTCTTTATATACAACTATTTCATTTGTTTGTTTGGAATGTACTTTCACGTTATGAAACGTAGTCTAAGAACCTTTTTTGAAGATAGTTCTGATCATACGAAATGTTTTAAAACACTTGTTCTAAAAAGGTAATTCCAACTTCTGAGTTGTTTTTTTGCGACACTAATGTGTTTAAAAGCTTTTGGAGAAGCTTTTAAATGAATACGTACCTTTTTTTTCACTGATAGATTCAAAATAAACATTTAAACATTTGCACTGATACATAAAAATAAACTTTGAGATCCTTCCTATCTACTAGCGTTCAACTCCGAAAGAACTGATTTAAAAATAAGGACGGTATATGATGCCTTTTACGATATACAAATTATGAATACATGAAAGGAAATATTTTCATCTGCATTGCTACCTCTTGGACAGCTATCTCAACAGACTGTAGAGACAATGCTTAAGGATTTAAAAATATAACATGAACATATTTCTAGAAAATGTTGGGGGGAGAATTTAATGAATAAAACTTTCACTTGTGATATCTTCTGATCCATTTAAAAGAATTGAGATAACTTCAACAAAATAGTTTTATTTGATACCAAAAGAATCATTCGGAATCTTTGAATAAAACAAATGTATTCACAAACCGATTCCGAAAAATCAGAATTCGATTACGATTGTGCATTTTGTTTCCGAATAATATTTTTCATTTTCTTATAAAGATTGTTTTTTTTTTAATTTGTTTTCATTTATTATTAGCATTAAGGAGTTTTCATTATTATTGTAATAAATAAACAAAGCAAAATGATTATTAATATTTCAAGTTATTTGTTTTATGAAACTTCTAATAATTATGTATTTAATTTAATCTTTTATTTATGAGTTGCACATATATGTAATTTAAAAAAATAGTTTAGTTTTCAAAATACATTTTTGTATCGAAATTTATCTTTACATCTGAAAGATAATTTTAATAATATTATTAAACATATATTTTTTTAATAGTAATATGCATTCTCACTGATATTATATGTTCTAATTAACTTAAAATTATCATACTACCGTTTATTAAACATATTGATACAAATATACATTTGGAAAAAATAAGTGTCATACAAGCAAAATGCAACTTTGGAACTTTTCCAAAACACCTGATGTTGAGTTAAATTAATATTAACTATTTTTTGGGAGTATTCTAATTATTAAATCTGAATTCTTCATCCCTCCAAAACTCTAAGAACCTAATTTCTAACTCTAATTTAAAAAATATTAGATAAAAGCTGATTATATGCCAGAAAGCAGGGTGGGTATTTTGCACCATTGAGCGACTGGAAGGAATGGATTCCTATAAAGGTGTAAATGAGGAAACCACATATGGCGCGTTATCACAAATTTGGCGATAGAAAAAAAATGGCAATTTTCAAGGTCCCATAAACTGCGATTGGACATATTTATATTTTATTGTGTCAAAAATTATATTGAGGAGAAAAAGTTTTATACTTTAAATCATCCGTCCTTCTCCTTGGACTTTTCTGATCTTTGCGTCTGTAAATCCGTTCCTGTTTTCTTAAATTTTCGACCCAAAGAGCATGGTTTGCACATGCTGCCATTTTCTACTGATTTATAATCTGTCAATTCAGAATGGTGATATTAGGGAAAAAACCAAATAATAAAATAACTAAATAAATAATGATGATGATAATCTTATTTTTATATGCTATTAAAATACGATATTTAATAAAAATATTTTTGTTCAATAAATAAAATATATTTATCAATAAATTCTTTAACAAAAATCAAGTCGTATATGTAGTTAAACAATTAGATAAATTAATAAAGTATCAGTAGATTCATAAAAAAATTATATGGCCAAATCGCAAATCAGGAGCTGACTTTCAGGATTCGGCGACTTTTTTATGACGCCAACTAGGCGATTAGTTACCAAATGTGGGAGCCCTGTTTCTTGTACTGTTTGCAATTCACTTAACTTACAAATGTAACTTGTAATTACTTGGTGCACTTTGGCGAAACGCTTTTTTTGACGCCAAATCCCGAAGGCCCCTATACTGCAAATTTGCCAATTTTATTAGATTAGATTATAATGTATAAAATAATCAGGTTTATTACTTTTAAATTTCACTTTAGGTTTTATTAAAAGTTGTACTCATTATTTATTTATTTTTATTTTTCCTTTATATGAAATTTTATTAATTTAATTATTAACTTAAATTTTTTAAATTAGCTATTTATCAGGAGGTAAGGCGATAGTTCTTCCCAGATATTCCCTGAGAGATACTATCTTTCTTTTTAGTTTATTAATGATTTTCGCCAAATTAATTTAATTAAATTTTCTTAACCTAATATGTCATCAATTTTTTAATATAAATTAAAATAAGTATAATTTCCTCCCATTAAATCATTAATTCGGATTCTTAAAAAGTTTTAAATAATCAATTCTTTAACAATGAATGATAATATTTTGCAGATAATAGAGATATTTATACAATCTTTGAAGGATTAATGCTTTATTAGAATAAAGAAATGCTGAATTCATTTTTTTTCTTACTGCATATTTCTTTAAAATATACAAAATTTAATTCAAATGTTAAATTCTAAATTATAGTTACTATAAAAATGAGAGATCAATCAATGGATAAAAACAATTTCATATTTCATTTAAAGTAAAAAAAAAATTATTACTAGGCGAATATTTGTGTTAAAGCATTTGGTAATCATCATAAACAAATAAATTTATTTCATCATTAAATTAATGCTCAATAATGATTTTAAATTATACATTGCAACGAAATTACTCATTAAAAAGCTGCGAAATACGTAATTTATGAAATTTAAGCTAAGCTTTCATCTTGAACAAAATAAAACTATTTTAGAAAACAATGGGCCTTTATAAGTTTGAGTTTTGAAAAATGTATTCATATCTACATGTTTTTAAACAAATAATATTATTCATATATTATTTCAGGAAAAATTAAAATATTATAAACACTTTAAAAAAAAAAAAACTTACAAAATTTACTTTGTATCTAAAATTTCTTTAAAAACAACTTGCTGATACTAAATTTTGATTGTGTTTACTTTAAAAAACTATTTGCATTTTTATTTGGGAAAGGATCGGTGTGGCAAAACATTGTCAGCTTTCATCAGCTTGATTAATTTTAATACTCGTAATTATTTTATAGTTTTTAAGAATGATCACGCGATCTATATAATTAAATTTTAAAACAATTTATAAAACAGTTTTGAAATAGTCGATGAAGCAATGGTTTTCCAGCACAGTAAAAGATGCTATAATTTTTAAATTCATCCATTTTAATTACATTCAACTGAATCCATGACTTAATAATCTCATTTGAGAGTATTTTGAAAAAATCTGCAAAATAATCATCATTCTACTTTAACACTTAATAACGTTAACAACAATCATAATTTCATTATTTCCGGGACTATTATCTGCTAACACGAAATAGCGTTATGATTAATAGGAAAATATTATCCAAACAAGAGAAGGATCTTCCATTTAATTTACATTTTGTTGGGGCTATGTACATACGAGCATCAGAACCGACTAGAATCCGATTGATAATTTCAAAACAAAAACTTAGTCTGACATCACCAGTAAGTTTTCCATCTATATTTACAAATTTTTCTGCAGTGTATACCTAGATTATTCTGTTGTCTGACATGAAATAGGAAGAAATGTCTTTAAGGAGATCTTTTTAAGTGTAAATAGTTCACATCAATGTTACACATGAAATCATTCATGCAACAAATTTGACATCGGAGAAAAATATGTCAAGACGAATGTCTACCTATTACAACTGATTTATTTAATAGAACGGGTATAGTGTCTGCAATGTCATCCTCCAAAGTTGTTACAACCCAACTACCTTCTGTTACCTAGCTAATCAATCTTTGAAGGGAATTCTTCCAAAAAGTTCAATAAGGTCAGAAACTTCATTAAATAATTCCAGATAATTTTCCTCATCATCACTACAGTAAACTATCTCTTTATTATTTTTTTTTATTTAAATTCATTAATTGTAAGGACACACCCATGAGCCATTACATAAATGATAAGATTGAAATGAATGACCAAACCAACGGCCAATGAACTCTGGAATCCTACCAAAAAAAATTTTTTTTTTCTGAAAGTAATAATATTATCATCAAATTATCTTTTATATTGACTAGGATCAAAATTATAATAAATTAAATTTAAACCGTTTAAATTCTTAAGCAAACTATAAATGAAATTTTATGTTATAACTACTGATTAATAAGCTAAAATAAATTTAGTTCATATAAATATTACCCACTCAAATGAAGTCTCAACATTTGTATAAAAATATTCTCATGTCAGTTTTAATTACAAATATTAATATGAACTGAAGGTTACAAAAATTGAAAATTTATGGTCAGGCATCTGTTTCATCGAGAATTTGTGATTTAACGCTTAGGCATAACCAGTGTTCTAAATATTTACCGAACACTGGTTAAATCGTGTATGCCAATAACAACTGCTTCGCCCTCGGTTTGCTGTAATAATTTGTGTCCTGGTAACACACATTCATGCGTTACACACAGTTGCCCTCGTGTTTTGACGAGGTCTAAATTTAATACTTTTCAAACATTAAGTCATTTGCCAGAAACCTATGATGTTTTCTTAAGCCTTTAAATCTTCTATAACCTCGCAATATAGAAGAAGAATTTTCAATTTTTTATTACTAAACATACACTGCAATGAGAAGCACGTAGCATCAACATATCGAAAATTTCACACCAAAGCATGCTCACAACTGATGAAAGCAACGATGACTAATCACTCCAGAAGTGAGTGTAATTGACAAAAGTTTGCATAATATGGATTCACACCACTTTTTTTTGCAAAAGACAAATTCTTAATGCTTAAAAATTGTCTGTTAAGAAATAGTTCTTTGTTAATTTCTTTGTTCAATGAATGCTTATCAATCACATCTCTTTTTTAATTTTTGGGCCTGTCTTACAGGCCAAAGTTAGATTGCCCCGTTCCGTCCCTGGAGTTGAAATTGTAATTTTTTTTTCTTGTTGATCTTGCCCTAATATATTCTTTATATTGAGCCTTAAATACCTATACGCTAATATGACCACTCTGTAAGTTGTCCTCCTTTTTTTTGCTCAGATTGTTTAGCAGTTTTATTGGATAAGATTGTTATGGGATAAGTTTCTCAATTTAGAAAGCGGCCTGATGGCCGATTGGCTAGTGTTCTGGCCGTTGGTACCATAGCTTTCATGTTCAAATCTAGCTGTGGCATGGATGTTTGTGAGTGGCTCAGAATCCACGTTAAACTGTAGGTCACGGTCTACTAAGCCTAAAGTGGGCAAAAAAAATTGAGCGTTAAGCGACAAGCTTTAGAAAATTAATTAGAATAGAAATCAATTTAGAATAATTTCGTTAATTTTTTTTCTTCTGCTGAATCAATACATGTAGTTTTGGTGTAACTATTTCGATTTCGTTTTTGATTTGTTTATTTTGATGGGTTTATGCTTAGATTTGATTTAGCTTAGATACTCTACAATTGCATACAAAAACTCTTTGAAATGATCGTCAATTTTTTATAAATGTGATTTATATTTGCAATCGTATTTCTAGGAATTTCATTAGACTGCATTTATATTATTTTTAAAATAAAAAATTACAATATTTTACTTATAAATATTTGTTCCCTGTCTGTGTTTTATGTTTAAAACTAGGGCTAGGGACCCTTAACTCTTTTCGTTCCATCATTTTCGGATCTAATTTTCTAAGTAATTATCTTCATTAAAAACAATTAATATAAAAGTATAGTTCTTAGATATAGTTATATGTATGTTTATCTAAGCCCATAAATAAATTTAAAAATATCATGAAGTTTAAAAAAATTAAAATTTTATTGTTAAATTTTCTATTTTGTTTTACATTTAATGAGAAAGTTTAATTCTAGTGAGATATTTAAAAAAGCAGTTTTAATATAGTGTGAGACGTGTTAACAGATTTCATTGTTACTGTAGTTTATTATTTACATTAATGTTTAATAAATTACATGATTCTGACTCTATGGATTTAGAATTTTAACTACTAATCAGTAAAAATAAGGAATTTTTATGCTTCAATTTATAAATTCCTAAAGAAGCTATGAATGCTTGGCCAAAAATTAATGATCTATCAAAACATCAATATTTGCAAAATTTTTAAATAATTAATGAGAACGTGCATGCCATTGTAAACTTTCTCTGGTACAAGAAAAATATATAAGAGAGTTAAGTAGTGTAAAATTCTTTTTAAGTGTTGTATTATTGTTGTTGTATAATTGTTTCTGTATTGTAATAATCATTACCTTCAAATACTATCATTTGAAACGGAAAATATTTCTTTTTATATTAGTTTAAGTTAATTTATAAATCGCAATTATTGAGAAAGAAATGATTTATTACTATTCATTTTTAGTTTTTCCAGAAAGAAATGATTTATTACTATTCATTTTTAGTTTTTCCAGAAAGAAATGATTTATTACTATTCATTTTTAGTTTTTCCAGAAAGAAATGATTTATTACTATTCATTTTTAGTTTTTCCAGAAAGAAATGATTTATTACTATTCATTTTTAGTTTTTCCAGAAAGAAATGATTTATTACTATTCATTTTTAGTTTTTCCAGAAAGAAATTCCAACATTCAATCACAACAAAAAATTCAACAATAAAAGTTCAACATGTTCAAGAACATTAAAAAACGTACAACAACAGAAGTTTAACATCAACTTTTTAAAATACCCGAAAGTTTTGTTAAATTTTTACATTGCTGAAAATACAACATTCGCGAAATACAGGAATAATACTTTCTTACAAAATATTTTGTTCGATTCACATAACAAAAATGATTCGCATGACACCAAAATGATTTTCCTAGATTTCATCTGGAAAAAAAATTTCAGGAAGAAAAGTTCTGTATGCTAAAGAAGATAGTTCATTTTAAGAAAATGATGTTGAACTTCAAAGCCTGCAAATCTCATCTTTCCGACGACAGGAAATGTCATTCGTTTGGAATATTTTGAGAGATTTCATTTTGAGGAGTCTAAACTCCCTACAGATAAGACAGCCCCACACATGCTTGAATAGAAGAATTCCTTTTGCCCGACTTTTGAATTTCAATTTGTTTAGATTTCGGAAGTATTTTGAACCGGGCTTTATCGTTTTCCATTAATATATACGCCGCGCGCGCATATATGTATATACCAGCAGAACCTCGCATATGTTGTGCTGCCAAAAAAATGCATTGTAGAAAATTACATATCGCGAATATATTCTCCATGTTCCAATATATGTGCATACTAATTTTCATGGATATCGTTTTGTACGGTATATAAGATGAAATGCTGCAGCACCCTCTGGTGGCAAATAACAATAAATTGGATAGCACGAACTTATTTTCCATACTCGAATACATATTATTACCAATTTTCATAGCAATTGGTTGAAGGTATAAAATTTGATATAGTGCAGCACCATCTGGTAGCGATTTACAACAAAGGGATAGCATGAAAACGTTCTCCATGTTTTGTCAAACACACACACAAAATTTCATCAAAATCGGTGAAACAGTTTAGGAGGAGTTCAGTGCCAAACACACATATAGAAAAATTAAATATAAAGATATACCGATTGTAGCGCCCCCTACTGGGTCCAATTGGAAATCTAAACCATCCAGAGACCCACTCTAAAGGCTCGTTCCCACCGAGGCGAGAGACGTGAAGATGCAAGAGGCAAGCGACCAAATTTTTTCGACCCCTTCACAGCGAAACGTCAGAAATAGCATTACGCATAGTGAAAAACCGCTTGAAGGTGAAAGTTGGGCTACTCCACGCGGCGAACTGCAAACCGGTTTCAGGCGACCGCGGTGAGGTCAAATTTTGGTCGCTTGCATCTTGTCGCCTTGGTGAGCACGAGCTTTATAACACATACACAAAATTTCGTCAAAATCGGTCCAGCTGTTTAGGAGGAGTTCACTGACAAACACATGTACAGAAGAATTATATTATATGTATATAAAGATATATACTGCAGATATTTTTTCAAACCAATTCCAACAAACATGCCAAAAGCAAACGATAATTTAATTAAACGATATGTAACAATTACTGAAAAAAAAACTATTGAATGATTTGAATCTGCTCAAAAAACTAAAGACTGTACCAAATGGACAAAACGAGGTTTTGTCACGAAACAAAAAGTACTTAAATCCCGCTAAGCAATCCAAGGGAGATCAGGATTGCTTAACGGGAAGAGAATGTAGACGACAACAAACATTCCAAACTCAATGTTATTCATTTTGCTATGTTAAATGCAGTTATAACATTTTTTTCTTTTATCAGAATTAAAAAGTTCTTAATTAGAAAACACTTCAGGAAAAGGAAACTTATCAGAAGATTAATAGTGTATATATGCCCACCCACCATCGAGAATTTACTAACTTTTTCATATTGCAACCTTGTGAAGGAAGGTCGGTTGGAATTTGATGACTAGGTGCAAATTTGCAAGAAATTATTTGATAATTTCGAGTTTCTTTGACTCTGTTTTCAACAAATGTCATTCATGGGTCCTCCTTTCTTGATCCAATGTAACGTGTCTTTAGAATCTGACCAACAAAACAAAACACATCTTTAAGTTTCAAGTCTGTCTGAACTATACAAGCCAATTTTGCTCCAACACAACAGGCTAGTAATTCTAATCTCATGATAGTCATTTTCTTTAGCAAGTAATTTAAGTAACCTTTGTAATAAAATTATGATACCAAGAAAATAGTCCTTTTGAAAAAGCAAACAATGAAAATAAGCGAAATTATCGCTACAAAGATAAAAAAAAACAACATTTGGCATGTAGACTAAATTGAAGATGTAAAATTACCATATTTTGAGGATATCCATTTTACAACTATGAATTGCATCTGTAAAGGTTTATCATGGTGAGAATTTCTCACAATGATTTTCTAGCCACTGTTACCCAAGTCATTGTGAGGCAAAAAATTCCAAAAATATCCAATTTTCATGTAAATGGCATATGCGTGTTAAAAGGTGTAAAGTATATAACATAAAGTTTAAATTAATTAATTATAGTTCTTAAATGTATTTTGCCTTGTTAAAATTGTATTATCTTGTTGATTATATTATTGTATACCAATAAATGTAACCAAACTGTTAACTATTTACAAATATTTTTATTATTATTATTTTAAATATAACAAAATAACAAATAGAATTTACTTTTAATTCCGTTTTATGCACATTTCCTAATAAAATATAATTATTATTTTTCTGCGTTTGTCTGCAGCTATTTGATATTAAAATATTTTAACTAAAAACTAATTACACCATAATTAGTTTTATAAGAAGAATTAAGAAGAAACCTTCTGAAGAAAGTTCTTAATTTCACGAAATGGACAATAGCGCAATTATTTATACATATCCCAAATCTTTAAAAGTTATTTACTATTCATAAAACTTGTGTAACTTATTGTAAACAATATTGTATTTTTGGTATATACTATATAAGTAATAGGAAGATATAACTTAACGTAGGTAACAGAAACGTAAAGTGGCATTTGCGAATAATATAAAATTAATTTTAACTTTATAAATATATCCCTATTATACGTATTTCGACACGTCTGCTATTTATACGCAGTATGTACATACACTGATTTTTGTATCCCAACGACAACACAGGAAACAACGACACAAAAAAGTCATTGAGACAAATTATAATAAAATAACTAACACTGCATTTATAGACATAATTCTAAGCAATTTTTTCTTTCAAAACAGACATCCTTAAAACATGATAATTTTAACTAATTAAATTATATGTTTTAGTTACGCAAAGGTTACACGTTGCCATATAAAACTGGTATTCCAAAAATAATTTAGAAGATTTGAATATCACAGAAGAAAACAATACCAGACGGATGGTATTTCCCACCATTGCATAATGCTAAAGTACTATGTCTGATCTTCACGCTACTTTAATTGGTGCCCCTAATGAACCAGTTGAACCTCAAGCAGTTCCTAATTAGATTAGATTTGCTGCTCTCGATAATTAATGGAGACATGACATAGTTCTGTGTGAAGAGGTGTAACTATTTTTCTCGCTTCAGAATAGAAACACATTATTTTTATGCTGTTGGGACCCATATTTTGTTTCATTGGAACTTATAGGGTATTATTACAAAATTGCTATAGAAAAATAATGCTTATTTAATTGCATTAATTACATAATGTAATTAATTACATTTTGTCAACTGGCACTGAGATGTATTGAATAATTCAATATTACTAAGTAATATCATTTTTAATTGTTATGCAATATTTCCTGAATGAATGTCTTTTCTCAGTTTATAAATGTTATAAAGGAATGTACATAATAATAATTTCTCTTCTTCATTGGCGCAACAGCCCCATGATGGACCAAGGACCTATGCCAACGAGACAGGAGGCATTTTTTTTCTATGGGGTAGGGTTTTCAGATCTATGCCAACGCTTTACAATTATATTAGACATATTTAAAAGTGGACGCCTAACCACTAAAAACATTAATGGAAACCGCCAGGACTCGAACCCATAATCTATGGCATCGCGCGCCAGAGCGCTAGTCACATGACCATTAAGCCTCATGTAATAATACTAGGTATGTAAATATGAAACCGGAATTTTTGAATAGAAAAATACACATTTATCGTATAAAAATGATGAAAAAAATATTATTCGAAGTTTTGTCCATTGCAGCTATACATTCTTTCCAACTGTCTCGAAATTTATGGATGCCACAACGTATTTTATTAACGATTGAAAATTTGAACAAGATATATAAATATATATAGGGAGAGTGTGAACTAATAATAGGAATTGAAAAACAAGTAATATAAAAAAAAAAAAATTAAGTCAATTCCTGCTTTCCCACTATATTGCAGAAAGTCCTTTATAAATAATTTTCATTCATTTTTAAGTTTATCTGGCGCCATCTATTGGTAGATATATGCAACTTAAATCTAAAAAAAACTCAAATTAATTAATTTAATTTAATTACTGAATTAATATTTGAAAAAACTGTATTAACATCCAGTGTCATCCACTACAAGTCCTTTATAAATAATTTTCATTCATTTTTAAGTTTATCTGGCGCCATCTATTGGTAGATATATGCAACTTAAATCTAAAAAAAAAACTCAAAAAAAAAAATGTATTTGAAAAAACTGTATTAACTTGAGTGGATGAATAAAAAGTATTTTATGAACGATTGAAAATTTGAACAAGATATGTATACGGCGAGTGTGAGCTAATAGAAGGAATTGAATAAATCACAAACTAAAATGAAGTGCTAGCTCAATAACCTTTCTTATTTTCGTGCACGTGGAGATACGAAAGAAAAAAATACTATCAAATAATGAAATTATGATTTATCCGATAACTTTATCTAGGATCTAATATTAGTTAAATTTTTTAAAGTGGTAATAAGGAATATGATTTAAAAAAAAAAGATAACTTTTTGTTGTAGTTGGGCTTGAGTAATATATATAAGAAAAGAGGGCATGACTTTCTGTGAGAATATTAGAGATGAATACCCATATATGAGTATCATATGAGAGGAAATTTGACAAATACTCACCAGATAATCCGAGTGTTGGTACAAGTCATTTATACACATTGTAAGCATTGAGTTAACTTTTCTGAAAGCAGTCAAAGTTCTGAAGCTAATGGATGCTTCAAAGCTAATGGATTATGGATAGATCGAAACTAATGGATGATGGAAAGATTCAAAACTTAACTCTTCTATGCATTAGCTGCCCAGATGACCGCTGGACCTCGAATTGTCAGATATATAGTTTAGACTAATGTAAATACAAATAGAGAATTACTTTTACCTGCTGTATATGTATTTTTGTTTATGCAAATTGTCGGCATTAATTAGTTAATTTTTCTGAAAGCAGTCAAAGTCAAAATAAAAAAGGTCTTGTTTATGTCATGATTTTTTTTATCTGAAAAAAAAAAAGGTTCACGATATGAAGAGACGTCGTGTATTGAAGGATAAAGCATATAACGAAAAAATAAAATTCATACATCATGGGAAAGATCTGTATGTCGTAGTAAAAAATGGCTTTCTTAGTTGTAATATCAGTTTTCTGCTCATTATTGAACTTTAAATCGCCCCCATCAATGAGAAAATAAAAACTGATTATTTAAAAACAGCTTTGAAAGTCCTCTGTTTTTAGCATTGCTTTTCTATTTGCAGAGTTGATTTTTTTTTTACAATAAGTAAGAAGTGTCAGGCCTTATACTTCAACCTGAGTACAAATATTGTTTCATATAAGAAAATTAAATTACTTATAACGCTTTCTTGTAAAACAATACGTGCCGGGGATATTATAATCGGTCCATTTCCTCCATTCCTTTGCTTAAATGATAATTTCAATTTTAAAACACGAATTTTAAACAATTGCATATTTTATACAAAATTTAATATAATTGTTTCGTTATTTGCTGGTGAAAAGCAACGTAGTATTCGAAAAAGGCGTGTTAAACTACTACTAATAAAGTTAAAAATAAAGGAAACTCTTCCGTGTAAAAGCAATATTAGTTTGGTTTGTCTTTATACAGTCATTTTTTGCACACTTTGAACTAATTAGGCAGGAACTTTCAGTTCAACGTGGATTCCAAACCACTCACAAACATCCATGCTCCCAACAGGATTCGAACCTGAAGCCTGTGGCACCAAAGGCCAGAGCGCTAGCCTATTGGCCATCAGGCCGCAAAAGCAATATCGAAGTACTGTTAAAGATATTCCAGTTATTCATCTATTGAAAATATATGTCTCAATATTGACAAATTTGTTGGCTACAGGTTACTACAAAAAATGATACCTCAAAATATATATATATGTATCTAAAAAAAATTTCGTCTATACTTTAAAAAACACATTATTTTCATCATTCTCCAATGCTTAAATGTTACTAAATAATGATTTAAAGAGTGTGTAATGATTACATTTTGATATAATATTTTTATTATTTCAAAGGATGTAGAAAAAGCAGACTTGTTATATCGCACATATCTGGAGATAATAAAAAAAAAAGAAAGATATATTACACCATCAGCTGCTCTTCAAAGTTTAGGATATCAATATCGAAGAGGTACTGTATTTTAAAAATCATCTCGAAACATAATTGCAGATAACTTTTATAGTATATATTTAAAGCTATAGAAAAATTGTATAATTATAATAATTTAAAACAATTTTAATTTTACACCAGAAATAATTTGAAAAGCCTTATTCAAATATCAGTAAAATATTCCATTTTAAAAAGAAATGGTTTCCAATTAAATGTTTACCTCCAAAACTTTTTATTTTGTTTAATATTACCAGACATTCTAATTTCAGAAATGAATCAATACAAATAAAAAAAATAAAACCAACCATAAATGAGATAACTGTTCCAATATTTGGAAAGAAATCTGTAACTCGAAATCGCAATCTCCAATGAAATCTGAACCTTGGGAAGTTTTTAGTTATTCCCTGTAACTTTACTCGTGAACTTATTGATTTAGTCATCACGCGTATGAAAAAGAAAGAAATAAGTTGTTTTTTTCCTGCTGCTTTATTTAAGAAATCGTCTGCGGTGTTTCTGTTTCAAAAAAGAACAAAACGGAAAAGAGTTGGGGATCCAGATCAATACCTCTTTCTGTCTACAGCAAAAGGTTCGTCTCTGAATGTTGAAATAAGATCTTTAATCTTCTCGAGTAGCTTTTTAAGAAGCAAACAAGAGCAATCATCATCTATTGGAATAAAAAAAACTCTTCTGCAGTTCTTCATTTTTTTTTTTTGAAGATTCAAATATTCGCTTTACACTAATTACCTGGTTTAGCAGGGGTCATTTGGGTTAAGTACAGACGATTTGGAATGTAACAGTTCTTAGAATGTTAATTTAGACATAGATTTAAATGGTTAAAAATTGCTAGCTACTAACTTACCAACTTATTAAAAATCTGTAGAGTATACAATTTTTTGAATAAAAAGAAATAATTTTAGGCATGATATAAATAGATTAATAGTTCAGAATATTTTTGAACTATTGGTACAGAATGGAAATAAATAATTTCACAGTTAAGATTTTTTAATACAATTAGTATCTTATATCACTTAGTATCACATTAGTATCACTTATTTAAAATATCATATAAATTTCATTATATACAGGCAATGACATTAAAAAAAAAAAGAATGAAGTTAGTTAAAAAAATATTTAACGAAAATTTGAATCATATTCAAATAGCTCCAATATCGCCTGTGTGGGAAAAATTTTTAAGAAAAATCTGCCAATTCCATTTCCAATTCCATACGACGCATAATCCTGGTGAATTCTTTTTTGGTTATACTAACATGAAATGTTTGTGATTTATGGTTTGCAAAAAATTCTCTGGAGAAGAATATTAAACACTATAAAAAGCAAACAGCGAAAGGTTTTACCATTTACCAACACATTTCAAACACTTCTATTATTTAATGTTTCTTTCAATGTGTTACTGAAAATGCTTAAACCAGTTTGTTTTGAAAACGAACATTAATTTTATTAATTGAACATTAATTAATTGTCCTAACCACCAAAGGATTTGATTGTTACAATTTTCATACGCTTATATTGCATATTCCTGAAAATGAATAAACTGGTTCTTGGTTAAACTGGTTATTTTAATCTTAACCATCAATTTTTTTGTAAAGGATATGTTTGTTACAATTTTCATACGCTTATAAAGCATATTTCTGAAAATGAATAAATTGGTTTCTCGAAGCATATTGCTCATTATAAGACTTTAGCTTCCGCAAAATAAGTTGTGTTTTTGCTTAATTCGAGCTAAACGTATTGCCAACTACAGATATAATTTATTTGTTGACTACACGAACAATCAGCAATACAAATATAATTCGTTGACAAATATAACACTTGCGAACTTGATGTGACAACAGTTATACATCGTTTGAATTTCTAAAAACGGAAGTTTTTTCTACTTTTTTATTAACTTTCTTATTTAAATTTATTTATTTCTTAATTTCTATCTCTAGTAATAAACAAGCCCACGAAATAATTAACTGAATCTGTAAGAAACGATGCATGTGCCAACGGCCGTACCATGCTGAATATACCGGTTCTCGTTAAATCACCGAAGTCAAGCATCATTGGGCGCGGTCAGTACTTGGGTGGGTGACCACCTGGGAACACTGCGTGCCGTTGGCAAATTTGGGACCTGAATGGTCGAGTGTCTAGCGCTCTGGCGCTCGGTGCCACAGGTTTCGGGTTCGAATCCCGGCGGTGCCATGGATGTTTGTAGTGGTTCGGAATCCACTTTAAGCCGTAGGTCCCGGTCTTCTATGACTGTAAGAGCGTCACGGAGCAAAAGTCAGGCTTCTACCTACGGGTGCTCCATCACAACAGAAGCTGCTTACTTCCCCTTCAATCATGAGTCCATATGGGCTCGTGGGCTTGGCCAGCCAAGTGGGATAAGAAACAACAACAACAAACGATGCATGTAATCTGTTACATATTGTTCCTTTCACTAAATTTTAATTGATATCTCTTTTTATCCAAATGCTGAATCATTAAATAATACCCAATAAATTCTACGATAATTACCATTAAATAATTAATAATTAATAATTAATAATTACGATTAATAATTACGATATTACCATTACGATAATTACCATTAAATTTAATTTGTGATATCTTTATCATCTGGACAATGTGTGTCTGAATAAGCACTGATACCATTCAATGGAACCTAAAATTAGTATTTTGTAGTGAATGCTTCAGATGACTGATAAATTCCATTTACATTAGCGTGCTTATTATTAGTGAACTTTCACATTTAATTAAATTATCGTCGGATATTGGTTTACAATATTCATAAGTTTAATTAGAATTTAGATTTGAATTAGTCTCATTGAAATATGAAGCGCACCTTCACAAAAGGATTCGTTAGTTATAAAAATAAACAGAATTGGCACAAATATTCAATAATGCTTCCCTATGCTTACGTACATTATTTTCCATAGTTACTATACTCCTGAAATTAATTTTGAAACTGTTATACAATTATTGATGAAACCATTCACATAGAATGCCACCACTTAGGAACATTGAGGATTTTTAACATTCCACAATGAACAAAATGTTGAGAAGCTAGCTATATCTTCCGGTGTAGGCAGACGTGGAAACACTGAATGCAATGTCAGGCCTGTAAGGGGGGAAGGGTAAATTTATTATGTATTATTGTTTGTCGATTTATTGTCGTTTATTTATTTATTCTTTTTCTTCACTTCTTGAAACCATTCTTCTTCTTCATTGGCGCAGCAGCCCCATGGTGGGCTAAGGTCGTCTGGTTACTGGCAGATTCCAAAACATGAGATGTTTTCCTTTTTACGGGTTAGAGAAGTCAGCCGTACACCCAACGTTCTACAAACATATTAAACTGGGCCCTGAATGGCTGAGTGTCTAGCGTTCTGACCCTCGATGCCCCAGGTTTCGGATTTGAGGCCCGGCGGTGCGATGGATGTTTGTAGTTGTTCGGAATCCACTTTAAACCATACATCCCAGTCTCAGATGACTTTAGAGTGTCACGGAACCCAGTTAGACTTCTCACCCTCATCATTCCCAAAACTGTATAGGGGCGACTCAGCTCTAGGCACAGTTATATGGTGTTGTGTAGTAGTAGTAATATTAAACTGGGACTTAAGATTTAAAGTGGATTCCAAACCACTACAAACATCCATTCCAAAGCCGGGACACGAATCCGAAATCTGTGGCACAGAGCGCTAGTAACTCGACCATCATTTGAAACCCTTACTACTTGCAAAACCCAAGTATACAACCATTGTGACTTCCGCTAACTCTTACTCCTCCACCATCCACATGTAAAGTTCAATCAGATGCCAAGACTAAACAAAACTCCGAAGAAATTTTAGGGAAAAAGGTAAAAAGACTTGGAAAGACATGCTATTATACGGAAAAAGATTTTTAAAAATCACTAAAATCAGCATCCATGTTATCAGATTTGTTCCTTTGACAGTTTGGGTGTGATGGAGTAACTTGAAAATGAAATAATTTCGGGATGATTATTTGATCTGACAATTTTCAACCATCTGTCATTTGAAGTGACTTATTTTTAAAAAATTTATAAAAAAAAAATTAAAACAAGTTCTTTTAAAAAGTACAGTTTAAATTACTACCCAGAATTTATAAAATTTGCAAATATTTTTAATCCACTTCATATTAAAATCTGTGCTAATCTGTAATTGGCAATTTGTGCAATGGCAATGTGATCTGTAATTGGAAATCTGTGCAATCTGAAATTGGCAATCTGTTCAATGGCATCACACTTTTAATATAAATATATGTGTAAAATATCGTGTCACAAACATCATTTTTGTTGTGTTGTGAGTGTTGTAAACGTTTTATTTAAAATCTTAATCAGTTTGAAAGATATAAAATTTTATTTTGTATCCATGTAAAATGTTTTATAATATTTGTGATTTATTTACTCTAAGTTAATATTGTGTAACGTAAATATTAAACTAAAAAATTACATATTCTGTAATAAATTTATGGAAAATAAAGGATATAGAAATGGAATATAATATAATTTAATTAATATAAATGATTAATTGTTATCAGAAGCACTATCATAAATCAATTAAATTGATATATTAAAAAGTACTAAATGCATATTTTCATGTTATACAAAACTCTTTTCATAACATTTTGTGTTGTGAAAATGTTTTATAATATTTGTGACTTATTTACTCTAAGTTAATATTGTGTAACGTAAATATTAAACTAAAAATTACATATTCTGTAATAAATTTATGGAAAATAAAGGATATAGAAATGGAATATAATATAATTTAATTAATATAAATGATTAATTGTTATCAGAAGCACTATCATAAATCAATTAAATTGATATATTAAAAAGTACTAAATGCATATTTTCATGTTATACAAATCTCTTTTCATAACATTTTGCAATGTACACACTCTAAAAATAAAATGATGGACTGCTTTTGAAAGTAATATAACATTTATGATATATTTTCATGCATGCAAATATATCCTTTGCTCTCTAGTAATACTTCTACCTTTATAATATTTCTTTTGTAATCTTTCTTTTATCATATTTGCTTACAATTACATTTGAAATATTTTAACTTTACCTTCATCATCATACTTAATAATAAATTTTCGCAATTTTGAATTTCATGGAATCTTTATAATACACGCAGAATGTAAAATGTAAATTAAAAAATAATATAAAAAGTTCAATTTCCGTTAAATTAAAAACAAGCAAAATGTGTGAAATGTATTTTAGATTTGCAAATCGCCTTTCTACAATGCCTACGGCTTTATTCTCTAGTCTATTAGATTAGATCTACTTGATTATAAAAGACATTTCTAGATTATAATAAGCATTGCTTTTTCCCAGAAAATAAAATGTATTATCATAAATACTTTAGGGTTTGAATTTAGATATTAGGCATTTTACTTAATGGCAGCATTAACTAAAATTCAAAAGTCTATATCAATAAATCTGGGTATTGATAGATTATACCAGAATCATTGATCAACTAAATCTGATAATATACAATTCACATCTGAACGAACGTATTCCCACAAATTTATTAATGTGAAATTATTTAAAAATTATTAATTTAAAATTAAAAAAATATTTAACATTATTAATTAAAAATTTAAAAATATTAATTAAAACTTAAAAAAATATTAATTTAAAATTATTAATTTTTTTAATTAGGATTAGTTTAAAATTTTGAATCTAAAATTTGATAATAGAGAGTTTTTGCATACCGTACGTTAGTTACCGTAAGATGTCCGTTAGCTTTTTCTCCCTAGCGCGCATGCTCATAGGAAACTGCGCATGCGTATCTGTAATAATGTTTCCTATGAGCATGCGCGCTAGGGAGAAAAAGCTAACGGACGTCCTACGGTAACTAACGTACTTTATGCAAAAACTCTCTAATTACGTGTTTTACTGTGAAATATGTGTATACAAGAATAAGTTATGGAATATAACCTATAGTAAACTTTTTGATTCTTAGTCACAAACCTATGAAAATGATAATAAAGTATAAATAATGCATTTTTTTTTTCAGAATAAAATTATATAAAAAACCCTTACCTGTTGGTCTAGGTGGTGGAAGTCTACCACTATGTATCATAGATCTATTGAATCTGACGAAAGGTCCAATGGTGACAGGGGTAGACAGGTACGTCATAGGCGTTGTGCTTTCGTTGACACCAATTTGAGAATAACTCATCTCTGTCGATGTTAGTTCGCGCTGGCATTAAGCGCCTTTCTCTTTAGCTTTCTTGTATGTCCGATACATGGTTGACTTTAATGATTATGTTCTCTGGAAAATCTTACGTGGTAGTAGATCTGGTTTATAGAACAGTGCTATTGTTCATGAGCTTTTTCAACAAACGATATTTGTGATCAATCTATCCACATTTATTTGTGTTCTTGGCTTTAACAGAGAATAGTTTAAATCTGCGCTTTGACAACTTTTAATGTTTACATTCTATAGTTTCGTAAAAAGCCTGGAATATCAAATTAGCAGTCAAACTAATTCATGGCATGGTGTAATATAATCCAACCATAATTTAATTTTAATTCCAGCAAATATTTCATTAATCTGTCAAACAAAATTAGTGCTCTGCGATATATATCCTTATTTCTAATAAGACTTGCTTATTTCAGTAAATAATGCTGTCCAATTCTTATCGTATTCACCAGAGTTCTTAGTATTACTAATTTCGATGAAGATAGTTACTGTGTAATTTGTAAAGATTTACAAAAGTTTCGCAGATTGTGTTCTGCAGTTTTATAAAAATATTCGAATATCAAATTAGCAATCATTAAAGTTCAATTAGGCTGATACTGTGAAGTATCTGTATTTCAAATTTCAATAAATTATTCGTTTATTTATGTACCAATAGGATACAAAGCTTCAATTCGATGTGATAAAGTTTAATTTAAAGTTCTTGATGTTGTCGAATTCGATGATTACCAGTTGACTATATAGTTCACAAAATTTGACTGTTTTCTATACCTTCAAGAAGATCATATATGATGATCTATTGTCTAGCCATGTTTTCAATTCATATAAATTATTTTTTCCTTTTTACTCGAATCTGTCAACAGCTTTAGTCTAGTGGGAAAAAGGTTCTTGATTTCCAAAATGCTTTCTGGCTTTACTGAGTCTTATTTTTCAATTCCAAAAAGTTTTTTTTGTTTTCGGCTTATATGGGAAACTTTGGTAGTAGAAATCCTTTTCGTTTTCCGCAACACAGAAGAAAATCTATGTATTCATCGAAAAGAAAGATCTATTACCGTGGAAAGTGACATTCTCATAAAAAAGAAGCAGCCTTTTCCATATTCGCAGCTGACATTCCCATAAAAAAAAGGAAAAAAAAGAGCGATCTTTTCATCTTTCCGAGTGCCACTTGAAAATTTTTTACTGCGAAATCGGACCTCAACTTTTCTCTGGACGTTTCCTTTTTTACTTTTTTTTCATACCATCACATAGGGATCACTCGAGATCCCAAGTAATCTTCGAGGAGATTTGCTTCTGTCAGAAATCCAAGTACTTCTGCGAGAAGATTGCATCGCAACTCATGGCGAATACAGTAATTCAAAACCTGAAAAAAGTAATCATGTATAGGATTATTATACTGAGGATTACAGGAAAGGAAAAAATTGCAAACAGCACATTTCTATATAAAAATCTATTTATGGCTTTTCCGTACTAAAGCTATGGCGCATTACTCAAAAAAGTAATCATATTTAGGATTATTGTATTGATGATTAATGAAAAGAAATATTTATACTCTATATTCCTATTATATAACTAATAGAAAAGAATAGCATAGTATACAAAACATGAAAAAGTAGTCATGTATTATGTTGAGGGTTCTATGAAATGAATAATGTACTTAACATATTTTTACATATAAGTGATTTTAGGGTATATAAATAAAAACATGTCGAATTTGGTGAGAAAAACCAGACAGAGAAATCATATAAAGCAATGTTACATTAGAGATAAAGCGAAATAAAATGTAGAGCGCATATTTCTTCATAACAGTAATTTGCACGTGTTATATTATAACATAATTGATTTCTGCTATTTAATATTTCATAATTTATTAAAAACTGCAATAGAATTCAAATTTACATATAATATTAATTTTAGTTTAAAATGTTATTTATTTTAAAAGGGATCATTTAACATTTACCAAATAAAAATTTTTATACATCGATTGTGAAATTTTAAAATCTGTAATGGTAATGGTCTACAATGGTAATCTAATTCATCATTATTTTTATAATTAATTAAAATAATATGTAAATAGCAATTAATAAATTGAAAGTTTGTCATATTTATACATTTGATAAATGAAATATTCATTATATTTATTGGAACGAAATTAAAAAAATGTTAGAAATTATTTGAATTGAACCAAAAAATATTAGAAATATTAAAGTTAAATGTATCTTTTTAAAAAAAAAACATATCGCTTTGTTTACAATTATATTTTGAAAAAATAAAATTTTGTTTCTTATAATGATATAAACTTCACTATAACATTTGATATTCTATTATTTTTTTGTCAATTTTTGCCTATTTTTGTATCCAACTAAAACATTATTATTCTAATTAATTTTGGCTGAACAAAAATTTTTTTCTGCTTTCCCAAAGCTTGAATTAGAAATTGTCTTTAATTTAAAATTAATTATTAAAAATTAATTCATTTAAAGTTAATTACTCGAAATATTCGATTTTGGAAGTTTATGTGGTTTTAATATTTCTAAATACATTTTTGTTCCTTTCCAATATCTTGTTAAATTAGCTTATTTATATTTTACTTTGCATATTTTTTTTAATTTATTAATTTTTATATTTCTTTACAAATTAACAAAGCACAATTCTTAATTTTTCATACTCTAGCAAAATTTACCAACACAACATCGAAATTTTCAAAATCTCCAGAACATTCTCATAAAATATTTTTATCGGTATATTTATTAAGAGAATAATATGAATTGCGAGAAATAAAGTAAGTTATAAATTCAAGATGACGGATATATTCATGAATAGCTTAATTCCATGAATAAAAAATATAAATGTCTGATTTTCTGTAGTCGAGCAACGCTGGGTGACATCGGCGGGCAACTAATCAGTTAATTGAAAAGAGAAAATAGTTGAAACTGTGGGTTCGCTAAAATTGAAAGATCTGTCTTCTAAGAAACAAGCTAACTCAAAGTCCCAAGTCAGGATTGGAGCTTTACCTTTACATGCCAAATTTGAAATGTTAATAATTTCAATCTACATAATAATTGCATATTAATCTAGATCTTATTCAATATACTACATTTCATTATACGTAATTTAGAAAATCTATATGGCTCACCGTGTAGTGGAAATTTGAAAAAAATTCTAGTTGGAGAGCGGAATGCGCATCATGGCAGTGGGAGGGAAGGGAACACTCTTTGAAGGTGGAAAGAAGGAAAAAAGGGTTGGTGGGTTTGAAGCAACGCTGTGCGCTTAAGTCTCGTTCCCACCGAGGCGTGAGGCGGCGACGCATCACGCGGCAGGGAAGACCGTTTCGACCCGTTCGCTCCGAAACTTCAGAAATCGCTTTACGCCTAGTGAAGTTCCGGTTACTTCTACTAGATGACAGATCTACTATTGGCTCAATTCAAGCCAATCAATCATCATCAATCTCAAATCAAGCTCATTACAAACATGATGCGGCAAGCATTTGAGAATCGAAAGTTGGTCAACTCGAAGCGGTGGAATACAACCGGTTTCAGGCGAACGCTGTGAAGCTAGTGATTGGTCAACGCATCACGCTTCAACGCCTCACGCCTCGGTGTCAACGAGCCTTTAGTTCCCGCTGTTATATCTCAAGATTCAAACATGTTACAGTAGTAGTGATCAAGGGCTCATTCGAAAGGTCTTGGAAAGATTTAGTTAAATGAAACAATAAAAGCTACTATGAGATAAATTTATACATGAAAAATCCAAAATAGTGAAATTTTTTATAAAATTCTATAATGTCTGCTAATATACAACGAGGGTGGAAACAAAATTCAAGGAAATGTCTGTCAGAGGGATTACAGTAAATAGAGGATGAAGGCAGAGGGACTCAAGACGAATCCAAAAAGTTTACAAATTTATTTTCAGATAAATAAAAGGAACACAGAGCCAATAGTCGAATTCAGCCAGTTCAACCCCTTATGCGTTTTTCGTATTTGGCGCGCCTAGTTATGGTGGCTAGCGCGCCTAGTATTAATTGTGCTAACGGTTATAAGTGATGTGGAGTATATTATAACTTGATTTCAAGTAGGCCTGTGTAAATGACGATGTTCTATTTCAAAAAATGTAAAATGTTCACATCATTTATTCAATCCTTTATCTCCTTATTTCCTCCTCTACCGCTCAACTATCCTACTCGTTATCACTGTAAATTTGTTCACAGATATGCTTTCACTCATTAAGACAAAGACATCAGAGTACTTGGCCTCTTTCGTTTTTTTTTTTTTTTTTTATTATAAAAAATATATTTATATTAATACAGCGATGCATACTTAATTATCATTGAAATACATTGCCAAACTTCATAATAGAGTTGCTTCATTCTCTGATGAACTAAGAATGAAGCAGAGGAGCTGAAATTCAAATGATCTTTGATGCGTATGTTAAATAGGTCACAAGCTTAAAATAACTTTAGTAAGATTTGAAGAATGATTTAATAAATATGACCTTAGTAAAAGTGAAGAAACTTCAACACAAATCTCAAAGTTTGACATCATATTTATGTAGGATTTATTTGTGTGGTAATCACCAGATAGCGACACTTGCTTGTCTTTGACAGAGCCTGTTTACAACGTGGGGGTGTATTGAACTTTGAACTCTGACCCCACGAGAAGGGGACAGGAGCCCGTAGATGAAGAAGGAAGAAAGAGAACGGTGGCAGACGGCGAAACTGCAACGGGATGCGTCAAGCAGCGAGAGAAAATGACTGTTATGTAATAATTATTAATGTAAATATTGCTATATATATATATAACCGTGCTTCATTAAATATGTGTTGTTGAGAGAAAACCAACGCTTCGTTGATGTGTTTGGAAATACACCCCTAGACACCCACTTCAAAAGTTCAGCTTTGGTTAGACTGGTAGAGAAGTCTAACAAAACTGTAGGTTCGGCCGGGATGAATCTGTTGAAACCGGTGTAACCCTACAAAAATTGAGGGCTCGGCCGGGATGCATCTTTTGCAAGCGGCTAAATCTACAGAAATTGAGGGATCGGCCGGGATGCATCTTTGCAAGCGGCTAAATCTACAGAAATTGAGGGATCGGCCGGGATGCATCTTTTGCAAGCGGCTAAATCTACAGAAATTGAGGGATCGGCCGGGATGCATCTTTTGCAAGCGGCTAAATCTACAGAAATTGAGGGATCGGCCGGGATGCATCTTTTGCAAGCGGCTAAATCTACGTTTATAATCCTAATTGCAATATGAATTCACATAAATCAAAATCCAGCTCGAAATGTTTGCAAGCAAGCAATTACGAAAAACCAACCTGCTGCATCAGCATACTTGAGCGATCACACAGCAGTTCAACCTCTCTCTCTTGGAAATCTGAACTATCTTGTTGATTCTGCTGCTGTCAACAGTTTCTTAATTGCACCAGCGGGAAAAGTGAAATGCTGAAAATTGAATTTAAAATTCCTTCCATCACCGGAACTGTATATAATGCTCGGGTAAGGGATTGGCAAACCAGGATAAACTCCTTTATGTAACTTTTATGTTTTATAAAATGTTATGTAACCTCTTAAGTTCTGTGGATGATATTAGGTATTAGAGAGTTTTTGCATACCGTACGTTAGTTACCGTAGGACGTCCGTTAGCTTTTTCTCCCTAGCGCGCATGTGCAGTTTCCTATGAGCATGCGCGATAGGGAGAAAAAGCTAACGGACGTCCTACGGTAACTTCAGTACGGTATGCAAAAACTCTCTATTATCATTTGCTTTAGTTCCCAATCATGGATGATAAAAATTTAAAACAGTATATACAGTGTATAAACAGTATATAACAATTACAATAGTATATAAGCAATTTTAACGCCATACAAAATTTTAACATTTAAAAATAATAAAATAAAAAACAAAATAAATAATAAATAATTACTAATGAATAAAATAAAAGACATTTTATAAAACTCTTAATAAAAGATTTATTAAGAATAATAAAACCTTAGGAGTTTATTTTAAATTTTAATAAGAGTTTTATTAAGAATAATAAAACCTTAGGAGTTTATTTTAAATTTTAATAAGAGTTTTATTAAGAATAATAAAACCTTAGGAGTTTATTTTAAATTTTAATAAGAGTTTTATTAAGAATAATAAAACCTTAGGAGTTTATTTTAAATTTTAATAAGAGTTTTATTAATTATTATTTTTTAAGGGATTCTATGGTTTTTTCTTATTCCATTGCCAGACAGCAACAACTAGATTAAGGCCAAGAACCCGTGTGGTCTCATGGAAAGAGGGAAGTAGGAAGCAGCTTCTGTTGTGATGGAGCACCCTTAGATAGAAATCTGAATTAGCTCCGTAGAAGGGCTGTGCCTTCTAGGAGGACTTTTAGGATGAACTACCTCGCATTTGCGTATCGTATGGGAGTAAAACCGGAAAACTCCTACCACGTAGTCCCGATTAACATCACAAACGCCATCGTGTCTCCTCGATTTTTGAAATCGTGTCTTCAACAACGGCACCAGCGGATTGAAACCTCCACCCTAATGCTCACCATCGGCGCACATTGCCACTGAGCTATATGCTTTTTAAATATATTTAACAGATAAATTATTGATACAGTTGCATAAACAATCATTTATAATAACAAAAATAACCATTCAGACGAAGACAAAAATAAAATTAATTTTAAATGAGATTCATTTGACAGAAAGAACATATTTAGATAAAATGAAATATAATTAATAATAGCAACATAAATAAAATAACAAAATCAGACAGTTGTAGACAGACAGACAAAAAAATAAACAGCGTTTTTAATGTTTTGTAAAGGAATAAATACATTATAACATTTTCAATCTGAAGAAAGCATTAATCATGCATGGATTACCCCTTACCTCAAAAAACACCAGAAAAACTATTTAATTCTGAATGAAAATAATATAAAATGGAAACAGCAACGAAAAGGTTTTAGTATAATATACGAATCGTGATGTATGGGTTAAGATGAATTATGTTTGAGACTGCTTAGAGCATTCATTTGAAAAATAAAACACCCGCATTTATTTGAAAAACAAAACACGTACTGAACTACAAAAGCCTTCGAGCGCAAATCTAACATTATTTATTATAAAGGAATTCTTTGGGGAGGGTCATTGTCCTAAGAAATCCAACTATCCAAATATTAGAAAAAGCGGACGTAGACATAAAATTTAAAATATATATCGAACATATGAAATATGGAATCATGTCATAAATAAAGAGAGGAAATGTGAATGTCAGAGAATAGTATAAATAGTGCTGAGTTCGAATATTTATAAAACCTTTTACATTTCTTTAACTTATCTTATTTTTCTTTTTATATATTTTTAGCAGTGGTATTCGTTTACTATATATTTTATTACTTATAATAATCGACTTTATATTAATCAAGGCTTATTTTCATTAGAAATAAAGTATAAATAATTTTTGTAATATAAAACTGTAAGAAAAATGTTTATTATGTATATCTTTTTTACATAAAAATGTTTGATATTTTTAATAAAATTAGAATAAAGACATTTAAAAAAAACCTCTATGTTAATATTTCAATCACATTTTTGCTCATTATGTCTTAGAAAATTTAAATTGTTTCTTCTTCTTCATTGGGGCAACAGCCCCGTGCTAGGCCAAGGCTGACTGCCTACTGGCAGATTTCGGGACAGTATATGTTGTCTTTTCATGGGGTAGAGATGTCAACTCTACGTCCAACGCTCTACAGTCAAATTGGTCAGACCTACGATCCATGATACCACTGGGAGTCGAACCTAAAACCTGTGGTCTCCAGCGTCAGAGGAATAGTCACTCAGCCAACGGGCCCCTTAAAGTTGCTGATCATGATTTAACAAAGAAGTATGAATCATGATTTAATATTTTGTAAATTTTTAATGTAAGCATTTGTATGCAAGGAACCTCACGTATGTGAACAGAAAGTTAAAATTTTTAAGTTACTCATATCCAACTAGTTTTGAGAAATTTGAATGGTAATAGAAACGTATTCAATTTCGTATGTCAAAATTTTGAGGGTGGGAGGAGAATTATCGGTCGTCCTGGTGTCGAATTTTGATCAATCATTCACAAGTTTGTTTTTTCAAGTTAAAACTGCAACGTCCGGTAACAGACGAATGCTTGTCCAAATGGTTCAAATCTGAAAGCGGATGAAGAAGAGCGTCGAACATGTTACGAAACCTCAACAACAACAAACATTGATAGAGATATCCCATCTAATTCTTTCCTGCCCAATAGAAATCTTTTAGCATAATGTCGTTATTAAAATGTGATGGAAGGCCTTGAACTTTTCTTCCATCTTGAACTTCTCGAATTTTCACTACCTCATATAGTTGGAAAAATTCTGAATTTCAAATCGTGATGATTGTTTTCAGACTTATATAATTCCATCTGTTCGGAATCCACTTTCAACTCAAAGTCCCAGGTCTAATTAGCCTAAAATGTACATAAAATGACCATAGAGCGACAAACCAAATCTTCAATGCCGCAATAGCCCCATCGTTGGCTAAAGGCCTTTGCCACTGGCAGATTCAAAAACATGTTTTTTTTTTTTTTTTACAGGGTAGGGTTGTCAGTCCTACGCCCAACGCTCTAGAATCAATTTGGACCGGGACCTATGTATTTAAATTGGATTTCGAACCACTACAAACATCCATGGCATCGCCGGGATCGAACCCGAAAACCTGTGATACCGTGCGCCAAAGCGCTAGTCACTCGGCCATCATATCCCGAAAGTTACGTTTGGTTTGGTTTGGTTTGTTATTCTACAGTCATTTTTTTGCACACTTTGGGTTAATTAGACCGGGACCTACAGTTTAAAGTGGATTCCGAACCACTCATAAGCATAAACGCCACCGTTAGTATTCGAACGTGAAGCCTGTGGTGCCAGTGACCAGTTGGCCATGAGGTCTCAAAGGAGACTTGCATCATAAATATTATTTACTTTACGAGTTTCTGAAGGTAAAAAGGCTATTTTCATCTTGGAAAAAAAATAACCCATTGCTTTCCTATCAGAACCTATATCAAGATTATCTATCATATTGCCATTAACTAAAGCTAAGACTATAAAATTTGTCTTGGCAATTCACAAAAATACTGATTTCGCCTTGAAAACGCTTGGAAAAATCAATTGAAATGGCCCAATGTATACGGAGATTACTCAATGAATGATATAAACGACCCGGACAAAGAAGTTCGGAGCAGCAATATTTCTGTTGAACTTAATTACAGAAACTCCTGACGTTTTCTCTTGTCCTTTCCTTATTGATTTGGAGTTGACTTATTGCTTCTTCACTTATTCATATCGATCCATAATTTTACGGATGACCTTATAGCGTCACCCGTAATAAGTTGGAAGTCTGGCTTTTCTTTTTTTCATGTTAGTTTTATTTATTTATTTTATTTCCCTCTCAACACAACTTCGTTTTTCTTACGATAGATAAATTGAAGATGCATTTATTTTTCTGAAGTGACAGCTCTCTCGAGTTGTGGGTTTATTAAATTACTTTTTTTTTTGGAAGAAGGAGATAAAAAGTTTTAGGAAGAATGAGATAAAAAGTTTTAGGATGTTTATAAAAATTGTTTTTTGAAGAAAAAAAGAATTTTGTTAAATTACATTAGTGTTTTTTATTTGGTATATTAAATAAAAATACAAAAAATAAATAATGCATCATCCCATTTGAAGAAAAAGAATTTGATATTTATATATAAATATTTTAAAAATATGTTTTCTGTTAAATTACATTAGTGTTTCTTATCCCACTTGGTAATATAAATAAAAATACAAAAATAAATAATACCCAAAAATAATAAAAATATGTCATCATCCCATTTGAAGAAAAAAAAGAATTTTGTTAAATTACATTAGTGTTTCTTATCCCACTTGGTATATATAAATAAAAATACAAAAATAAATAATACCCAAAAATAATAAAAATATGTCATCATCCCATTTGAAGAAAAAAGAATTTTGTTAAATTACATTAGTGTTTCTTATCCCACTTGGTATATATAAATAAAAATACAAAAATAAATAATACCCAAAAATAATAAAAAATATGTCATCATCCCATTTGAAGAAAAAAGAATTCTGTTAAATTACATTAGTGTTTCTTATCCCACTTGGTATATATAAATAAAAATACAAAAATAAATAATACCCAAAAATAATAAAAATATGTCATCATCCCATTTGAAGAAAAAAGAATTTTGTTAAATTACATTAGTGTTTCTTATCCCAGTTGGTATATATAAATAAAAATACAAAAATAAATAATACCCAAAATAATAAAAATATGTCATCATCCCATTTGAAGAAAAAAGAATTTTGTTAAATTACATTAGTGTTTCTTATCCCAGTTGGTATATAAAATAAAAATACAAAAATAAATAATACCCAAAAATAATAAAAATATGTCATCATCCCATTTGAAGAAAAAAGAATTTTGTTAAATTACATTAGTGTTTATCCCATATATAAATAAAAATTTCTTATGTCATCATCCCATTTGAAGAAAAAAGAATTTTGTTAAATTACATTAGTGTTTCTTATCCCACTTGGTAGACAGCAACATCTAGACCAAGTCCAAGAACCCGTGTGTTCTCATGGAAAGAGGGAAAGGCGATAAATTTCTGTTGTTAGGCAGCAACCGTAGTTAGAAATCTGACTTTGCTCCATGAAGAAGGAGGAAAGTGACTTCTGGGAGGACTTTTAGAGGGAACTACTTCGCATTTGTGTACGTATGGGAGAAAACCCGGAAACTCCCACCATAGTCGAATTAATGAGATAAGATGTTGAACATCACAAACGCCATCGAACTTCCTCATTTTTTGAGACACCATTTGCAACAAAACCGCCAGCAGATTGAACATCAGCCCTAATGTTCCCCAATGGAGCACGTTGCCACTGAGCCACAAGTCGGGATAAATTACGTTTGTCATTAATACTGTGTAAAGAGTATTAATGGATTAATAGCTGATAGTAAAACGTTTAAGTGCAGTTCACAACAATGATTAAATTATGATGTGTCAAAATTTTGTTAAATAATTAATTTAATATTTTTGATATAATAATTTAGCATTTAAATTTAATAATTGATAAATATATATAACATTTGATTCAATATTTGATAATGTAACGTGTTAGTTTAATTTAAAATCTCTTAATTAATTTTTTCATTAATTAAAAAGAAATAAAATATTAAAAATTTTTTGTGTATAATTGTAATACAGGTAATCAAAAATCCTAAACATAATAAATGATAATTTGTTTTATGTGTTGGTCATCAATCTAAAAGTCTGAAATAAATTTTACATGCCTTAATAAATTTTAGACTTGTTGGTATTAATTTTTTTTTCTAATTTCAGTATTATCTATAAAATTATTAAATATATCAAAATTTTATACACTGGTTTGTAAAAATTAAGGACTAATTATAAAAATTAAGATTCTGAATTCGTCAAATTTCAATACTTCTCCTTCGATAGTTCCAAACATACTCAATTGATTCAAGTAAGAAAAAGAGTCATCCACAGAAAATGCATAATGAAGACAATTGGATCATTAATGGAATTTATATATAAATTAGCACTAACAGTAGCTGTTGATATTATATAATATTATTATGATTATATCGGGGCCTGATGGCCGAGTGGCTAGCTCTTTGGCTCTTGGCACCATAGGTATCGGGTTCAAATCCCGGCGTTGCCCATGGGTGTTTTGTAGTGGTTCGGAATCCACTTTAAACCGTAGGTCCCGGTCCTAATCGGATCATAGAGCGTTGCGGGGGTAGTTTTACTCCGCGTCCGTGACTTATCTTTGTTACACGCGCCCCCTGGGTAATGCAAAGTGAGTACGTCTGTGCAGAGCTTGCCTTAAGGCATCCAAGACCAAACTGTCTAAGTGTTAGCCAGCTGCATTAGAACAAAAAAAAAATTATGATTATTGAGTCAGTGCCACCATCGAAAGAGATACCATACCAAACACATATATATATATATACATATATTGAACCCAGCAAATCAGATATGAATATGACGGGGGAGTAGTCGATTCAGGGATAACGATAGACCATCAAAGTTTGGACTCAACAGTATAAAGTACAGGTTTCCATTTACTTCCTTTCTAACTGATATGTGCACATTTCATTTCGGTGGCATGGTGTGAAAGATATACAATATCTTGCCACAATCCTTCTTCATGAAATCTTCCGTCCACTATTTATACAGATACAAAATATCCAGCGTCTGTTACATGTGCAGTTCTGAGCTGGGTTTTTGTTCTTAGCGCTTTTGACCTCCTTGCAGTTAGTTGCAAATAGTGGTCCTCTGCTATTTCTAGGGCTTAAACAATTGTAACATCTAGTAGTTGATTCTCTTCTTAAAATTATATTTCACAGTCTACGAAATATATCGATAATCTGACACTCAATAACTATAATAATTTGACTCCAGACCGTTTTTTAACCTTATTTTTTTTTCATATAATTTTCCCGTATTTCTTCAAATGTCAAGAACTCAATACTGAAATATGGCTATTTCGAAGCTCATGAAGCGCAATAGCTGTCGATGATTTCTAATTTTGGCCAGGTGTCGAATGACGTTAAGCAACAACAGCTCCATTAGCTTGCACATCATATTCTGATACAGTAATATTTCTTAATACAATGTAATGTATATGAAAATGTACTTTTTTAGCCTGCTTAATCACATTTTTTAAAAAATTTTTGAAACGAGTGTATATGGTAAATAATTTCCTTGAATAATTACGTATATTAATTAAAACGGTAATTTTTATTATTTTATATCTTTTTGATAAAAAAACAAATTCTATGACATAAATTTTGTTCAACACTATAGTGGAAAGAGGGCTAAATGCCATTACTAATCCCTTCTACGTTACATCAAAGACAACTGGCCATACATTTCTGCTGACAATAGAACAAAATTATGCTTCACAAGAGGTTCAAAGATGGAACAGCAGAATCTGCCTGAGCAGAAACTGTGTAGAAGCTTGATCTTCAATCATCAACATCATCATATGAGATCAGCTTCAATTGATCAACGCAGCAAAGTCAGAATGATAAATCTCCACTAACCCCTGAAACTGACACTTCCAGATCTTTCAGGGGAGGATCTTAATTATAATTCTGTCATGAGGATAGCAAGCTTCATCTGAACGAAAGAGAAGCAAACCAATCTGAATATGGGTTCTAGAGATATTTTACAAAACGGTTACAAAGTCTACAAACAATCAACCTAAGAGAAAAAAAATTCCATCTGAAGAAAATAGAACTTAAAGAAAAAGAAGAGTCGAGAGATCAGAAAGGCAATGAAGATTGCATACTGTCTTCTGAGGAGGAGGCAAAATGGCAATGATAAAAATTGGAGGTGAATCATGCCTGAATTGCGACCAACTTATTTCTACAGGTGGATGATATGTTTGCACCATTTTTAAAGATTATGTCCATGACACTTGCAGCGGATTTGACCCTGATGGCGAAATTGTTTGACAATTTTGCAAGACACCGATTCTCAAAATCCGAATGAATTAACATGATTCATCATTATGAACACCCAATTTTGTTTCTATAAGTTTAAAAACTGACTGAAAAGTTAAAATAAATGAAAAAATGTGGTTTGCATATGCTTAGTGTTTTTTCTAGGTACCTGGTTTTACACGTCCCTACTTCAAATGTTGAACATTGTTTTTTTGCACTTAATTCAAATTTATGATCAAAAAGCGTTACATTTTATTCTAATTATAATATTTTTCCATAGAATTCGTTTGTACTATTATTTTTGCGTTTGAATTAGTAGAATAAAATTATTCAACAAAGTTATGGTACCTCCAACAGCTTTTTTTTTGTAACTCAGTTGTTGTTTAAAATAAACATTAATGCTTTAATGGTGAAATATTTAACATTGCTTCTAGATCTAGAAATAAAATATGATGAAATGTTTAAAAATTAAAATGAAAAATTGTAAAATTCTTGTTGTTATATAACATATTTTTACATTCATGTCCATAAATTAAGGACAATGAAGTTCAGGCAAAGAAAGAGACAGAAGCAAAACAAAAAAATGCTATATGTTTGACATAATTAATAAAAATTGTGATTTTTACTCCCTGCAGCAAATTTCAAAAAAGAACCTATTTACAAAAAACAGTATAACATGGTTAGTATGATGGTTAATATGGAGTATGTCTCCCGAACGATGCAATACAGGCCTTACAACGTCTAGGCATGCTGAGTATCAAATTATCAATCTGATCTTAGACGCCGCAGGAGTGCCACTGGCCTTCCCGAATTAACGGGATTTCAGTGTTCGTTGCACAACTACGGAAAAGGAGGATTGATAAACCACTCTGGGTAACGCAAGCAGCCCTTTGGCTGAGTTCACTGTTGTTAATCAGTGATAATCGCTGGGTCGTTCCGCTTTGAGAGTTGTCTGGTGCATATCAACACGTCAGAACGGCTCTCAATCGTGAGGAGTTCTAGGAACTCTTGCTTTAGGCCTTTTTGAGTGATTTATGGTGAATAGCATGTATTCCATGCTTTCCGCCAGCAACCGCTCTACTAAAACTACTTAACAAATCTAACATATAATATTCATAATAATAAAGTAGATTATATTTAGACTACTTAAGAAAAGAGTTACTGTTATATACAAATGTACAGTATAATTGTTGACACAAGTTTTTAGAGATATGATCTGTGGATGGTAAATAGTTTAACACAAGCTGTTGGGGGGTATGGATACAATAAGAGATTATTGACATGTTTATAGTTTCTATTGTATGATGTAGTCTATATTTTGCGTTACAAAGTCCATAACTTTAATAATTTTTTCCTTTATTTTTCTGGAGATTGCTGCTTTTTTTTGCGCAGACTTCATATGTATCTGGGTTTGGTTGGAGAACATGATTTGAGTCTGTTAAAGAGCAGGAGAATAGGTAGTGATCCGGTGTGCCTATTTCGCTACAAATGCAGTTGTCCGTATCTTTGATATTAAACCTGTGTAAGTACTCTGGGAATGAACCATGGCCCGTAACAAAGTAATTGAGATTTGTATTTATTGACATCTTTGTTGACACTGTTGGGAGGAATTGATGGGTTCTTCTTCCCGTGAACCCATTGTCCCATTCTTCTTGCCAAATCTTGAGGCTGTCAGTTTTTAGTTCTCTTTTAAGTAGGCTTGTTGGTCTTTCTATTAGGGAATGATGTGTATCTTTCGTTGTTGATTCTTTGGCAAGAGAGTCGGCGCGTTCGTTATCTTTGTTGCCTGTATGTGCTTTGATCCACAATAGGGTTATTGATTTGTTGTTGATTATGTTTAATATATTTCTGATATCTTGAACCTGGCTATTTGTGTTGAAAAATCTGTTGATGGCTATTAGGGATGAAAGACTGTCCGTGAAGATGTTGATTCTTTTATATTTTGTTTTTAATATCCATGTTAAGGAGTTATATATTGCATTTAATTCTGCTTGGAAGACTGAGTTATGGCCTTGGAATCTTTCTTGCCATGTGTGGATTTCTGTTTCGTCCATTGCTACGAAGGCTGAGCCTACCCTATTATCCAATTTAGATCCGTCTGTATATATTTGGAGATCACTGTTACTTAGTTCTGTATTTTTTAAAATTTTTGATGTTTTGGCCCATGGAGGTTTGCACCACTGTGAAATTGATTCTTGATAATCATTCTGTAGATATGTGTGTTGGTTAAAAGTTGCATTAATTTTGAGTCTCGTGATTTGTGTAAAAATAGCTTCCCTTTTTGCTACCAGGTAGGTTGGCTCTAGACCACTTAGAATTAATAAAGCTGAGGTTGGAGAGGTTCTATATGCATTAGTTATTTTTAATGCAAATTGTCTCTGTATTGAGTTGAGTTGCTTGATTTTACTTGTTGTAATGTTATCGGCCCATCAATCTGATCTTGGGATATATTACACCACTCCTCAAGCAATGCCCTCCGAAGTTCCGGTTGACAGGTGCGAGGGGGTTGACGGGCTGCAATTCGTCGGCCAAGCATATCCCACACATGCTCTATTGGATTCAAGTCCGGTGAGTATGCTGGCCAATCCCTACGGGGCATATCCTCCAATTGAAGGCATTCGTCTACAATGTTTGCACGGTGAGGACGGGCGTTGTCATCCATAAACAGAAATTCAGCACCCATGACGCCCCGAAACAAACGTACATGTTGTTCCAGAATGACATCCCGAATGGCCTGTCATCGTTACACTCTGAATATGCAGGTCAGTTCTGGAACCAAGAATAATTCCTCCCCAAACGAGCCATCCTGCACCATCGTAACGGTGTCGTTCAATGGTGTTCTCTTGGTGGTAACGGGTACCTGGCGCTCTCCATATGAAAGTCCGGCGAGAATCAGACTGTAAACTAAACCTGGACTCGTCGGAAAACATCACACCAGACCACTGTTGCGGTGTCCACAATGCATGCTCTCTACTCCAGGTTAATCGCAGACGACAGTGAGTTGCGGTAATTGGAACACATCTGACAGCCCTACGAGCATATAGACCAATGTGCCCTAAGCGTCTATACATGGTCTGCCTTGAAACTGTCGTACCGGTAGCTGAAGAGAGCTGACGTGACAGGTCTGACACTGTGCGGTCTTTTGGCAGTAACTGCTAAATACCGGTCCTCATTCGGCTTTGTAAGTCGGGGGCGACCTGTGCTGTAATATCTACTCACATTACCATCATCTTGGAATCGTTACCAAAGCCTGGAGATGACACTCTGGGTGATTCCAAGTTCCTCGGATACTTCCAGCTGGGTACGTCCACATTCCAGTCGTCCGATAATTCTACCACGTAAAAAATCATCCAAATGCTTCCTTTCTGCCATAACTATGCGGTTATTGCACTGAAAGGCTTTTAAAGTGCTTGTGAACAATTTTACTTCTTTGCCACCATTCCTTATATACCCCTCTCTTACACTCTCGTCATTGTGACGTACTATCCGTGCCATCTGGTGGTTTCCTGTAATTTACATATTCTTCTTCAAGATGTGTGTGATAATTCTACAGGTGAAATTTTTATTTTAGAGTTCAATTTCTGTGTGATTCTGAATTATCCTTAATTTATGGACATGAGTGCATGATAAAACATTCCCAATATATAAAAAATTCCAAAGTAATGCTTTGCTGCATTCATAAAAATAAAATCACCTATAAATTACTTATGCAATCTATTGACTCTCGCTTAAAATTTCTTCAGGATTTTAGTTGAAAAGATTTGCTTTTTAAATAAATCCTATTTATTTTAAGGATGTTTACATTAATTACTATGAATAAACAATATGCATTCGTTATAACGAAATAAATCCTTTCATAAATTAAATTTTCTCTGACTACTGAATAATAAATTTACCACATGATATTGCAGTAAAACAATCAGGAAAAATATACTGGATATTTATATTAGCATCGATTTTGTGAAATTGTTTAGGGAATAAAATTTCCTTTAATGCTAGATAGCTTCATTGTCTTTAAATTATTGAAAAATTCCATTCCTTATTGTGTTGTTAAATAGCCATAAAATACATCTTATTCGCTAATAAAAGATTGAAATGACAAACTAGGAAATTTAATTTCGTTCAAAAATGTAATCACCATTTTAGTGTTTCAGATACCATAAAATTTTGTATTCTAAATATTTAATTTCTAAATACTTTTAAAGGTAACAATTTATCCCGACATGATATTTATTTTCTGTCGTATAATTGCTATTTTCCATTAGAAAACAGAACAGATTTTTTAACACTTATGAAATGTAAATTATAATGCTAGCTTTAAAACTATAGTTTCCAGAATTTTTTTTAACTTATATAACATCACTTAATTAACGAATCTAAGATGAGGGAATTTAAAGTAAGGAAGTTTATGTCTCTCATTGAGGTAAAAAATTAAGCCAGATTTTTAATTAAGTTAAAAACAGCAATGGAAATATAATTTATTCTAAAAACAAAGTGCACAGTGATGATCAACTATATATTCTAATATCAAATAAAAGCAACAAAGTATTATTTTATACTAAAATTTTGTTGAAAATCATTGAATTGAAATTTCATTGAATGAATTTCATTTTATACATTATAAAAATATTATGCTTAAATTATTTAAAATAAGCAAGTGTTTAGTATGAAAATATATTTTATTAAATGAACTAATAAATTATAGCAGTCTCCAATAATTTAGATATATAAAAAGTTGAAATATTTATAAGTGGACTAAAATATTTTGTGCAGCCATGCTTCCACCTATACACAGCAAGGAGAAATGGGAAGTAGGCCTCGAGACTCTCACCCGACAGAAAGTACAGCGCATAGGCGATGCTGTTGAGAAACGTTTAGTTTGTAATCTCTCATCCCGAAAGAAGATATATTCAACGCAACCCTGAATAATACCTACCAACTCTCACCCGGAGAAAAAGTATATTTCGCACACCCTGCGCGTATCTGAGTATCGGGTTTTCAACTTAGAAGTGGAATCCTTTCACGAATCTATAATTATATGTCTTTAAATGTGTTAAATATTGCCTATTTGTACTTGCTTGTGTAGAGGGTTTCTGCGTGTGTAAATAAAGCTGTAAGTTCTCAAACTTGTGTCTCAAGTCTCAACCCAGTCACACCCAATTATAATCCAGAGTTGCTCCAACTCTCAGCACTACATTTGTTATTTGCCTTCTTGCACGGTAATCTTTCCCACTCAGTCTTAAGACAGGCTATACTAAAAGCTTATTAGTCTGTCAAGGACAGACTAGTGTCAAGATTATTAATTCAACACTGCAATGTTACGCAATTGCTCAATTCAAATAATCATCTTCTGAGAGGTAAGCAGCGTGTTAATTCATGTCAAAATACGTCTTTAATCCATCTGTCCCTGAAGCGTAAGAGGTGTAATGAGCTTTGTCTTGCTTTCTCCTTCCAATTTATCTGAATAAATGCAACTCTTCTGATATCCAAAAGAGAAATAGAAATGGATGGAGAAACAAATTCTTTTCGTGATACTTGGATTTTCTTGTGAAACCACCCAGACAGCATTAGACGCATTGACGATTAAGCTCTTTCTGGGAAGAGAAGAAAAAGAGAGAATTTTCGTTTAGGCGAAATTTCTCTGAACGCCAGGAGGGAATTTCAGAGAACAGTGTGATTGTCTATGTCTGGTTTATACCGTTTAATAAGTTAAATAGTGCCAATATACAAAAATATATAGTATAACAATAAAAATATACAATATGCAGTTGAATAGGTTATATTGTGACAGTATACAACACAAAACATAATAATTGTAAAGCGTTTGAAGAAATTAAAAAGGTGAAAATCTGTAAAAGAAGAGTGAAGAAAAATTGAAAAGGAGAAAAATTGCAAAAGAAGAATGAAGAACAAATTAAAAAAAGAAAAATTGTAAAAGAAGAATGAAGAACAAATTAAAAAGAAGAAAAATTGTAAAAGAAGAATTAAGAACAAATTAAAAAGAAGAAAAATCGTACAAGAACAGTGAAGATAAATTAAAAAGGAGAAAAATCGTAAAAGTAAAATTAAAAAGGAGAAAGATCGTAAAAGAAGAGTGAAGAAAAATTAAAAAGGGGAAAGATCGTAAAAGAAGAGTGAAGAAAATTTAAAAAGAAGAAAGATTCGTAAAAGAAGAGTAAAGAAAAATTAAAAAAGGAGAAAGATTCGAAAAAGAAGAGTGAAGAAAAATTAAAAAAGAAAGATTCATAAAAGAAGATTGAAGAAAAATTAAAAAAGGAGAAAGATTTGTAAAAGAAGAGTGAAGAAAAATTAAAAGGAGAAAGATTGTAAAAGAAGAGTGAAGAAAAATTAAAAAGGAGAAAATTCGTAAAAGAAGAATTAAGAACAAATTTAAAAAAAAAAAAAAAGAAAAATTGTAAGAGAAGAATGAAGAACAAATTAAAAAGAAGAAAAATCGTACAAGAAGAGTGATGAAAAATTAAAAAAAATCGGAGAAAAAAAATCGTAAAAAAATTAAAAAAGAAAAGAGTGAAGAAAAAATTAAAAAGACGAAAATTCGAAAGATTCAAATAAAAAAAGAAGAGTGAAGAAAAATTAAAAAAGGAGAAAATTCGTAAAAGAAGGGTTAAGAAAAATTAAAAAGGAGAAAAATCGTAAAAGAAGAGTGAAGAAAAATTGCAAAAAAAAAAAAAAAAAAAAAAAAGAATTTAAAAAAATAAAAAGAACGAATTAAGAAAAATTGTAAAATGCTTTAATTGCTGCTTTTATTCAACTGAGTTAAAATCAAGTAAGTTAAATTCTACGAAGATTTATTCTCGTGTAGTTTAATTTGCACTCAAAAATAAAACAGTGCATGTGTCAAGATTTACTTAATCTAGGCAATTTAACTGTATCTGTATACGAATCAGTTACTTCAACATCCTTACAATTTCAGCACTTAATTAAAATTTTCCATTTTAATAAACCCTTCCTATATCAAATACATTAATTTAATCAAAAATAGTGTAAATATATATATATATATTTCGTATGAAAACTGTTGGCTAACATTTAAAATTCGCTCACGTGTTTAATTGAAAAGATTTTCCATTGTATTAATTGAAAAATTTCCGTTCCGTTTCTAGATTTCTATTTGTTCCAGCTTTTAGATTCCTCTTATTTATTTCTCTTTAACGAGCTACGATCAATGTAAAAATTAAGTAATTCATACAAATTTTAAAAATTCTCATTTAAAAACCAAGTTACTATTAAACAGCGATAATAATTTGTTTCTCTTAAATATATTAATAAAAGTATAGATAAATTAAAATTCTTCATTGAACTACCATTATAAAATCTTTTTGATATGAGAACGTCTATAAAATCGGTTTTGGTAACCATTTCAGAATTGAAGCGTTACCTTTTCATGCGAAGTTAATAAATTCACCTTCATAATTTTTTTTAATTTAAAAATATCGTTGTGTTGAGATAGATTCAAAGATTCTAATGAAAGGAAGGGAAAATCACTAGTTACGCAGAGGACATGGGGAGGCGTTACGAAGTATCATAGAATCCAGTGAAACACTCTCAGTTTCCGTTTTTGCATCTCGGGATCCAGTGCAATATACATCCTCGCATAGTAGTGATTAAGGGCTAATTTGAAAGGTCTCAGCGATGTTTAAGTAACTATATCAGTAAAAGTTACAATGAAATAAAATTCTTATTGTGAAATCCAAAAAATATGGGAAAACTTCGATGAATTTTATAGTATCAGATTTTATACAACGAAAGTGGAAGCAAAATTAATATAAACATGTTGTTTCAGAAGTTAGTGGAACTCAAGACGAATTCAAAAATGCCCACAAGCCTAAAAAAAGTCATATTGATTGGTTTGTCGCTCTACGGTCATTTCTGAACACTTTAGGCTAAATAGACCAGTTTAACGTGGAGTCTGAATCACCTACAAACATCCAATGCACCGGCAGAATTCAAACTTGAAGCCTACGGTGCCAACGACCAGAGTGTTAGCCAGTTGGCCCTCAGGCAGCCAAAAAAATCATAAGCAGAGCAACGAGAGCACAGAGTACGGGGTAGAGTTTAGCAAAAGCAACAATAGTACGAGTGATGTCAATGAACAATTGGATATCATGTTATAAATATAAAAGGGCCCATTTACCTTTATTTCAATAAGACCAGTGTATATGATGATCATTCTGTTTCAATGAATGTCTACGCCACGCATTCATTTCTTTGTTTCCTTATTTCATCCACTACATTCGTAGCCAACGGCCGTACCATGCTGAATATACCGGTTCTCGTTAGATCACCGAAGTTAAGCATCATTGGGCGCGGTCAGTACTTGGGTGGGTGACCACCTGGGAACACTGCGTGCCGTTGGCAAATTTGGGACCCACAGGTTTCGGGTTCGAATTCCGGAGGTGCCATGGATGTTTGTAGTGGTTCGGAATCCACTTTAAGCCGTAGGACCCGGTCTTCTATGACTGTAAGAGCGTCACGGAGCAAAAGTCAGGCTTCTACCTACGGGTGCTCGATCACAACAGAATCTGCTTCCTTCCCCTTCAATCATGAGTCCATATGGGCTCGTGGGCTTGACCAGCCAAGTGGGATAAGAAACAACAACAACAACAACAACAAACTACATTCGTTCGTCATCGCCTACTGTCTCCTACGCAACTTTATTGATAGAGATGTTTTAATACACTAACACAAAGGCATAGACAAGGTTAGTGTGTCCCCTTCGTTTTTTTTTTTTTTTGGGGGAGAGGAAGAATAATCAAAATTCTTTAAAATTATTTTTAAATATAATTTTTATTTAAATATGTAATTTCTTATAATAGTAAAAAACTGTGATTTTGCTATATTTTAGAAGCCCACATTGAAGATAAAATTGATGAGAATTATGATGAAGCTGGTGAAAATTAAATTAATCTTTATACATTTTATATTACTACAGAGTAAATTTTTTTTTATGTATAAAGTATAAAATAAACGGTACTAATTTTTTAGCCTAATAGTACATAAACTGAATTTAATGTAAAAATTAAGTTCAATAAAATAAGTTAATTATTATCTTAATTAATTTAATGTAGTTTCCCCTTGTATTGATGTCTCTTTTCCCTCATCTACTTCATTTAATTTTAGACTGAACAATGAAAATGCATATTTCATTTCAAATATTTTAACGTCATGCAAGTTAGTTTGATTTGGTGGTCATTTTTTGCACACGTTTAGGATAATAAGACCGGTACTTACAGTGTAACGTGAATTCCGAATTGCTAGCAAATTTCTATGCCATTGTCATCAAACGTGTAGCCTGTAGTACCAAAAGCAAGAAACTCTAACCAATTGGCGTTCAGGCCAACCGCATTGGTCATAAAAAGCTTAAACCAGATTTTTTTTATTCCATGAACAGGTATGAAAATAATAGTTCCTATCTCTTATTAACATAAATACTTGTATATCTTACATCGATATAAATTATATTCTATATTCAATATAAATTTTTCAATACAAAATCAGAAATGATAATCTAGCGCGACAGGAAATTAAAATAGCAAGAAGAATTTTTTTTTTATTCCGTCACAATATTCTTTTATTTCATTACATAATTTCATTATTTTATTTTTCTTATGTAGGCAAAGCGCGAAAATAGTTTCACACCAAAAAAAGCCTTCTGTTTTATTGTGTAGCAACATATTTCAAAGAAATCACATTTTATTAAGCTTTTTTTTGCATTACCAATAAAATAGCTATGCAAAAACACTGTTCCTAAAATAGCAAAAGCCATTCACACGGACTATCAAAGTTGGAAGGCATTTAGGCAAAAATGTGCCCTGCTCTCTTTTGATCTACGCTTTATCGATTCCGGCGTTGCAGGGTCAGTGAGGCAAAGTTGCCTTCATGACATGAAACAAAAAGAAAGCAAAAGGCGTCCCATTGGATAAATGACGCCACTGTCATGTCGCAGCTGCGTTGCACATTAATAATGTTACTGCACAGCGCCTCACTAAGTACTATCTTTATTGAATTTAAGGTCCTCCCCTACTTTCAGACCTAGTGCAGTGAGTAAAACGCAGGAAATTTGGCATTCCAAGCGAAGGGAGCAGCTTGAATGGATTCATGCAAAAAACAATGGTTACATACAAAAACATAATATGTTTTAAGTATTTTTAATGATGTTTCTATAACTAAACAATTGCATGGTATTGTATTAAAAAGTAATGGAAATTAATTGATCTTTTTTCACGTAATGTATTAACCATAAGCGAATCTGTTACACTTGCAAAAGTAAGAAAATACATATAAAAACATTAATGAAACCTCTTTTAAATTCAACTATAGGACGTTGTTTTTTATTGTTACTTTGTTTGACATTAATAATGCACAGAGCTTAACTAAGTACTATCTTTATTTAATTTAAGGCTTTCAGACTTAGTTTGTGATTCCAAGCAAAGGCAACAGCTTGAATGGCATTCATGTGTTAGATGCATAACATAAAACACAATATGCACAACACGCTTAGAATATGTTTTCTGTATTTTTAATGATGTTTCTATAACTAAACAATTGTAAGGAAATGTGTTAATTTCCATTACTTTTTTAATACATCTTTTTTCACGTAATGTAGTAGCGAATCTGTTTACATTATTGATATCTGCATTAATATTGCAATAAAGAAATATAAATTAATTTACAAGAGAATACATTTAAAAAAGCCATAATGAACCCATTTTTTAAATTCAACTATAGACGTTTTTATTGTTACTCTATTGCGCATTAATTAAGTACTCCTACCTCCCACTACTTTCAGAACTAGTGCAGTGAGTCAGGAAATTTGCGATTCCAAGGAAAGGGAAGAGTTTGAATATGTCTAAGATACATAAAACCATTCATGTGTAAGATACATAAAACATAATACATATATAATATGTTTTCTGTATTTTTAATGATGATTCTATAACTAAAATTGGAACAATTGTAAAAAAACTGTAATAAAAAAGGCAATTTTTAAAAATCTTTTTTCATGTAATGTATTGACCATAAACGAATCTGCTTACATCATAATTGCTTGCAACAAAGAAATTTAAATTAATTTACAAGAAAATGCATATAAAAAAAAATAACGAACCTTTTCTTTTAATTCAACTATAGACTAGCTATGTTATGTTTACGCACAATTCCAATTAAAATGAATCTACCGTTACGTTGTCAACATAATTCTTCTGAAATTAATTAATGAATATTTTGATTAGTCTATTGGCTATTGATGTTGTTTCTATAACTAAAATTAGAATAATTGTAATAAAAGTAATGAAACTTCATTGATCTCTTTTCATGTAATGTATTGGCCATAGACTAATCTGCTTACATCAGTCTTCCAACAAAGAAATTTAAATTGATTTACAAGAAAATACATATAAAAAATAATAATGAACCCTTTTTTAATTCAACTATAAACTAGTTGTTTTTATTGCTAATTTTAATGATAGGTTTACATACAATACAATTAAAATGAATCTGCTGTTAGTTGTTAACATAATGTTTCTGAAAAAAAATTAATGAATATTTTGATTAATCCATTGGTTGTTGATATTGTAATTATTTATATCATTCGAAGGACATTACCATTGTGATGATAATATAATTTATTTGTTCAAGGTAGGTAGCAGATAGATTTGATTTACACAAGATAATTAGTGTACCGGTCCTGATGGCCTAACGACTATCGCTCGGTAAAACAGGTTGCGGGTTTGAGTCCCGGAGGCGCCATGACGGGATTGTAGTGGTTCGAAATCCACTTTAAACCGTAGATCCCGGTCAAATATAATTGTACAACGTTGGGCTGACATCCCTAGCCTGTAAAAAGGAAACATCTTTTGTCTCGAAATCTGCCAGTAGGCAGGCGGCCCACTAGGATTGTAGTGACAATGAAGAAGAGAAATTATAGTCCAGAAAATAAAATTTTTTTTAATGCTTACACTGTTTTTTGATCTCATCATGTTGTCTTGTATAAACTTTAATGTCGGCAACTATTTTGAAACTAAAGATAATTTAATTTGTTGATCCGAACAAACAATAAAATTTAAAATAAAATGCAAAAAATGTAAGTTGAAATAACAAAATTTATAATGCAGACTAACTTGGAGCTGCCTTTTTTTATAACTCATAATTTGATTTTTGTAAGATGAAATTTTAATACACAGGACTATACTAAAAACGTTACTAATCTTAATTTCATAAAATTTCATTAAAAAAATTCCTTTGACTAAATGATAAAATGAAATTAAGGCAAAATATAATTATAGTTGCACTTAAAATGTTTCTGTTAAAAAAAATTCTTTCTTAACATTTAATTTACTTTTATGGAAATTTTCATTCTGTAATATCAATTTGAGCCATAAAAACTTTTTTCTTATTTCTTAAACATTTAGAATTTTCCTTAAAAATCTGTGCCAAATTAGTTGATATGTTGATTGTGCCAGATTATTATTTTAACTCGTAAGCATCAGCACTTTTAATTTTTTTTATTGAGAATTCTCAAGAATAAAAACTGACACTTTTTATACCTTCTTGATAGGTCCAATAATAAAAGGATATAATATTAAAATGAGTCAATGCATTTTAGGACGTTGGATTCAGAATACGTACGTGTTCATGCTTAAAATAATTTAACTTCAGTTTAAAACCTGTGAATTATGAATCAGACTATTAAGAATTCTTCTTCTTCTTTAATGGTGCAATAGTTCTATGGTGTGTTAATGCTGACTGCCAGATTCCGAAACATGGGATATATATCCCATATATATATATATATATATATATGGGATATATATACATATACATATATATATTTATGGGGTACTGTGCTTAAAGCTAAGTTGCCCCTCTATAGTTTAGGAATGTATGGTAAGTTGTCCCTCTATAGTTTAGGAATATATGGTAAGTTGTCCCTCTATAGTTTAGGAATATATGGTAAGTTGTCCCTCTATAGTTTAATAATATATGGTAAGTTGTACCTCTATAGTTTAGGAATATATGGTAAGTTGTCCCTCTATAGTTTAGTTGGTTTTGGTTTGGTTTGTCGCTCTACGGTCATCTTGCGACCTACAGTTTAAATTGGATTGCGAATCACTATCAAAGATCCATGCCACCGCTAATATTTGAAACTGAAGCCTGTGGTACCAAAGGTTTCAGCACTAGCCACTTGGCCACAGGCGGCGAACGATGTAGGAGAGACGTCTGTTTGGGCTTTGTGACGCTCTACTGTCATATGAGAACTCGACCTACGGCTTAAAGTGGACTCTGAACCACTACAAACAACCACTGAGACTCGAACCTTGTGGCAATGAGCTCCAGAGCGCTAGACATTCGGCCATTCAGACCCCGTAGATAGAAGAAGAGTTTCCTATAAAAAAAAATCGAGTTTATTGCGAGTAATTAATTCACGTTTTGTTGTTGTTCGTACTAGTATCCGAAACGAAAAGTGCGTGTGCCGAAGGATTAAAAAGCCCGGAACCTAATGCAATGCATCATCCCACTCCTTCATTACTGCTTGTACTACTTTGTCATTCAATCCATCCGCATACATTCCAAACCTCACTGCCCTAACAAAACGCAAAAGCATTCAGCAGTCGCCCTTTAATCTGGCGCATCTCTGTCTCCCAATCTACGCATCATTCTGCAGACATGTGTCTTCCGCTGCGAACAATCAGCTGCATTTGCTGAACCTTCCTTTGAGCTGCCGTGCATAATGAAGCAGGGGGCTGCACGAGTGACTGATGGGGGCGCTTTGTTTCTGTGCACCCCAAGGTCTGCCCCCGGGATGCCACGCCGAGAAGGCTTATCAGCTCAATACGAATACTGCATGGGAATGCTACACGGGTGTGCGGAAGACAAACTGAACAATTAGGATTTGAAGTCATGGGTTTCGGGTGTTTGCATAGGATTGATTTGAGAGGCGAATGTTCAATGTTTGAGAGTTAGTACAGGGGCGAGGGTTCAGTTCATTGGTTGACTGAATATATTTTTGCAACAATCTTAATAAAGAAAAATGTAAACTTCGTTTATGTAAAATGTATATGTTCGTTTATGTATGTTTTATTACGTGTGTAATAAATCTAATGATTTCATTTAATAAACGAATACATTAGAACTTCCAGAGTTCTTGCTTATCTGTGGAAATGAGGATCATAAATCCATCAACTGGAAGTTCTCCTGCTGGTCTCGGAAAGGATTGCGAAGCTCCCATATACAAAATTAATTTATTTCTGTGCAAATCTGTATTTTTTTAATCACAGTAATAAAAAACACATGTGGGGTGAATATCAGATTGAGTTTCAAAATTGTGTGATAATTCTTGTACCGGCTACGCACTGGATAAATCCGTAGGCTGGAAATCCTTGCTATGGGATCGGGAGTTGAGTTAGTTTTGTCGCTCTACGGTAATCTTGTGCACACTTTGGGCTGAATAGACAGTTTAACGTGGATTCCGAACCACCAATACACATCTATGCCATATGCCATAGCCAGGATTTGAACCTGATGCCTGGGGTACCAAAGCCAGAGCTCTAGCCACTTGGCCACGAATCATGTGGGTGAGAAGTCTGATTGGGCTCTGTGACGCTCTACAGTCATATGAGACTGCAACCTACGGCTTAAAGTGGATTCCGGGGCCTGAATGGCCGAGTGGCTAAGGCTCTGGCGCTCGGTGGCACTGGTTTCGGGTTCGAGTCTTAGGAGTACCATGAGTGTTTGTAGTGGTTCGGAATCCACTTTATGCCGTAGGTCCAAGTCTGTTAAGCCCAAAATGTGCATAAGATGACCGTAGAGCGACACACCAAACAAAATTATAGTGGATTTCGAACCACTATAAACATCCACGGCCCCGTCGGGACTCGAACCCGAAACCTGTGACACCATGCTCTTGACACCCGGCCACTTAGTCCTCACAGAACAAGATAGAAGAAGAGTTTTGTATTATAAAAAAATGAAGTTTATTGTGAGTAATTAATTCATATGTTTTGTTGTTGTTCGTACTAGTATCCGAAACGAAAGTTGGCGTGCTGAAGGATTAAAAAGCCCGGATCCTAATGCAATACATGATCCCACTCATTCATTACTACTTGTACTACTTTGTCATTAAATCCATCTGCATACATTCCAAAACTCACTGCCCTAATAAATGGCAAACCCATTCAGCAATCGGCCCTTTAATTTGGCGCATCTCTGTCTCCCAATCTCCGCATCATTCTGCAGACATGTCTCTTCCGCTGCAAACATCCACTCATTGCGAACCTTCCTTTGGGCTGCCGTGCATAATGAAGCAGGGGGCAGCACGAGTGACTAATGGGTGCGCTTTATTTCTGTGCACCCCGAAGCCTGCCCCCGGGACACCACGCGGAGAAGGCTTATCAGCTCAATATGAATACTGCGTGTGCGTGATACACTGGTGTGCGGAAGACAAACTGAACAATTAGGATTTGAAGTCATGGGTTTCGGGTGTTTGCATAGGATCGTTTTGAGAGGTGAATGTTCAATGTTCGAGAGTTAGTACAGGAGGAAAGGGTTTGTGTGGAGATGGGTTCAGTTCATGGGTTGTCTGAATACATTTGTGCAATAATCTTAGAAAAGAAAGATTGAAACTTTGTTTTTGTAAAAATCTGGTTCTGGTTTTTTTTTATTACGTGTGTTATAAATGTAATCTTTCTATTTGATTAAGTAATTCATCCGAAATCGGTTTAGAACTTTCAAAGTTCTTGTTTATTACACTTTTTTAATGTTTACACTGAAAATAACACTTTTTTAATGTTTACACTGAAAATAACACTTTTTTAATGTTTACACTGAAAATAACACTTTTTTAATGTTTACACTGAATTTTAATCTCAACATGTCTTGTATAAACTTTAATGTCGGCAAGATAATTTAATTTGTTAATCCACGCAAACAATAAAATTTAAAATAAAATGCAAAAAATGTAAGTTGAAATAATAAAATTTATAATGCAAACTAACTTGGAACTGCCTTTTTTATAATTCCTAATTTGATTTTTGTAAGATGAAATTTTAATACACAGGATGTACCATACTAAAAACGTTACCAATCTTAATTTCATAAAATTTCATTCAAAAAAAATTCCTTTGACTAAATGTAATTAAGGTAAAATATAATTATAGTTGCACTTAAAATGCTTTTGTTAAAAAAAATTCTTTCTCAACATTTAATTTACTTATATGGAAATTTTCATTCTGTAATATCAATTTGAGCCATAAAAACTGTTTTTTTTTATTTTTTAAACACTTTATATTTCATTTAAAATTTTCCTTAAAAGTATGTGCCAAATTAGTTGATGCATTTTATTTTAACTCTAAGCATCAGCACTTTTTCTTTTTTTTAATGAGAAATGTCAAGAATAAAAATGTCACTTTTTATACTTTCCTGAGGGGTCCAATAATAAAAGTATATAATATTAAAATGAGAGTGAACTTTAGGACGTTCGATTCAGAATATGTGAGTGTCCATGCTTTAAAATCATTTAACTTTAGTTTAAAACCTGTGTATTATGAATCAGACTCTTAAGGATTCTTCTTCTTTAATGGTGCAATAGCCCTATGGTGGGCCAAGGCTGACTGCCTACTGCCAGATTCCGAAACATGTTATCTTTTTTTTTAAGGGGTACTGTGCCTAAAGCTAAGTTGCCCCTCTATAGCTTAGGAATGATGCGAGTGTTTGTTTTGGTTTGTCGCTCTACGGTCATCTTGCCACCTATAGTTTAAGGGGGATTCCGATTATGCTCAGTGACGCACTACTGTTATATGAGACCGGGAACTATGGTTTAAAGTGGATTCAAACTTTTGCAACCACTACAAATTTGCATGGCACCGCCGGAATTCGAACCCTGAACACCGCGGTCCAGAGCGCTAGACATTCGGCCATTCAGGCCCCCACAGTACAAGATAAAAGAAGAGTTTCCTATCATATAAAAACCTCGTTGTGTGTACTAGAGTCCGAAATGAAATGTCGGCGTGCTGAAGGATAAAAAAGCCCAGATAATAATACCATACATCATCCCACTCATTCATTACTACCTGTACTACTTTGTCATTAAATCCGACCACATAAATTCCAAAACTCACTGCCCTAACAAATTGCCAACGCATTCAGCAATCGCCATTTAATCTGCCGGCATCTCTGTCTCCTAATCTCCGCATCATTCTGCAGACACGTCTCTTCCGCTGCGAACATTCGTATTTGCCGAAACTTCCTTTGGGTTGGCGTGCATAATGAAGCGGGGGGCGGCACGAGTGAGTAATGGGGGTGCTTTATTTCTGTGCACCCCGAAGCCTGTCCCCCGGAACAACATACAGAGGAGGCTCATCAACTCAATATGAATACTGCATGTGCGTGCTGCACTGGTGTGCGGAAGACAAACTGAATAATTAGGGTTTTAAGTCAGGGGTTTCGGGTGTTTGGGTGGGATCGATTTGACAGGTGGATGTTAATGTTTGAGAGTTAGTACAGGACGAAAGGGTTCATGTGGGGATGGGTTCAGTTCATGGGTTCACTGAATATATGTTTGTAGCAATTTTAAAAAAGAAAAATTGAAACTTCGTTTATGTAAAAATGTGGTTATGATTTGTTTAATACATGTGTAATAGTTATTTAAGTCGAATCATTAAATTTAATTCATACGAAATGGTTTTGGAACTTCCAATGTTCCTTTTAATATGAAGGAATTGAGGACCATAAATCCGTAAAACGGAAGTTCTTCTATTGGTCCCATATGCATCCCGCTCTCCTACTTTTCCATTCTGCAAAGGTCCCATATGCTAACATTCATTCTGCATAAATCTGGTTTTTGCTTTTTATCATATATTTAATAAATTAAATTGTCTAAGTAATAAAAGATCTGGCAGTCGGTGCCACAGGTTTCGGGTTCCAGCGGTACCATGCATGTTTGTAGTGGTTCGGAATCCACTTTTAACCGTAGGTCGAGGTCTAATATAGCGTCGGGCGTCGGGCTGACAACCCTACCCTGTAAAAAGAAAAAAAACATCTGTCGTCTCGAAATCTGCCAGTAGGCATACGGTCTTTGCCCAATATGGGGTTGTAGTGCCGATGATGATGTTGAGATGCATTCATCAAATTGCATTTGACTTTAAATTAAATGACTAATAATTGCAATTTTAAGGAAGAAAAAATTGTCGATCAAAATTTTTTATTAATAGTGGCTTATGTGTTAATTAAAATCAATCAAAGTTTAAATTGATTCATTTCAAATTCATTTCAATGATTCCTTCACACAAGAAATATTAAGACCACAGTACAAGATAATACTACATCACTGTGCTAGAGCTGAGCTGCCCTTTACTGTTTGGGAATGATCTAGATGAGACGTCTGAGCTCTGAGACTCTCTACAGTCATATGAGACCGGGACCCACGACTTGAAGTGAATTCTGAACCCCTATAAACTTCCACGGTGCAGCCGGGAATCGCACCCTGTGGCCCCCATCATAAGACACTCAGCCATTCAACCCCACAGTATAAGATAGAAGAGTTTCCTATTTAAAAAAAATCAAGTTTATTGTGAATAATTCATTCATATGTTTCCTCGCTGTGTGTACTAGTGTCCGAAACCAAAATTACGACAGCTGAAGGATTAAAAAGCCCGGATCCTAATGCAATACATGATCCCACTCATTCATTACTACTTGTACTACTTTGTCATTCAATCCGTCCACATGAATTCCAAAACTCAGTGCCCTAATAAATGGCAAACGCATTCAGCAATCGCCCGTTAATCTGGAGCATCTTTGTCTCCCAATCTCCGCATCATTCTTCAGACAGGTCTCATCCGCTGCGAACATTCACTGCCAGTCGAACCTTCCTTTGTGTTGGAGTGCATAATGAAGCAGGGGGCAGCACGAGTGACTAATGGAGGCTCTTTATTTCTGTGCACCCCGAGGCCTGCCCCCGGGACACCACGCGGAGAAGGCTTATCAGCTCAATATGAATACTGCGTGTGCGTGCTACACGGATGTGCGGAAGACAAACTGAACAATTAGGATTTTAAGTCATGGGTTTCGGGTAGGATCGATTTGAGAGGTGAATGTTCAATGGTCGGGAATTAGTACAGGGAAAGGGCTCGTGTGGGATGGGTTCAGTTCAGTGGTTGACTGAATATATTTTTGTAACGATTTAAAAAAAAAAAAAAAACTGAAACTTTGTTTTATGGAAATCTGGTTCTGGTTTTGTATTCATGTGTAATAAATTTAATGATTCTATTTAATTACCTAATTCATATAAAATTGTTTTATAACTTCTAAAGTTCCTGTTAATATTTAGGAATTGAGGACCATAAATCCGTCAACCGGAAGTTCTCCTACTGGTCCCATATGCATTCCGTTTTCCTACTGGTCCATTCTCCAAAGATCTCATATGCCAAATTAATCTGTTTCTGCATAAATCTGGTTTTTGCTTTTTATAATATGTGTAATAAATTAAATTATCTAAGTAATAAAAGATCTGGCACTCGGTGCCACAGGTTTCAGGTTCTGGTGGTGTCATGGATGTTTGTAGTGGTTCGGAATCCACTTTAAACTGTAGGTCCCAATTTAATATGGCTGTAAAGCGTTGGGCGTCGGGCTGACAACCCTACCCTGCAAAAAGAAAAACATTTGTCGTCTTGAAATCTGCCAGAAAGGAAGTCGGCCTTTGTCAAATGTGGGGCTGTAGCGCCACTGATTATAATGAGGAAGAGATGCATCCATCCCACTGAATTTGACTTTAAATTAAATGTCTAAGAATTGCAATTTTAAGGACGAAAAAAAAATTGTCGATCAAAATTTTTTATTAATAGTGGCCTGTGTGTTAATTAAAATTAATCAAAGTATAAAATGATTCTTTTCAATAGAAATCTTAAAACTACAGTGCAAGATAGTACCACTGCACCACATCACATCTCTGTGCCTAGAGCTGAGTTCCCCTTTTACAGTTTGGGAATGATGTGGGTGAGAAGTCTGGTTGGGCTTTGTGACGCTCTACAGTCATATGAGACCAGAACATACGACTTAAAGCGGATTCCGAACCCCTACAAACATCCATGGCACTTGAAACCGAAACCTGTTTCACTGAGAGCCAGACACTCAGCCATTCAGGCCCCACAGTACAAGATAGAAAAAGAGTTTCCTATTATAAAAAAAATTGAGTTTATTGCTTGTGAGTAATTAAATCAAATGTTTTCTTGTTGTTAGTACATGTGTCCGGAACGAAGAGTTCGCTTGCTGAAGGATTAAAAAGCCCGGATCCTAATGCCATACATCAACCCACTCATTCATTACTGCTTGTCCTACATTGTCATTAAATCCATTCCGAATCCACCACATACATTTCGAAACTCAGTGCCCTAATAAATGGCAAACGCATTCAGCAATCGCCCTTTAATCTGCTGCGTCTGTCTTCTAATCTACGCATCGTTCTGCAGACATGTCTCTTCCGCTGCAAACATTCACTCATTGCGAACCTTCCTTTTGGGTTGGCGGAATGAAGCGGTTAATGAAGCGGGGGGCAGCACGAGGGACTGATGGAGGTGCTTTGTTTCTGTTCACCCCGAAGCCTGCCCCCAGGATGCCATAGCGAGAAAGCTCATCAGCTCAATATTAATACTGCGTGTGTGCTACACGGGTGTGCGGAAGACAAACTGAACAATTAGGATTTTAAGTCATGGGTTTCGGGTGTTTGGGCGGGATCGATTTGAGAGGTGGATGTTTCATGTTCGAGAGTTAGTACAGGAGGAAAGGGTTCGTGTGTGCATGGGTTCAGTTCATTGGTTGACTGGATATATTTTGGTAACAATCTAAGAAAAGAAAAATTGAAACTTTGTTTATACAAAAATCTGGTTCTGGTTTTTTTATTACCAGATGTATAAAATTTTATTTACCAGACGTACCAGATACCAATTTATTATTAATAGTGGGCTATATTTTAATTAAAATTATTTGCAGTTTAAGATGATTCATTTCAAATAGAACACAACACAAGAAACCTTAAGACCACAGTACAAGTCACTACTACTGCAACACATCACATCACATCACATCATAACACTGTGCCTAAAGCTAAATTGTCCCTATACAGTTTGGGTATGATGTGGGTATTTCTTCTAATTTGTCGCTTTACGGTCATCTTGCGCGCGCATGACGACTAAACAGACCGGGAGCTACAGTTTAAAGTTGATTCCGAATAACTGACTAACATCCATGCCACCGCTAGTATTCGAACCTGAAGCCTGTGATACAAAAGGTCAGAGTGCTAGTCACTTGGCGACTAGGCCGCGAATAATGTGGGGGAAAAGTCTGATTGGGTTTTGTGACGCTTTACAGTCATACGAGATTGGGACTTAAAATGGATTCCGGGACCTGAATGGCCGAGTGGCTAGCGCTCTGGCGTTCGGTACCACAGGTTTCGGGTTCGCGCCCTGGCGGTGCCAGGGGTGTTTGTAGGAATTCGGAATCCACTTTAAGCTTTAGGTCTCGGTCTGTTTAGCATAGAATGTGCACTAGATGATCGTAGAGCGACACACCAAACCAAACTAAAGTGGATTCAAAACGACTACAAATACCTATGGCCCCGCCGAAACCTGTGGCACCGAGCGCTAGATATATTCAGCCATTCAGGCCCCACAGTACAAGATAGAAGAAGAGTTCCCTATCATAAAAAAAAAAATTAAGTTTATTAGGAGTAATTAATTCATATGTTTCCTCATTGTGTGTACTAGTGTGCGAAACAAAAAGGTTCACATGCTAAAGGATTAAAAAGCCCAAATCTTAATGTCATACCTCATCCCACTCATTCATTACTACTTGTACTACTTTGTCATTCAATCCATCCGCATACATTCCAAAACCCACTGCCCTAACAAATGGCAAACGCATTCAGCAATCGCCCTTTAATGTGGCGCATCTCTGCCTCCTAATCTCCGCATCATTCTGCAAACATGTCTCTTCCGCTGCAAACATTCACCTTTCTGGTTGGCGTGCGTAATGAAGCGGGGGGCAGCACGAGTGACTAATGGGGGCGCTTTATTTCTGTGCACCCCGAGGCCTGCCGCCGGGATACCAGGCCGAGAAGGCTCATTTGCTCAATATGAATACTGCGTGTGCGTGCTACACTGATGTGTGGAAGACAAACTGAACAATTAGGATTTTAAGGCATGGGTTTCGGGTGTTTGGGTAGGATCGATTGGAGAGGTGAATGTTTCATGTTTGAGAGTTAGTACAGGGAAAAGGGTTCCTGTGGGGATGAGTTCAGTTCCTTGGTTGACTGAATATATTTTTATAACAATCTTAAAAAAGAAAAATGAAAACTTTGTTTATGTAAAAATATGGTTCTGGTATTTTTATTTTCAGAGGTACTAGATACCAATGTTTTTATTATCAGATGTAACAAATACCTGTATTTTTATTATCAGATACCAATGTACCAGATACTGGTATTATTACCAGATATTTTTTATTACCAGATAGTTAATTAAATATAATCATTAAATTTATTACATAATTCCTCCGATGGATGGATGTAGTGATTTTGAATCCACTTTAAACAGTAAGTCCCTGTCTAATAAGATCGTAGAGCGTTGTCGGGATGGTAATACGCGCGTCCGTAGCATATCTTTAAAGCTACATGTGCCCCCTGGGTAGTACTAAATGAGTAACAGTAACAGTGGTGAGCCTTTGTCCATGGTATAAAGATTAACTTCTGTATTGCCAGCTGCATTAGAAACAACAACTAATTCATCCGAATTAGATATAGAACTTCCAAAGTTCCTGTTTATACGTCGGAAATGAGGATCATAAATACGTAAACCGGAAGTTCTCCTGCTGGTCTCGGAAAAGTTTGCAAGGCTCCCACACGGCAAATTAATTTGTTTTTGTATAAATCTGTATTTTGTTTTTTTTTATCATAGTAATAAAAAAAAGCATTTCGATCTGTCTGGCTAATATCATGTTCAGTTTCAAAATTGGGTGGTGAGTGTTGTACCAGTTATGCATATGATAAATCCGTAGGCTGAAAAACCTTCCTATAGGATCGAGAACCGTGCTTCTTCTGAGTTGCTGTATTCCTCATGAAAGGAGGGAAAAGGGGACAACTTTTGTTCTGATTGAGCACTCGTAGGTAGAAGTCTGTTTAGCTCCGTGTCGTTAAAGAAGGAGAGCAAAGCCTTCCGGGAGGACTTTTAGGGGGAGCTACCCTACATGCGCATATCGTATGGGAGAAAAATCGGAAAACTCCCACCAGGTAGTCTGACTCATGGGGCAAATGCTAAACATCACAAACGCCATAGAATCTTTTCGTTTTTTTAAAACAGTGTTTAGAACAAAGCCGCCAGGTGATTGAACCTCCACCCTAATGCTCACAAGCGGAGCACGTTGCCACTAAACCGGCTTTCTTCTGAATATTTTCTACAAAATTATTTATGGGGTCATTATAAATTTTAAAAAATATAATTAAAATATTAATGCATTTCATTTTAATTAGAAAATATGTTATTTCAACCATTCTCCCAAAAGGTAAAATGTAACATAGTTTGAGAAAACATATTACATAAAATAAATTAATTATGTGGCAACGAAAACTGTAAAACAATTATTTGATTTTTCAATAATTTTTTTAACGAATATTTACAAACGTATCATGTATTAAATTTATTTCAAATGCAAGAATTTTAAAACATAAAATATTGAGATAAAAATTAAAAGACTGTCAAATAGTATTAATGTGCAAAACAAAAGAAATATATCCCAAATGGTGTATTCTCTGAGGAAATTTGAACATTTAAAAAAAAATACTTGATAATTTTTAGTGTATGGGCCTTAGAGGTTTCCTGTTTAATGTACGTGAAATTGTAATTCCAATAGTCTTTTGACACATTATTTCGACATGGGGAGGCTATAACTGTCAGCACTGATCATTGAATGTTTTGTTTTGTACAAAAAAAAAAAAAAAAAAAAAAACAATAAGCCGTTGCCAAAGCATATTTTTGCCAATACCATCTCTAAGGATTTAGAAAAAATCATCAGCTTATATTTCGCAAAAGTTCTGAAAGCATTTTAACTCGTGATAAATTTATGTTATTGCTGTTTTCTAGAAGTAAGAAAGGAAGAAATGGTGTTTAGATTTCTTTTTTCATTAAAGGAATATTTTCTACTTATAATATCTGCAGCTTTAAAATTCCTTTTTATAAATTTAAAAAAATGTTGTTGTTGTTTCTTAAAATATGGACTCATGATTGAAGGGGAAGGAAGCAGCTTCTGTTGTGATGGAGCACCCCGTATGTAAAGCCTTTTTGCTCCGTGACGCTCTATCATAGAAGACCACCTAAATTCGAACCACTAAAACATCCATGGCACCGCCGGATTCGAACCCGAAACCTGTGACACCGAGCGCCAGAGCTCTAGACACTCGGCCATTCAGGTCCCAATTTTGCCAACGGCACGCAGTGTTCCCAGGTGGTCACCCACCCAAGTACTGACCGCGCCCAAAAAAAAAAAAATGTAAATGCATTAACTTTTTATATGAAACCATAAATACAAAATATACCATTTTAAACGGCCAACGGCCGTACCATGCTGAATATACCGGTTCTCGTTAGATCACCGAAGTTAAGCATCATTGGGCGCGGTCAGTACTTGGGTGGGTGACCACCTGGGAACACTGCGTGCCGTTGGCAAATTTGGGACCTGAATGGCCGAGTGTCTAGAGCTCTGGCGCTCGGTGTCACAGGTTTCGGGTTCGAATCCCGGCGGGGCCATGGATGTCTGTAGTGGTTCGGAATCCACTTTAAGCCGTAGGTCCCGGTCATCTATGACTGTAAGAGCGTCACGGAGCAAAAGTCAGGCTTCTACCTACGGGTGCTCCATCACAACAGAAGCTGCTTCCTTCCCCTTCAATCATGTGCACGTATGGGCTCGTGGGCTTGGCCAGCCAAGTGGGATAAGAAACAAACAACAAAACAAACAAACACCATTTTAAATGAAATATAAAAATTTTTCAAAAAAAAAAAAAAATGTAATATATTACATAAACTAAATAATTGTATTATAACGAACATTGTAAAAAAGAAATGTTATATAAAATTCTATTTCCTAAAATGTGCATAAAAAACTTATATCAAGATCTTATTCCGTATAACTAATTGCTAGTATAATTTCGGAATATGGCAATTATCAATAATTTAAATTAAAAAATTTTTAATTAAAATAAAATTTAATTTAAATATATTTTAATTTTAATATAGAAAGTTTTAAAAAATTATTTTAATTTAGTTTTATTTTTTAATCTAATTTAAATTTTTAACTAAAAAAGAAATTTTTTAACTAATTATTAAAATTTTTAAATTTATTATTTAAAAATTAATTTAGAAATTTTTATTTAAATTATTTTTATTAAATTTATTTTTAATTTTTAATTATATTTTAATTATTTTTAGATTAATTTTTAAATTTAAATTTTATTTTAAACTTCCAGTAATATACTACTTTTATTATTAAATTTTTTTTTTTTTAACTAATTTAAAATTATTTTTTGATTAAATTTATTTTTTAATTAAAAAAGTCCCTTATATTTGAAGCATTTGAACCGGAAAGAAATTTTTTTATTTGTGTTTATTGAGTATTATTCAATTAAAACTTTTGAACTAAATCCTCTCCTGTATTTCGGATTAAAAAAATGTTATCAAACCAAAAAGTTTCGAAATTTATACCGTTAACGAAAGTTTTAACTATGTTATTAATAGTTAATACTTTACGAAACTAATATGCATATTCCATTTTATGGCCGTCTATTAAAACTATAAATCTGATACATTTAAGAGATTATTTTTCAATTAATAGATAAAGTATACGCTTCTCATATTTACTTTTTTAAAGTTAAATTACTCTGACATTGCTGAAATATATTTATTACAAAATACCCCTCGAACGCATGCGTTTTATAAAAAGCAATAATATATAGTATTATATGAATATGCATATAAAGTTTTCTAATGTAATCATTTAATGGATATATATGTACTGCCATACTGATACAAATTTATGCTTGTTACATAAGTAAATTATTTATTAAAATTAGTAATGAATGGATTAACTTTCATAAAAACTTATTAAAAAGATTTTAAAAATAAATTTTTAAAATTTATTTCGACATAGAATATAAACACATTTTATAAGAATCTATTGAAAATATCTGAATATCTTCATTTTACTTATTATAGGTAAAAAGTTGTTAAATCATACCAAGCAAAATAATTTTGCTTTGTTTTTATAAAAAAAAGACGAAACTATTGTATGGCTAAAATAATTATAAATGGAAAAATGAAAATAAATTATAATTATATAGAAATTAAAGAATTATAATTGGAAGAACTATAGGAAAAGTTCTTGTTCTATAAATACATTCATGTGGTTTTGGCCCGACTCTTGGCTAAGAGTCGGGCCCAAATCACATGAATGTATTTATATAACGTGGCAAGTGGCAACGTGGGCTGCTGGTAAGCATTAGAGCGGAGGTTCAATCTGTCGGTGCTTTGTTGTAGACATAGTTTTTTTAAACAAAGAGACTCGATGGCGTTTGTGTTGTTCATCATCTTGCCTCGTTAATCGGACTACCTGGAGGGAGTTTTTCTCCCATATGATACGCAAATACGGAATAGTTCTGTCCCTAAAAGTCCTCCTGGAAGGCTCTGCCCTCTTTTTTCAGTGACAGAGTAAAACCGGACTTCTACCTACGGGTGCACCATCATATCAGAGGCTGCACCCTATTCCCTCCTTCCATGAGAACACACAGTTTCATGGACTTCGTCTAAATGTTACTGTCAACCATGTGGAATAAGAAATAAAAACATGATTTGGTATTTCAACATCAATGAAGACACACGTAGAAATAATAAAAAAAAATATGCCACTAAAAACATTTAACGTGAGAAAGCAATGGTTAAAACTGTCGATATTTGATGCGAAAGATTACGAATTTAGTGCTGTAAGTCATCTTCACTGTCATGCAATGATTTTGCTAAGTACGGCTTTGAATTAAATAGAAATGTTTTCTGGATAAAATGTTTTCTGTCGTCACGATTGTCTCAGAAAACACCTTCACAGAATTATACTGACTCCTGACCCTGTCTGTCTCCTGTATAATAACCAGGAAGAATTGGATATGTCTAGCCTTCTTTCCTGTTCTGCCCTGCCTGCTGCTTCTTTATGGAAGAGTTATTGGATTGCCAGACTTAAGTGGATGAATTGACTGATGCCATTTGTTCCTATCTTGTTCTTCGTATTTATTCAATTCCTTCTATTAGCTCACACTCTCCCTATATATATATCTTGTTCAAATTTACAATCGTTCATAAAATACTTTTTATTCATCCACTCAAGTTCGAATACATTTTTTTTAACTTCTAAGACTCTAACATTTTCTTTAACTTTTTAAAAAAATATTAATTGAGTAATTAAATTTAAATAATTAATTTTAATTTTTTTTAGATTTAAGTTGCATATACCTACCAATAGATGGCGCCAGATAAACTTAAGAAAATGAAGAATGAAAATTATTTATAAAGGATTTCCTGCAATAGAGTGAAAAAAAATAGGAATTGACTTAAACATTTTTTTTTATATTACTTGTTTTTTTTTTTTTTTTTTTTTTTTTTTATGATGTCTGTTGTCTTTGAAAATAAAAAAAAATTCTATGCTGTACATATAAAAAAAAATTTTGATTGTAAAATTTTGATAGTGAATATAAATAAAATGCAATCAATAGGAATTTTTTTTTAATTTGCTAATTGTAAAATATTGATAAAAACATTCAATCTAAATCATTTACAATTTTATATTCTACTAGGAAATTATTAGTTGAGATTTTTGAAATGATATACTGCAGATGAACCAAATAAAATACTAAAATATTATTGTATTTTAACTTCTGTCATTTCGTAAAAAGAAATTTCATATTCATGGAATAAATGATTCGGTGAAAACGTCGAAGGGCAAATCGAAAACGACCGAAACAATATTCATCGACTGCAGAAAACTACGCTTCATTTTCTCTGGAATGTCATTAATATAAAATTCGAAGTCAGACAACGAAAGGGGAAAAAAACTATATGTTCAAAAATAAGTTCAGGTGAATAAATCGCAGTAATTTTCTCATGAACAAGGAAATATTTCTAATTAAATAACAAATATGCTACATTAAATTGTCGAATATTATTTAATTTGTAAATTGTTTGTCTTGACTAATATTAAAAAAAAAATTTACAGAATTTCAGATTCTTAGAAATCAGTGATGGTTGATTTACTCACAATTATTTTAGTTGATATTATAATTAATGTTCTCAATATAATTACGTTTGAGCATTAGTTTATATACAATGTTTAATTTCACATAATTATTTAAAATATTATATATTTTGCATGTGCGCTATATATGTATGTCAATATGAAAACATTAAAAATAATTTTAAATATGCTATTATAAAAAAATTTTAATGTTATTTTAATTTGCAAAGATACAACAGTATAGAAATAAATTTTTCTTATAGTTGCAACCATGCTTCCAGACAGCGGTGGAGTTAGCACCCCCTGTGGAGTTCAGGAGAAACGCTCAGTCGGTCTCGAGACTCTCACCGGAGAGGAAGTACAGTGCAACCACCTGTTCCAGCTGAGAAAAGTTTAGAATGCAGTCTCTCACCCCGACAGGAAATATTTAATGCGACTCTCTGTTCTACACTCATGTCCATAAATTAAGGATAATGAAGTTCAGGCAAAGAAAGAGACAGAAGCAAAACAAATTTGACTTATTTGTAAAGTCTATTTATTAAACGAAAGGTAAAGAGCAAAAAATATGCTATACGCTTGACATAATTAATAAAAATTGCGATTTTTACTCCCTGGAGAAAATTTCAAAAAAGAACCTATTTACAAAAAACAGTATAACATGGTTAGTATGATGGTTAATATGGAGTATGTCTCCCGGACGATGCAATACAGGTCTTACAACGCCTAGGCATGCTGAGTATTATATTATCAATCTGATCTTGGGCCGCAGGAGTGCCACTGACCTTCCCGAATTAACGGGATTTCAGTGTTGGTTGCACAACTATTGAATAACCACTCAGCCCTTCGGCTGAGTTCACTGTTGTTAATCACTGATAAAAACTGGGTCCGTTCCGCTTTGAGAGTTGCTCTCAACACGCCAGAACGTTCCGTGTTTTAGAACTCTTACTTTAGGCCTTTTTGAGTGATTTATGGTGAATAGCATGTATTCTTTCCGCCAGCAACCGCTCTACTAAAACTACATGAATTTTAGACTTGAAAAAGAATAACATATACATATGTACAGTAGAATTGTTGACACAAGGTTCTTACTGATATGAACTATGAATAGTAAATAGATAAACATAAACTGTTAAGGGATATGGTTACATCACAATATTATTGACATGTTTATGGCTTTTATTATGTGATATAGTCTATATTTTGCCAAAGTCCATAACATAATTTTTTCTTTTTATTTTCTTGCATCAATCTGATTGGGGAATTCATGTCCGGTGAGTATGCTGGCCAATATTCCATACGGGTGATATCCTCCAATTGAAGGCATTCGTCTACAATGTTTGCACGTTGAGGACGGGCGTTGTCATCCATAAACAGAAATTCAGCACCCATGGCACCCCGAAACAAACGTACATGTTGTTCCAGAATGGCATCCCAATAGATGTGGCCTGTCATCGTTACACTCTGAACATGCAGGTCAGTTCTGGAACCAAGAATAATTCCTCCCCAAACGATCCATCCTGCACAACCGTAACGGTGTCGTTCAATGGTGTTCTCTTGGTGGTAACGGGTACCTGGCGCTGTCCATATGAAAGTCCGGCGAGAATAAGACTGCGAACTAAACCTGGACTCGTCGGAAAACATCACACAAGACCACTGTTGCGGTGTCCACAATGCATGCTCTCTACTCTAGGTTAATCGCCGGCGACAGTGAGTTGCGATAAGTGGAACACATCTGACAGGCCTACGAGCATATAGACCAATGTGCCCTAAGCGTCTGTACACGGTCTGCCTTGAAACTGTCGTACCGGTAGCTGAAGAGAGTTGACGAGACAGGTCTGATGCTGTGCTTCGTCTGTTTCTTTTGGTAGTAACTGCTAAATACCGGTCCTCATTCGGCGTTGTAACTCGGGGGCGACCTGTGCTGCAACATCTACTCACATTATCATCATCTTGGAATCGTTGGAGATGACACTCTGGCCGATTCCAAGTTCCTCGGATACTTCCAGCTGGGTACGTCCACATTCCAGTCGTCCGATAATTCTACCACGTAAAAAATCATCCAAATGCTTCCTTTGTGCCATAACTATGCGGTTATTGCACTGAAAGGCTTTTAAAGCGCTTGTGAACAATTTTACTTCTTTGCCACCATTCCTTATATACCCCTCTCTTACACTCTCGTCATTGTGACGTACTATCCGCGCCATCTGGTGGTTTCCTGTAATTTGCATATTCTTCTTCAAGATGTGTGTGATAATTCTACAGGTGAAATTTTTATTTTAGAATTCAATTTCTGTGTGATTCTGAATTATCCTTAATTTATGGACATGAGTGTAGTTGGCCTACAGATTCTCATCCTGAGTGGAAGTATCTTTCATGCATCCTGCGCATACCTGTGTATTGGGTTTCCGGCTTAGAAGTGGAGTTCTTCCATGAATCTATAGTTATGTCTTTAAATGTGTTAAATATTGTACATCTCTGATTGTATGTGCGTGGTGTTGTGTAAATAAAGCTGTTAGTTCTCAAACCTGTGTCTCAAGTATCTCAACCCAACCATACTTAGTTGCAATCTGGCTACCCAAACAGCACACTACATAGTTTCCTTAAATTAAACCATAATTCGTTGCAAATAATTAGTTAGCATTATAACAAAGGAAATCTATTATTAAATTACAGACATAATAAACAATGAATATTTAAGTTTACATTATATAAAACTTGTTTAAGATTTACATCGATGATATTATTTAATTAAAAATTTATTATTAATTTGTAGAAATATATTTTCAATTATTATGTACAACTACTTATTTTTAAATGACATGCTTTTACAATATTAATTTAAATACTCTTTAATAAGTTACTCAAAAACAATTTCATATTTTTAATGCATTTGTTGTTGTTGTTTCTTATCCCACTTGGCTGGCCAAGCCCACGAGCCCATACGTACTCATGATTGAAGGGGAAGGAAGCAGTTTCTGTTGTGATGGAGCACCCGTAGGTAGAAGCCTGACTTTTGCTCCGTGACGCTCTTACAGTCATAAGAGACCGGGACCTACAGCTTAAAGTGGATTCCGAACCACTACAAACATCCATGGCACCGCCGGGATTCGAACCCGAAACCTGTGGCACCGAGCGCCAGAGCGCTAGACACTCGGTCATTCAGGTCCCAAATTTGCCAACGGCACGCGGTGTTCCCAGGTGGTCACCCACCCAAGTACTGACCGCGCCCAATGATGCTTGACTTCGGTGATCTAACGAGAACCGGTATATTCAGCATGGTACGGCCGTTAATACATTTAAAGTAATAAAGGTAGCTTGTTAAAATCGTTTAATCTTGTTTACCTTTTTTTTCCGATAAAATACAATAAAATAAAAAATTTACGATAAAATAAAATAAGAAGTGCAGAGGATAAAATAATTTTCACTTCTTAAAATTAAATTCAATACATTTACAAGTTAACAGAGTTCTTAATTATTCAAATTCATTGAAAATACCGCAATTAAATAAATTTATGTTTAATTCCAGAGTTCAATTCTGTAGGCAATATTTTCTTTAGTTTTGTTTTACTGATTTTTAAAAGCATGTTAAGAAAATTAGAAACGAAATAAATAGAAATTACATCGTTTAATAATTCAGTTAATACGTTAATAAATAAAATGCAACATCTAGATTTTCGTAAATTTAAATTACTTTTAAGTATTTTAAAAGCTTTCTCATATACAGGCAATGATTAATTGGATTTCAAAATACTTAAAGCATAATGCTTATGTTACAAATAAAAAAAAATCTAATTTAATATTTTTATAAGATGATAAAAGTAAATATTTTTTTTTAATAATTTACATAAAATATTTAAATTTTGATCTGAAGATTAAACCAGTTTTAGCGTAATAAAAAATTATAAAATTCTAAATCATTTTAGTTATGGGAGGAGATTCTAGTATATTAAAAATTTCAGATGAATTTTTTAATTTATTAAACAAATAGCAGCATCATATTTTATGATTTTTAAATTAAAGGATTTCAAATATATTCATTCTTTGTATTTTGTCACATAAAATAATTATATATTTGATTTTTGTTTTGTTGTAATAATTCTTTTATATTTTTATTTTAAATTATTTAGTAAATATGATAATTTTAAATATTTTTATGAGTATTATATCCTAACGCTTTATTTTATGAAATATATATTTTGCTCAACAATTAGAAAAATTTAATTGTAAGTAAAAAAAAAAAATTAAAATTTTAATCTAATGAATTTAACTAATTTCAACATTAAAACTATTTTTTGCAACATTTAAATTTTCTTTTTTAATCTTCATTTTTTAAACATATTTTAAATTCGTGTAAAATTAAATTCATAAAATATTTTTATTGCCTAAAAATAATAAATTCACAAAGTTACTACATTTTTTATACAAATTTTCATTTTTCATTCCGAATTAAATTATAGCGATTTGCAATAATACGTTATTATACGTATTTTACTTTATGTGTATTATTATGTACTTTATGATTAAAACTAATGTAAGTGTTTTAACTAATATTGAAATACAATCGAAATTCGTTTGGATATTGTATATTTATTCTTATCAATCAAAACAATTATAATATAAAAATTAAAATAATTTTTGATCAAAACTTAAGATGCTGTATTGCTGTACTATATCAAGGAAAATAAATTACATCTTATGATAAAATATTCGCAAAATAAAAAATAATTAAATAAATGATTAGCAATTATTAGACTATAAACTTTAAATTGTAACTTTAATATGTTTTTATCTTAATTAAAGATCAATTTATTTGTCTGACTATCAAATTATTATTCCATTGCTAATATCAAATAGATAATGAAATGATGGTTTTTTTATATTATTTATAATAAATCATAATGCATCCGTGCTTCCTCCTACGTATTGCAAGAGTTCCCCCTGTGACGTTCAGGGGAATGGTCTGTAGGCCTCGAGATTCTCATCTGAGTGGAAGTAGAGAGCAACCGGCGTTGACGCTGAGAAACGTTTAGTACATGGCAATCACGCGTTTCTGTTGAGAAACGTTTAGTTTACTGTCTCTCGTTCGGAAAGGAAATATATTTAGCACAAGCCCGTGTAACAGTTCGCCTACAGACTCTCATCCAGAGAGGAAGTACATTTCATGCATCCAACGCGTACCCGAGTAACTTTATTTTCGGTTTAGAAGTAGAACCCTTCTATGAATCTTATACGTCTTTAACTATGTTAAATATTGTCTATCTCTAATTATACATGTGTGCTGTTTGTGTGTAAACAAAGCTGTGAGTTCTCAAACCTGTGTCTCAAGTCTCAATCACACCATTTACAATCCAGCTGCACAACTGCACAACCCACAACACTATAGATGTTAAATACTTGTCGATACTCCTGTATTGATTGAATTGTAAAATTTTCTAGAATAATCAATCATATAATCAAGCAATATTCAATATGAATGACATTTATTTTCAAACATTTTTGAACATACTTTTGATTGAAAAGTATAATTCTTAAAAAAAAAAAAAAAAAATGCTAATACTTGGTCATATTCTAATCCAGCCAAACAAAATTTCACTCCGAAAGAATTATCCTTTTTAAAAGAGATCATAACTTGTTATTTATGATATATATGTAATTTAAGATTACTTACCGAAAGCAATATTTTTACTTGTATGGGTATTATATTCATTTTTAAATCATTATTTTATTTCAATAAATTTCATTTCCATCAACATAATTCTTTTATGAAATAAATTTAAAGGATGATAGTTATCTTGAAATAAATACTAAAATGTCATTTAATTTGATATATATTGGGTTGCCAAGTAAGTAAATTCGGTTTTTACCATGTACTTAATAGTAATAACCGAAATCACTTGATTGCCAATTCAATATAGTGGCTTTATTACAATTACATGCAATAAAGTTAAATTTTACATTATAATAAAAAATAAGAATCGTTATCTTCAAAGTACAAAATCTATACAAACAAGAAATGTCAAAAAAATGTCATTTACTTTGGTATATATTGTATTGACAAGAAAATAAATTTGTTTTTACCATGTACTTAGTGGTGAAAACCGAAATTACTTCATTGCCAACTAAATATATTAAATTTATTAAAATTAGTTGTAATAAAGTTCAATTTTACATTAAACTTTTATAATAAAAAATAAGAATCATTATCTTCAAAACACAAAATCAATACAAGCAAGAAATGTCAAAAAAATGTCATTTACTTTGGTATATATTGATGGATAAGAAAGTAAATTCGTTTTTACCATGTACTTAGGGGTGAAACCCTAAATTACTTTATTGCCAACTCAATATACCAGCTTTATTAGAATTACATCTAATAAAATTAGTTTGTACATTATAATAAAAAATAAGAATCATTATCTTCAAAACACAAAATCAATACAAGCAATAAGAAAAGCAGTAAAGTTCCACTAATAATATTATAATGAGGCTTTCGCTTTTGGAAGAATAAAGGGAATTTCTTAATGATATGCAGACATTGTCAATTCAAAAAGCACCCAATTATTCTGACTACTCTAATTTCAAGATAATTAAGGAATTTCGAGAGAGTTTGATTGTATCCCCCAACAATCAAACCATTCAAATTAGTTTAATTGAAATATTCTTATTCAAATTATATATTGAGGGTTGTTTAAAGTATATGCTACATGTAAGAGTATCTAGTGAAATATGTGTGTTATCAATTGATTTAATCGAAATGATAGAATTATTATCACTGCTCTCAGACATATATTTCTAAGTAATTTATACTTTGCTGAAGGATTTATTTAAACTAATACTTTTTCAAATTCAATTGCGTTACATATTTTCTATATAAAAATGAATGGAATATAGAATTTTGTATAGAATTCGTATATTCGTATATAATTTTGAATGTATTTGAGTGAAATTTTGAATTTGCAAGTAAACAACATTCAGTATTCATAAAGTTTGAATTTCAGAAAAGATCAAAGAAATGCATCCAAAAATATGATACTTGAGCAGCCACGCTTCGCAACCGATGTTTAGCAAGCTGGGATGGTTCAGATCAAAGACAAGGAAGTTAACCAAACAAAATTTCACTCGTGTACATCGCGATGAGCAAGATGTATTCAAAAACTAGAAAATCCTTTTGCTGGTTTTTGGAGATAAAAGGGAACCATCTAGTTGTGATCCTTGAAAGTTTTTTCTAATTGTTGTGGAGCCAGGAACCAATATTAGCTCACCGTATCTAGGGACTCATTGTTGGTAACCACTTGAACTGGTTAACAAGTATTTTGCAAGACTTATGCTTAAAGAGCAAAAGCTTTTTTACTTGAAATAAAAATCATGCTATTTGTAATGATAAGAGTTTTGACAGTCAAAAATTTCTTACCAAAACTGTAAAAGCAAGGCACACCATAATCGTTCACATTCACCTATAAACTTATTTATTAGAATGTCAATAGAAAATGAATCATGCAATTTCAGAAGGAGTAGCCATGGATTTGGTTTTCATTTCCGTTTACGTGGAAACATACAAAATGGTAGATAAACGTCAACACTATTGAAATCATTCTTCTTGTCTTTTCGGTTGGCTTCATAAACCTTTCTTTCTACAGCGCAAGTAACACAAATAATAATTGAGAAATTAACTACATTTTTTTATTATTAAGTCTTCTAGGAAGATAACTTACACTCATTGAACAATTATAACACACTGGTATTTACCACTGTGTTAAAATTGTTATAGTTATGTTGTTCTTGTAATTAGTTAGTGTTATAATTAGTATGTTATTGTTGTAATTAGTTGCCGACAGATTTTCTTCGATGAGTGTCAGCAGTGACAAATGTTTCAGCCTTAAGATAAATTATTTACCTTTATTATTATTGGCCTTTATTACCTTAGAAAGTTATGTTCTAGAAATCATAAAACTAACAAATATAACCTGTTGCCCTCTTCCAGAAAATAATAGAGTTTACCAAAAATTTAAGAAAAAATATCCCTGTAGAGAGAAAAAGTTAGAAATTGTAAATAATGCATTTTTAAAAAAATAAAATGCTAAATAAAGCAATCATTCATATGTAAGAATTCCCAATAATATTTTTTATATTTAATCTATTAGATTTCCCCTTTAAAAATATAATAGGGTTAGTTTTAAAAATAAATTAAATTCTAATTCTGCAAATTTTTTTTATCTTATATAAGATATTCTTCTTCTTAAAAGCTATATTTCCTTAGTCATACAAATCATGACTAATACGTAAAAAATAAAGTAATAATATAGTAGTATACTAAGTGGCAAAAGGCATAAAATACCTCTTAACAATAATTTAATTAATGGTATACGAATGAATTTAAGGAGGGTGTCATCCGATAGAGTGAAAATCTGAGACAATAACAATCACAAAACATTTTACTTTATTAAAAAATAACCAGTCCAAAATTTTTTTTCGTAATTTTAGGCTGCTTATTTTTGGGCGAAGTATTAAACCTCGAGAGAAAAAAAATTCAAGTCGGTATATGTTCTTAATTATACTGAAATAGATACACATATCTATTCATTCATATAAACATATATAAATACGCGAGGATGTAGATTTATATATGCCGTAATCCTTCCCGGCTTTAAAGCTATTCAATGCAATTTTGGACCTCAAAAAAAATAGGATTCAATCGATTCTGAAGTTCTCCAAAGACACATCTGAAGATTTATGTCCCAAATCTTCAGAACTGCACTGAAGCACGGCTGTTTGTTATTTATTCGAATTCGATTTTTTTTAAAAATGTTTTTTAAATTTAGTTTTCGTGTGGGTCATTTACAAAGAGCCGAATCGATGCGAAGAAACTCTTCTGCTTAGAGTAGATGAGAGAAAGAAAGTTAAAAGGGGAATCTTCCGTGTCTCATTCTTTTATTTAAAGGGAACTCGTTCCTTCTGGAATACGAAGAATGAATAAAACGAATTTCTGAGAACTCATTCAAAACGTGCATGTTTTTCATTACGGTCCGAACGGTCCTGCAATTAATCTAATGCAGGAATCAGATCCCAAAAGGAAGAAGATTTTCACCATAATGATTCTTATATAAAAACTTCCAGTTAAGCCCATGCAGTTAAAAAAATCACATTCAAATTAGAATTTCTCTGTAGTCATTCAGTTTTTTCCCATTAAATAAACAGTTAAAAATGTTTTCTTTGGGTCATATGATTTCAAGAAATATAAAGTTGTTGTATTCTTAAAATCTATATTTCCTTATTTATACAATTTATGACTAATACGTAAAAAAAAAAAAACATAATTAATGCCTAAAATGATAACTTAACAATAATTTAATTAATGGTATACGAATGAATTTAAGGAGGTTCATCCGATTTTCTAGAGTGAAAATCTGTTTTCAAAAAAAACAATCACAAAAATTTTTTTTTTATTAAAAATATAAATTAAGAGAAAAAAAATTTTAGAATTATACTGAAATATATACATATATATCCATGCATTTATATAAACATATATATAATATGTGTGGATGCAGTTTTATGTATCTTATAATCCTTCCCGCCTTTACAGCTATATCATTGCAATTTTGGATCTAAAAAGAAATCGCATTCAATCGATGCTCAAGTTCTCCAAAGACACCCTGAAGATTTATGTCTCCAATCATCAGAACTACACTGAAGCACGAACGTTTGTTATTTATTCGAATTCGATTTTTTTTTAAATGTTTTTTAAATTTAGTTTTCGTGTGGGGTCATTTACAAAGAGCTGAATCGATGAGAAAAAATTCTTCTGCTTAGAGTAGCAGAGAGAAAGAAAGTTAAAAGGAGAATCTTCCGTGTCTCGTTCTTCTATTTAATGGGAACTCGTACCTTCTGGTACTGGAAGACTAAGAATGAATAAAACGAATTTCTGAGAACTCATTCAAAAAGTGCATGCTCTTCATTACGGTCCGGAGGGTCCTGCAATTAATCTAATGCAGGAGTCAGGTCCCAAAAGGAAGAAGATTTTCGCCATAAATGGAATTTTTTTTTATGACGAATAAAAAGAATCAGTTAACTCATGCAGTTAAGAAAATCATATTCAAATTAAAATTTCCCTGTAGTTATTCAAGTTTTTTTCCTTTAAATAAACAGTTAAAAGTGTTTACTTTTGTTCTTATGATTTCAAGAAATGTAAAGTGGTATTCTTTTTAAAAAGCTATATTTTCTTAGTCATGCAAGGTTTTTTTTTGGTATTTAAATTAAAAATTACTTAATTCCCTTCTTATGCTTAGTTTACAGAATACTCTTGTTCTTGGTACTTAATTTTTTACGTTAGTTCCAAAATTTTTTCTAGAAGTTTAAAAATGTCTTCACTGGCTTAAAAAAATAATTCTGAATGAAACGTTTGAAATCCTTCTTCAGAAAAAGAATTTGTTTTTTAACATATAATTTTCCTTAAATAAAATAAGAGAAAATAAAATGCATTCTTAAAGATATTCTTTTTAAATTTAAAGGACGCGTTATTCAGTCAAAACAGATCCAAGTTAAAAAGGGTTTTCTATGTTAAAAAAAAAGGTTCCGCCGAACGTCAATAATAATATACATTAGTTTTCAAAATCTTTATTCATAAATATGTATGTGATGAAAATAAAAAAATTTTTTTTATTAATTTCAAGAGTTGATAGTCGATATTTTTAGCAAACGTTTTATGTTATACATGTTTATTTATTTATATTTTATATATTTTTATATACTAGTATATTTGAATTTTTATAACATTTATATATCTTTATAATAATATTTTATATAAAATTTCTCAAATAGAACAAATTATGCAATAAGAAAAGAAAGAAAATGCCACACAAGATAATTTTAAAGATATCTTCCAAGTTCATCTCCTATAAATTTTACAAAAAATTAAGTTATTTGTATTTGTATGATAACCTAAATATATATCTAAAGCACTTTGTATATTATCCATAGAAAATAATGAGCAAAATAATTTTATTAGCCCAGATATTTTTCTTTTTCTTGCTTTTAAAAACTCCGTGCTTCAAAAAATATTTATATCTTTCTACACCTTCTATATTTCATTAATTAAACATAATATATAAACTATTTAAAATTCTGCTTTTTAGTTTTTTATAACCAAGCTAGAATAAAAGTAAAAAGCTTTTTACAAACTATTTTTGTGAATGACATTAAATAATAAGTACAGTTGTATACTTTTGGGAAAATAATTTTCATACCATATTATTAATAATTTACACAATTTTTTCATTAAATTTCAGAATAAATCTTATGCAACCCAAACTTTTATTTATTACTCATAACGTCTCTCAAAATGATAAAATTCGCTTTTTGAAAATAATTCTGAAAAAATTTATACAAATGTCCCAAAAGGAACAAATATCTGCTTTTAGGATTTGTGACAGTTATTATATATTTTATTATTTTGAATAAATATAATAATTTTAATTGTTTTTACTGAGTGGAAATCATGAATTAATGATCCATTCTGACATAGACTTTATAACCCACATTATTCAAATGAGGTAATTACCTGAACTGAACTAAAATTCTCTTTATTTTTCATGAGGACACAGACTGCGGAAGAATCACGAATTTTAATATATTAGGCAACTCATAAAAAGGATAAGTAAATGAACTTCCGTTTGCAATGTGTGGTTAAAATTCGATTATTGAAAATTATAGTAACAATTATATGATAGCCACAAAATTCAATAAAAAAAAAACCTTGATTTGAAATATAATGACATAATTATGTTTCCATTTATATTGAATGAATTTTGCATTATCTACCAGTAGGCAGACGGCCTTAGTCCACCAAAAGGATGTTGCGCCAATGAAGAAAAAGAATAATTTTGCATTATTATTTTTTTTTTTTTTTTTATGGTGAGACAATTCATTTTTATAGTTTTATTTTTAATGTAAAAAGTTGCTTTAAATTTTATTTATAAATTATGCATAACTAAAATGCTAAGTAAACTGTAACAGTGCATGAAATATTGTGGGTTATTTCATTAAATTTATATTTTGAGAAAGAGTTCAATGCAAATCGTTTTAAATAACATTTATCAACTATATACGATTGCAGAAATAATACTTAAGCGATGTTAAATATTAAAAATGTAAAAATAGTTTAACATAAATTTTATCAAAAAATAAAATTAATAAGATAATTAAAATTAATGGTCTATTTCCCAGAAAAATATAGTCTATTTTTAAAATAATATTTAATTAATGGAAAATTATTATAAGATATTTAAAAATGAATAATGATTTTTAATAAATAAGTTATAATAAATTATTTAATTTGATGTATATTCACAATTTAACTCGTAGCTTGAAATAGCACTTATGAAACAAAATGTTATAACAACTAAAATTTGAAAATTCCTTTAATTAAATAATGTTTCAAATAAATTTAAAAAATATTTTTTGCTCCTTCTGTTATTTATATTATTAAAAAAATATTGCTTCAGTAACTGGTTAATTTATATAAAATTAAATAATTTTTATTAAAAAGCGAATTTTTAAAACTTTGTTGAAGCCAAATATCCCCATTAACATAATTATGTTTAAGTAAATATTTGAAAATCCTATTAGATTCTAACAAATTGCTAAACGTTAGCTTAAAATTTGGAAAGTTTAATCGATTATAGTTTGAATCCCTTTTCAATTAAACTAACATGCTACATTACAGCTGATGTTAACCAATGTTCAACCCATACTATTACAGAATTTACCAGATATGGGCTTTAGTTAAATTGATGAATATTTATAGTTTAATATGCAGAACAAACTGGATTACTGTCAAACTAATGTATTATATCATATCTAATATACATCGTTTCAGAGAAACTACTACGCACCTATTTAATTTATTCTTAAAGGAAATATATATTTAAATATTTAAAAACTGAAAATTTCAAAAAAATTTAATGAACTATTCTTGAATTTTATTTTTTTAATCTAGTACTTTTGTAATCAGTTTATATATCAAGGATATCCATGCTTTTCAGAATGGGTTCCTAAATATTCGATATACGTGAATTTTAATGAAAAAAAAAAAAAAAAAAAAAAAGAATCCTCCAGAAATATTGTTCATCAATTTTTCTGATACATTACATATATTATGGATACGCGATTAAATAATCGATGAATACTTAAATAATAAAAAAAACTACATAAGATATATTATTTTCACTAAATATTTGATTAGATCGAAACGAAAGGGCAGATTTCCCAAAAAGAGAAACGGAAGTTCCTGGACAGTGTCCCTATCCCTCTCGACTCTTTTAGGATCAGTTTATTTTTCATTTTTGAACACTTAACGCGGATTCCGAACCACTAACAAAATCCATGCCATTGTCAGGATTCGAACATCAAGCCTGTGGTACTAAAAGCTAGAGCGCTAGCCAATTGGCCATCAGGCCGCATGACTCTTAGAAGAACTATATGGGAAATTAAGTCATCATATATTAGTCAATTATTATCTGACACCAAAGGAAAGGTCTGGGAGACAATCGGGAATGACTGGAAAAATTTAGTAGAAAACTCGAAAAGAGGCCGTTACCAAATTTAGATTAAGAACTGGACACTACTGCCTGGCCGAACATCTGGCCAAAATAGGGATTTAGAATTCTGATACGTGTTTTATACAAGACAGAGAAATGAATAAGATCCATCTACTTGTTTGCTCGGAACTGGACTCGTAACTTACAACGGAATGGTGATTTGTGTTTTCTTTACTGGAGGGACAGAAAACATATCTTTAAATGGACTTTTATTATGATGCTTATAGTATTTTAGGTTTTTGTCCTTAGAATATTTAACTTGTTTTTAACTGTTTTAAGACTTTTTGGTCATCTTTGTTAAGAATGCCTGGTCTTTTCCCTTTGTAATTTTGATTTGTTTATAAGTTCTTTTTATTTCTACAGTAAGTGGCCAAATTGGTATGGTTTGAGTCTCAATAAAACCATTAGTAACTACTTATCAGATTAGATATTCAAAGAACTTATTTTTCAAGTGATGAAATATACTTGAAAATAGAGAACAATCCTATATAGACTAAAAGACGTATAATCTGTATTTAAATTGAGATAATCGAGTTGACTAATGATTCTTATAAATACAGAATTGTGATATATAATATTTATTATTAAATAGTCATTGATAAATACTGTATTTTTCATTACTATTGTTGGCTTACACACTTGAATCAATATATATATTATATAATAATATGTGTGTTTGTAGATTTATATATGTTGTAATCATTCCCGTCTTATACTTAGCTATTCAATGCAATTTTGGACCTGCAAAGAAATCGGATCCAATCGATACCCAGAGTTCTCCAAAGACACCCTGAAGATTTATGTCTCCAATCTTCAGAACTACGCTAAAGCACGAACGTTTGTTATTTATTCGAATTCGATTTTTTTTTAATGTTTTTTAAATTTAGTTTTCGTGTGGGGTCATTTACAAAGAGCTGAATCGATGCGAAGAAATTCTCCTGCTTAGAGTGGCTGAGAGAAAGAAAGTTAAAAGGAGAATCTTTCATGTTTCGTTCTTCTATTTAAAGGGAACTCGTTCCTTCTTGGTACTGGAAGATGAAGAATGAATAAAAGGAATTTCTGGAAACTCATTCAAACTTTGCATGCTTTTCATTACGGTCCGGAGGGTCCTGCAATTAATCTAATGCAGGAGTCAGGTCTCAAAAGTAAGAGGATTTTCACCATAAATGAAATTTTTTTTTTATATGACAAAGAAAAAGAATCAGTTAAGTCATGCAATTATGAAAATCATATTCAAATTAAAATTTCTCAGATTTTTTTCCATTAAACAGTTAAAAATGTTTATTTTGGTTCTTATGATTTCAAGAAATGTAAAGTGGTATTCTTTTTAAAAAGCTATATTTTCTTAGTAACACAAGGTGTTTTTGGGGTGGTATTTAAATTAAAAATTACTTAATTACATACTTATGCTTAGTTTGCTGAATACTCTTTTTCTTAGTGCATATTTTTTTACGTTAGTTACAAAAATTTTCTAGCAGTTTCCAAAATGTTTTTAAGGGTTTAAAAAAGTAATTCTAAAGGGAAAGTTTGAAATGATTCTTCAGAAAAAGAGTTAGTTTTTAACATATAATTGTTCTTGAATAAAATAAGCGAAAATAAAAAGCATTTTTATAGATATTAATTATAAAATTTTAAATTTAATTTTTTATTCAGTAGAAAACCAACATTTATTTAAAAAAATGTCAGACAATAATAATATACATTAAGTTCTGCTTCCAATTTTAATAATTACACAACTAACAATTACACCATTAACTTCCATTTAAAAGGAACTCGTTCTCTCTTGGTCTGGTTCTGCTTCCAATTTTAACATTTACACAGTTTTTTCATTAAATTTCAGAATAATTCTTGCGCATCCCAAACTTTAATATTACTTACTACGTGTCTAGAAATGATAAAATTCGTTTACTTTTTTTAAATAATTCAGAATAAATTAATAAAAATTTCCCAAACGGGGAATTTGAATTTGAGACAGTTTTTTGGAATTTGAGTCAGTTAATATATGTTTTATTATTTTGAATAAATATAATAATTTTATTTTTATTGAGTAGAAATCATGAATTAATAATTCATACTGACAGATTTTATAACCCCCATTATTCAAATGAGGTAATTATCTGAACGAATTTAAAATTCATTTTAAATTTCAAGAGGACACCAACTGCGAAATACGATATTTTAATATATTAGGCAACTCAAAAAAATGATATTTAAATGAAATTCTCCTTGCAATGTGTAGTTAAAATTGAATTATTGAAAATTACAGTAACAAATATAAGTTCTCCACAAAATTTAATGAATAAAAAATCCTTAATTGAAATATAATGGCATTATTATGGTTTAATTATATTGAAGGAATTTTGCATTATCTATCAGTAGACAACCTTAGTCCATCAAGAGGCTGTTGAGCCAATAAAAAAAAAAAAAAAAAATTTCTTGTTTGTAAGATTTGCATTATGATTTTTTTTTTTATGATGAAACAATTTATTTTTATGGTTATATTTTTAATGTAAAAAAATTGCTTTAAATTTTATTTAAAAATTATGCATAACTAAAATGCTAAATAAGTTTTAAAAGTATATAAAATATTGTGGATTATTTCATTTCATTTATACTTTGAGAGAGATTTCAATGAAAATCGTTTTAAATGTCCTTTATCAACTATATACAATTGCAAAAATAATACATAAGCAATGCTAAATATTAAAAGTGTAAAAGTATCAATAAATCAATACATATGATAAATAATAATACCAATAGAATACCATTAATTTTAATGATCATATAATACACAATATGATCATTAAAATTAATGGTATTCTTTAATGCTTAATTGTATGGTCTGTTTCCCAGAAAAATATAGCTTATTTTTAAAATATTTAATTAAAATGAAAATTATTATAAAAATTTTAAAAATAAATTACGATTTTTAATAAATAAGTTTAAAAAATGCTTTAATTTGATGTCTAATCATAATTTAGCTCGTAGCTTGAAATAACATTTAAGAAAAAAATCAAATGTTATAACAATTTTAAATTTCCTGTAATTAAATAATCTATCAAATAAAAAATGTTAAAAATATATTTTTTCTCAATCAGTTATTTATAATTTTAAGAATACTGCTTCAGTAACTGATTAATTTATATAAACTTAAAGGATCTTTATTAAAAGCGAATTTTTAAAACTTTGTTAACGCCAAATATCCTGATTAAAATAATTATGTTTAAGTAATTTGTTAAAATCTATGAGATTTTCAAAAATTGCTAAACGTCAGCTTGAAATTGGAAAGTTTAATCGATTATAGTTTGAATCCCTTTTCAATTAAACTAACATGCTACATTGCAGCTGATGTTAACCAACGTTCAACCCATACAATTATAGAATTTACCAGATATGAGCTTTAGTTAAACTGATCAATATTTATAGTTTAATATTCAGAGCAAACTGGATTACTGTTAAACTAATGTATTGCATCATATCTAATATTCATCGTTTCAAAGAAAATACTATTACGTACCCATATAATTTATTCTTAAAGATATAAGGGAATATTTATTATCCGAAAATTAAAAATAAAAAAATAAGTGGATGATTCTTGAATTTTATTATTTTTATCGTATAATATTATAATCATTTATATATCAAGAATATTCATGCTTTGCAGATGTATGGTCATTAAATATTCCATATACATGAATTTTAACTGATAAAAGGAATCCAGAAATATTGTTCATCGATTGTCCTAATATATTATGGAAACGCGACAAAGTAATCAATGAATACTTAAATAATAAAAAACTTTACACAAAATCTAGTATTTTTACTAAATATTTGATTACATGGAAACGAAAGGATATATCTGCCAAAAGGAGAAATAGAAGACGTTTCTGGACAGTGTCCTATCCTTTTGACTCATTTAGATTCGATTTGGTTTGTCGCTGCACGGCTCATTTTTTGCATACTTTGCTAAATAGACTTTTTTAGTCTTTAAAGTCTAAAAGTAGACCACTTTTGCTAAATATACTTTTTAGTTTTTAAAGTCTAAAAGTAGACCACTTTTGCTAAATATACTTAAAAGTTTTTTTTAAAGTCTAAAAGTAGAAATATACTTTTTTCTTTAAAGTCTAAAAGTAGACCACTTTTGCTAAATATACTTTTTAAGTTTTTAAAGTCTAAAAGTAGACCACTTTTGCTAAATATACTTTTTTAGTCTTTAAAGTCTAAAAGTAGACCACTTTTGCTAAATAGGCCGGGACCTACAGCTTAACGTGGATTCCGAACCACTAACAAACATCAGGTGCCACGGTTAGGATTCGAACATCAAGCCTGTGGTACCAAAGATCTGAGCTCTATCGAATTGGCATCAGGCCGCATGACTCTTTTAGAAGAACGATACGGGACAAAATTAAGTCATCGTATATTTGAATTATTATCTAACACCAAAGGAAAATTATGGGAGACAATCGAGCATGATTGGAAAAAAAATTGAGTGAAAAACTCACTAACAGGCTATTGCCAATTTTAGATAGAGAACCGGACAAGAGTTCTTGGCCGAACATTGGCCAAAATAGGGATTGTAAACTCTGATATATGTGTTTTATGTAAGACGGAGAAAGTGAATAAGGCCCATGCACTTGTTTTGCTCAGGACTGGACTCGTAACTTACAACAGAATGGTGATTTATGTGCTCTTTACTGGAGGGCCAGATAAAACATGTCCTGATCACATGAACTTTTATGATAGTGCTTCCAGCCTTTTAGATTTTTAACCCTTAGAAAATTTTAACCTGTATTAACACATTTTGGTCATCTTTGTGAAGAATATCTGGTCTATCCCCTTTGTAATTTTGATTTGTTTATATGCTCTTTTTGTTATAGGGTAAGTGGCCAAATTTGTACGGATTGAGTTCCAATAAAACCATTAGCAGCAACTTATTAGATTAGATATTCAAAGAACTTATGTTTCAAGTGATGAAATATATTTGAAAATAGAGAACAATCTTGAATTGACTAAAGTTCTAAAATAGAGTAAAATCTTGTATTGACTAATATTGACCAAGTTGTCCAAAGACATCCTGAAGATTTATGTCTCCAATCATCAGAACTACACTGAAGCAATGAACGTTTGTTATTTATCCGAATTCGATTTTTTTAATTTTTTTTAAATTCAGTTTTCGTGTGGGGTCATTTACAAAGAGCCAAATCGATGTGAAGAAATTCTTCTGCTTAGAGTATCTGAAAGAAAGAAAGATAAAAAGAGAATCTTCCGTGTCTCGTCCTTCTATTTAAAGAGAACTCGTTCCTTCTGGTAGTGGAGTACGAAGAATGAATAAAACGAATTTCTGAGAACTCATTCAAACTTTGCATGCTTTTCATTACGGTCCGGAGGGTCCTGCAATTAATCTAATGCAGGAGTCAGGTCTCAAAACGAAGAAGATTTTCACCAAAACTGAATTTTTTTTACATGAAAAAGAAAAAGAATCAGTTAAGTCATGCAGTTATGAAAATCATATTCAAATTAAAATTTCTCTGAAGTTATTCAGTTTTTGTCTGTTGAATAAACAGTAAAAAGTGTTTACTTTGGTTCTTATGATTTCAAGAAATGTAAAGTGGTATTCTTTTCAAAAAGCTATATTTTCTTAGTCATACAATGTTTTTTGTAGATGGTATTTAAATTAAAAATTACTTAATTACATACTTATGCTTACTTTACTGAATGCTCTTGTTCTTAGTGCTATTTTTTACGTTGGTTCCAAAATTTTCTCTAACTAGCAGTTACCAAATGTTTTTAAGGGTTTAAAAAGATAATTCTAAAGAGAAAGTTTGAAAGGCTTCTTCTGGAAAAGAATTATTTTTTCAACATATAAATGGTTTATAAATATAAATGGCTTATTTATTCAACATATTCGTGAATAAAATAAGCCATATTAAAGTGTATTCTTTGATGATATTCATTTTAAATTTGGCTTTTTATTCAGTAAAAAACAATTAAAAAAAGGGTGAGTCAATATTAATATACATTAATTTTCAAAATCTTTATTCATAAATATGTATGAGATGAAAGTAAAAAAAATCTTTTTTTTTTTTTTTAATCTCCTATAAATTTCACAAAACAGTTATCATACAAATAAAAATAATTTAAATATATTTGATAATTAAATACACCCATAACGAAGTATATATCTAATGTGTTTTGTTATTTATAGAAAATAATGAGCAAAATCATTATATTAGCTCACGTGTTTTTTTTTTTTGCTTGCTTTTTTCTTCAAAAAATATTTTAATCTATCTACGCCTCCATATTTCATGAAGAAATCAAATTTAAATTACTAAATTAACATTTTGTAAAAAATATTTTGTGCCTTTTAATTGCAATTCATTAAGAATTATAAAACATCTTTATTAATTAAATGTAATATATGTATATAAACTGTTTTAAGTTCTGGTTTTCAGTTTTTATAATCAAGCTAGAAAATTTTTAATTTAACCAATCAATTTTTATAACTAAGCTAGTAAAAAGTTTTTTAAAAGCCATTTTTGATAATATAGACATTACAAAAGTACAGTTATAAGTAAAGTTGAATCCTTTAGGGAAAATAATTTTCTTACATAATTAATAATTTATACAATTTTTTCATTAAATTTCAGAATAATTATTATGTAACCCAAACTTGAATATTACTCATAACGTCTCTCAAAATGATAAAATTCACTTGTTTTTTGTAAAATAATTCTGAATAAATTAATAATTTCCCAAAAGGAATGAGAATTCGCTTTTAGGATTTGCGACAGTTAATATAAATTTTATTATTTTGAATAAATATAATATTTTTATTATTACTAAATGGAAATCACGAATTTATGATGCATTCTGAAATACAGGTTTTATAAGTGACATTATTCAAATGAGGTAATTACCAGAACTAATCTAAAATTCATTTTGATTTTCATGAGGACACAGACTGCGAAAGAATCACGAATTTTAAGATATTAAGCAACTCTTAAAAATGATATTTAAATGAACTGCGGTCTGCATTGGGTAGTTAAAACTGGATTTTTGAAAAACACAATAACAAATATATGATAGCCACAAAATTCAATGAATAAAAAAATGTAATTGAAATATAATGTACATTATTATCCTTCAGACACAATTTATACAATTTGCATAAAAGCATTCAATATATCTGCATACACGTAGCAATTCATATTTTATGCAATTTGCTTTATGATCTTCTTTTAATATGATGAAACGGAATTTATTCTTGTGGTTATATATTTAATGTTTAAAAAGTTGCTTTAAATTTTATTTATAAAAATATCAAAAATATTTAAAATAAATTAATATTTTTATATATTAACTTAATGTAACAAAATATTATAAGGTTAATAAGTTAATAAAAATATTAATAAAATAAAATCATAATAATATCACAATTTGTAAAAAATTTTATAAATTGTGCATAACTAAAATACTTAATAAATTTTAACAGTATGCAAATTACTGTGGATTATTCCATTAAATTTATATTTTGAGAAAGACTTCAATGAAAATCGTTTAAATATTTTTTATCAACTGTACACGACTGTAGAAAAAATACTTAAGCACTGTTAAATATTAAAAAGGAAAAAAATAATTTAACATAAATGTTAACAAAAAATAGGATTAATAACATGATCATTAAAATTCATGGTAATCTTTAACGGTCTATTTCCCAGAAAATACAGCCTATTTTTTAAATAATATTTAATTAAAGGAAAATTATTATAAGATATTTAAAAATGAATAACAATTTTTAATAAATAAGTTATAATAAATTATTTAATTTGATGTAGATTCACAATCTAACTCGTAACTTGAAATAATATTTATGGAAGCAAATAAAATGTTATTACAACATTTTTAAATTTCCTTTTAATTAAATAAATAATATAAATCAAATAGCAAATCTAAATAACTAACTATAATCAAATAAATAATGTATGTTTAAAAATATATTTTTGCTCGCTCTGTTATTTATATTATCAGCAAAAAATACTGCTTCAGTAACTAATTTATTTAAACTTAAAGGACCTTTAATTATAAAGCTAATTTTTAAAACTTTGCTAAAACTAAATATGCTTACTAAAATAGTTATATACTGATAATATTTTAGTAAATATTTGAAAATCCTATGAGATTCTAACAAATTGCTAAATAATAGCTTAAAATTTGGAAAGTTTAATCGATTATAGTTTGAATCCCTTTTCAGTTAAACTAACATGCTACATTGCACATGATGTTAACCAACGTTCAACCCATACTATTACAGAATTTACCAGATATGGGCTTTAGTTAAACTGATGAATATTTATAGTTTAATATGCAGAACAAACTGGATCACTGTTAAACTAATGCATTATATCATAGCTAATATTCATCGTTTCAGTGAAACTACTACATAACCATTTAACTTATTTTTAAAGATGTAGACCATATATTTATTCACCGAAAATTTAATAAAAACAATTAACGGATTTTATTAATTGAATTTTATTTTTCATTTATTAACTTTATAATCAGCTTATAAATCAAGAATATTCATGCTTCTCAGAAAGATGTCCATTAAATATTCCATATACATGAATTTTGATTAATAAAAAAATCCTCCAGAAATATTGTTCATCGGTTTTCTTAATATATTAAATAAACATATTAGATAAACGTGATTAAATAACCGACGAATAATTAAATAATAAAAAACACAAAAAAAAAACAATTATTTTCAATAAATATCAGATTGAATGGATAAGAAAGAGCAGATCTTCTGGAAAAAAAATAAGGAACAGAAGTCCTATCCTTCTTGACACTTTTAGATTCGGTTTGGTTTGTCGCTGTACGGCTTCATTTTTTGAACACTTCAGCCTAATTAGACCGGCACCTACGGTTCAACGTGGATTCCGAATCACCCAAACAGCCATGCCACTGTCAGGATTCAAACATCAAGCCCGTGGTACAAGAGACTAGATCGCTAGCCAATTAGCCACCAGATCGCATGACTGTTAAGAGAAGTATACAGGACAAAAAAATTAAATCATCATGTATTAGTGAATTATTATCTAACACCAAAGGAAAAGACTCGGTGATAATCGAGAATGACTGGAAAAAAATTCAGTAGAAAAACTCTGACGCAAAGAGTCTGTTGGCAATTTTAGATTAAGAACTGGACGCAACTGCCTGGGCGAACATCTGGCCAAAATAAGGATTGTGAACTCTGATATATGCGTTTTATTTAGTATATGTGTTTTATTTTATTTTTTATTTTTTTTAACAGAGAAAATGAAGAAGGCCCATCTATTTGTTTGCTCGGGGCTGGACTCAGACTTACTTACAACAGATTGCTGATTTCTGTACTCTTTAATGGAGGGCAAGAGAACACATGTCCTGTTCACACGGATGTTTTTATTGGTGCTTCTAGCTTTTTACCCTTAGAACATTTAGTTTATTTTTAATTGTTTTGGTCATCTTTGGTCTGGTCTATTCCCTTTGTAGTTTTAATTTGTTTATATGCTCTTTTTGTTTCTACCGTAAGTGGCCAAATTTGTATGGTTTGAGTTTCAATAAAACCGTTAGTAACAACTTATTAGATCAGATATTCAAAGAACTTATGTTTTAGATGCTGAAACATATGTCAAAATAGAGAACAATCCTGTATTGACTAAATGACGTAGAAACTGTATTTAAATCGAGATACTCAAGTTGACTAATGATTCTTATAAAAACAGAATGGTGATATATAATATTTATTATTAAATAGTCATTGATAAATACTGTATTTTTCTTTGTTGCTTATCATTTTTTGAAGGCTTTATGAATTCTTTTATGCTATAATTAATCCATTTAAGAGGTTTTCGTTAATGCGGATTAGTATACATGAATTAGTATACTAGAATTAGTATACATGTACATATATATTATATAATATGTGTGTAGATTTATAGATGTTGTAATCATTCCCGTCTTATATTTAAGCTGTTCAATGCAATTTTGAACCTGCAAAGAAATCGTATCCAATCGATGCCCAAGTTCTCCAAAGACACCCTGAAGATTTATGTCTCCAATCTTCAGAACTACACTGAAGCAACGAACGTTTGTTATTTATTCGAATTCGATTTTTTTTTAATGTTTCTTAAATTTAGTTTTCGTGTGGGGTCATTTACAAAGAGTTGAATCGATGCGAAGAAAATCTTCCGCTTAGAGTGGCTGAGAGAAAGAATGTTAAAAGGAGAATCTTCCGTGCCTCGTTCATCCAATTAAAGGGTACTCGTTCCTTCTTGGTACTGGAAGACGAAGAATGAATAAACGAATTTCTGAAAACTCATTCAAAATGTGCCTGCTTTTCATTACGGTCCGGAGGGTCCGTCAATTAATCTAACGCAGGAGTCATGTCCCAAAAGAAAGAAGATTTTCCACAATAACTGGAATTTTTTTCACATGACAAAAAAAAGAATAAGTTATGTCATGCAATTATGAAAATCATATTCAAGTTAAAATTTGTCTGAAGTTATTCAGGTTTTTTTTCGGTTAAATAAACAGTTAAAAATGTTTACTTTGGTTCTTATGATTTCAAGAAATGTAAAGTGGTAGTCTTTTTAAAAAGCTATATTTTCTTAGTCGTACAAGGTTTTTTTATTGGCTTACTTATGTTAAGTTTACTGAATACTTTTGTTCTTAGTGCCATTTTTTACGTTGGTTCAAAAAATTTTCTTTAACTAGCAGTTACCAAATGTTTTTAAGCTTTTAAAAAATAATTTTAAAGGGAAAGTTTGAAAGGCTTCTTCTGGAAAAGAATTAGTTTTTCAACATATAATTGTTCGTGAAAAAATAAGCGAAAATAAATTGTATTCTTTGATAATATTCATTTTAAATTTGACTTTTTATTCAGTAAAAAACAATGTTAAGAAAAGGGTGTGTCAATAATAATATACATTAATTTTCAAAATCTTCATTCATAAATATTTATGAGATTAAATAAAAGAAGATTTTTTTTTACTTTCATCTCCTATAAATTTCACACATTAGTTATCATACAAATAAAAATAATTTAAATATATTTGATAATTAAATACACCCATAGCGAAGTACATATCTAATGTGCTTTGTTATTATTCATAGAAAATAATGAGCAAAATAATTATATTAGCACACGCGCTTTTTTTTTCTTGCTTGCTTTTTTCCTCAAATTATATTTTAATCTATCTACACCTCCATATTTTATGAAGAAATTAAATTTAAATTACTAAATTAACATTTTGTAAAAAATATTTTGTGCCTTTTAATTGCAATTCATTAAAAAATTATAAAACATCTTTATTAATTAATTGTAATCTATGTATATAAACTGTTTTAAGTTCTGGTTTTCAGTTTTTATAATCAAGCTAGAAAATTTTTAATTTAACCAATCAATTTTTATAACTAAGCTAGTAAAAAGTTTTTTAAAAATATTTTTGATAATGTGGACATTACAAAAGTACAGTTATAAGTATAGTTGAATCCTTTAGGGAAAATAACAATTTTCTTACATAATTAATAATTTATACAATTTTTTCATTAAATTTCAGAATAATTATTATGCAAGTTAATATAAAAAAATATTATAAAGTTGATAAGTTAATTAAAATATTAATAAAACAGCATAAAAATATCATAATTTATAAAAATTTTATTTATAAATTATGCATAACTAAATTGCTAAGTAAATTTTAACAGCATATAAAATGCTGTAGATTTTATAAAATTCATATTTTGAGAAATATTTCAATGAAAATCTTTTTTAATTTCCTTTATCAACTATATATGATTGTAGAAATACTTACGCTATCTTAAATGTTAAAAGTGTAAAAGTAATTAAAAATAAATGTTATAAAAAATCTAAGGCTCATAACATGATCATTAAAATTAATGGTAATCTTTAATGGTCTATTTCACAGAAAAATATAGCCTATTTCTAAAATAATATTTAGTTTTAGGAAAATTATAATAAAAAGTTTAAAAATAAATAGTAATTTTTAATAAATAAGTTAAAATCAAATTAATTTATTAATGTGCAATCCCAATTTAGCTCGTAGCTAGAAATAACATTTATGAAACCAATTAAATAATATAACAACATTTTTAAAGTTACTTTTAATTAAATAATACATCAAATCAATAAATGTTTAAAAATATTTTTTGTTCACTCTGTTGTTTATAATTTTTAAAAAGTATTGTGTTCAGTAACTGATGAATTTATATACAAACTTAAATAATCTTTATTATAAAGCGAATTTTTAAAACTTTGTTGTTTTTAAAACCAGATCAAAATAATTATGTTTAAGTAAATATTTGAAAATCCTACGAGACTCTAACAAATTGCTAAACTTTAGCTTAAAATTTGGAAAGTTTAATCGATTATAGTTTGAATCCCTTTTCAATTAAACTGACATGTTACATTGCAGATGATGTTAACCAACGTTCAACCCATACAATCACAGATATGGGCTTTAGTTTAATTGATGAATATTTATAGTTTAATATGCAGAACAAACTGTATTACTGTTAAACTAATGTATTGCCTCATATCTAATATTCATCGTGTCAGAGAAACTACTACATAGCCACTTAACTTAAAGATGTAGGCCATATATTTATTAACCGAACATTTAAAATAAAAATTTCATGAAGGATTCTTGAATTTCAGTTTTTTATCTAATAGATGATTAAATCATTTTATGAATCAAGGATATACATGCTTTTCATAAGGATGGTCATTAAATATTCCATATATGTGAATTTTAATTGATAAAAGGAATCTTCCAGAAATACCGTTCTTGATTTCTCTAATATATTAAATATGTTATGGAAACGCGATTAAATAATATATGAATGCATAAATCACACAAAATCTAGTATTTTCACTAAATATTTGATTATATGTAAGCGAAAGGGTAGATCTGCCAACAGAAGTTCCTGGACAGTGTCCTATCAGTCTTGATTCTTTTAGATTTGGTTTGTCGCTCTACTGGGCATTTTTTGCACTCTTTAGGCTAAAGAGACCATCACCTACAGTTTAACATAGAGTCCGAACCACTAACAAATATCCATGTCACTTACAAGATTCGAACCATAAGCCTATGGTACCAAAGACCATAACGCTAGTCAATTGGCCATGAGTCTGCATGATTCTTTTAGGAGAACTATATTGGACTAAATTAAGTCATCGTATATTAGTAAATTATTATATTGCATTAAAGGGAAAAGTCTGGGAGACAATCGGAGTTGAGTGGAAAACAATTGAGTGGGGAAACTCACAAAAAGGCTGTTCCCAATTTTAGATTAAGAATCGGGCATGACTGCCTGGCCGAACATCTGGCCAAAATAGGGATTGTGAACTCTGATAGATGTTTTATGCAAGAAAGGGAAAATGAATAAGGCCCATCTACATGTTTGTTCGGAATGGAACTTGCACAGAGAATGGTGATTCATGTACCCTTTATTGAAGGGCCAGAGAAAAAGTGTCCTGATCACACTGATTTTTATTATGGTTCTTTTAACTTAAGATATTTACCCTTATTACATTGAATTTGTTTCGAACTGTTTTATGACTTTTTTTGGTCGTTTTTGTTAAGAATGTCTGGTCTATTTCCTTTGTGATTTTGATTTGTTTCTTTGCTCTTTTTGTTTCAAGAACAAGTGGCCAAATTTGTATGGTTTGAGATCCAATAAAACCATTAGTAACAACTTATTAGACTGGATATTCAAAGATTTCCAATTTCCGTTGATGAAATATATTTGAAAATAGAGAACAATCCTGTACTAAAAGACGTAGAAACTGTATTTAAATCATAATCAAGTTCATAATCATAAAATAATCATAATCATAACGATTCTTATACAAGCATAATGGTGATATATAATATTTATTAATAAATAGTCATTGATAAATACTGTATTTTGCATTTCTTTTGCTGGCTTATCAGTTTTTGAATGCTTTATAAATTCTTTTATGCTATAATTAAGGCTTTTGTTTATGCAGATTCTCTTTAACACACTTGAATCAGTATAAATGTATACATAATATGTGTGTAGATTTATATAAGTTGTAATCATTCCCATCTTATACTTAAGCTATTCAATGCAATTTTGGACCTGAAAAGAAATCGAATCCAATCGATGTCCAAGTCCTCCAAAGACACCCTGAAGATTTATGTCTCTAATCTTCAGAACTACACTGAAGCACGGACGTTTGTTATTTATTCCAATTCGATTTTTTTTAAATTTAGTTTTCGTGTGGGGTCATTTACAAAGAACTGAATCGATGTGAAGAAATTCTCCTTCTTAGAGTAGCTCAGAGAAAGAAAGTTAAAAGGGGAATCTTTCGTATCTCGTTCTTCTATTTAAAGGGAACTCGTTCCTTCTTGGTACTGGAAGATGAAGAATGAATAAAACGAATTTCTGAGAACTCATTCAAAGTGTGCATGCTCTTCATTACGGTCCGGAGAGTCCTGCAATTAATCTAATGCAGGCCTCGGGTCCCAAAAGGAAGAATAATTTCACCATAAGTTTTTTTATACGACAAAGAAAAGGAATCAGTTAAGTCATGCAGTTAAGAAAATCATATTCAAATTAAAATTTCTCAGAAGTTATTCAGGTTTCCCCATTTTCCCCATTAAATAAACAGTTAAAAATGTTTACTTTGGTTCTTATGATTTCAAGAAATGTAACGTTTGTATTCTTTTTAAAAAGCTGTATTTTCTTAGTCATAAAAGGGTTTTTTTTTGGGGGTGGTATTTAAATTAAAAATTACTTAATTACATTCTTATGCTTAGTTTACTGAATACTCTTGTTCTTAGTGCTATTTTTTACGTTGGTTCTGTAGCAGTTTCGAAATGTTTTAAGGGTTTAAAAAATAATTCTAAAGAGAAAGTTTGAAAGGCTTCTTCTGGAAAAGAATTAGTTTTTCAACATATAATTGTTCGTGAATAAAATAAACGAAAATAAAGTGTATTCTTTGATGATATTCATTTTAAATTTGACTTTTTATTCAGAAAAAAACAATGTTAAAAAAAGGGTGAGTCAATAATAATATACATTAATTTTCAAAATCTTCATTCATGAATATGTATGAGATTAAAAAAAAAAAGATTTTTTTTTACTTTCATCTCCTATAAATTTCACAAAACATTAGTTATCATACAAATAAAAATAATTTATATATATTTGATAATTAAGTACACCCATAACGAAGTATATATCTAATGTGCTTTGTTATTATTCATAGAAAATACTGAGCAAAATAATTATATTAGCACACGTATTTTTTTTTCTTGCTTACTTTTTTCCCTCAAATAATATTTTAATCTATCTACGCCTCCGTATTTCATGAAGAAATTAAATTTAAATTACTAAATTAACATTTTGTAAAAAATATTTTGTGCCTTTTAATTGCAATTCATTAAAAATTATAAAACATCTTTATTAATTAAATGTAATCTATGTATATAAACTGTTTTATGTTCTGGTTTTCTGTTTTTATAAACAAGCTAAAAAATGTTTTTTAAAAGTTTTTTTTAGTTTTTTTAATAACCAATCAATTTTTATAACTAAGCTAGTAAAAAGTTTTTTAAAACCATTTTTGATAATGTAGACATTACAAAAGTACAGTTATAAGTATAGTTGAATCCTTGAGCTACAATAATAATTTTCTTACAATATTATTAATAATTTATTTAATTTTTTTATTAAATTTCAGAATAATTATTATGCATCCTAACCTTTAATATTATTCATAACGTCTCTCAAAATGATAACATTCGCTTGTTTTTTTGTAAAATAACTCTGAATAAATTAATAATTTCAAAAAAGGAATGAGAATTCGCTTTTAGGATTTGCGACAGTTAATATATATTTTATTATTTTGAATAAATATAATATTTTTTTTACTGAGTAGAAATCATGAATTAATGATCCATTCTGAAATACAGATTTTTATAACCCACATTATTCAAATGATGCAATTACTTGAATTAATCTAAAATTCATTTTATTTTTCATGAGGACACCGATTGCGAAAGAACCACGATATTCTAATATATTAGGCAACTCATAAAAATGATATTTAAATGAACTTCTGTTTGCAATGGGTAGTTAAAACTGGATTTTTGAAAATTACAGTAACAAATGTATGATAGCCACGAAATTCAATGAATAAAAAAATTTAATTGAAATATAATGTGCATTATTATACTTGAGATACAATTTATACAAATTGCATAAAAATATTCAATATATCTGCATGCATAGTATTCATATTTTACGCAATTTGTTTTATGATCTTTATGTTTATGATGAAAAAAATTTGTCTTGATAGTTATATATTTAATATAGAAAAAGTTTCTTTAAATTTTATTTCTAAAAATATCATAAAAATATTTAAAATGACTTAATATTTTTATATATTAAGTTAATATAATATAATATTATAAAGTTAATAAGTTAATAAAATAACATCATAAAAATATAATTTATAAAAATTTTATTTATAAATTATGCATAACTAAAAAGCTTAGTAAATTTTAACAGTATACAAATTATTGTGAATTATTCCATTAAATTTATATTTTGAGAAAGATTTCAATGAAATTCGTTTTAAATGTCCTTTATCAACTATACAAGGTTGTAGAAATAATAATTAAACAGTTAAATTTTTAAAATATCAAAGTTTAACAATGTTTTCAAAAAATATGATTACCATTATGATATTATAATTAATGGTATTCATTAATGCTTAAATGCATGGTCTATTTCCCAAGCCCCCAAAAAATGCCTATTTTTAAAATATATTTAATTATAGGAGAATTATTTAAAAATGAGTAACGATTTTTAATAAATAAGTTATAAATTATTTAATTTGACGTATAATCACAATTTATCTTTTAGCTTGAAATAACATTTATAAAACAAATAAAATGTTATAACTAAAATTTCAAAGATACTTTTAATTAAATATATCAAATAAATAATATATGTTTAAAAATATTTTGTGCTCACTCTGTTGTTGATAATTTTAACAAAAAATATTTCTTCAGTAAATGATTTATTTATATAAACATAAAGGACCTTTATTAAAAAACGAATTTTTAACACTTCGTTAAAGCCAAATATCCCGATTAAAATTATTATGTTTAAGCAAATATTTGAAAATCCTACGAGAATCTAACAAATTGCTAAACGTGAGCTTAAAATTTGGAAAGTTTAATCGATTATAGTTTGAATCCCTTTTCAATTAAACTAACATGATACATTGCAGCTGATCTTAACCAATGTTCAACCCATACAATTACAGAATTTACCAGATATAGGCTTTAGTTAAACTGATTAATATTTATAGTTTAACATGCAGAACAACCTGGATTATTGTTAAACTAATGTATTGCATCATATCTAATATTCATCGTTTCAGAGAAAATACTACTACGTAACCATATAATTTATTCTTAATGATATAGGTCATATTTATTATCCAAAAATTAAAAACAAAAAATAAGTGGATGATTCTTGAATTGTATTATTTTTATCGTATAATATTATAATCATTTATATATCAAGAATATTCATGCTTTGCAGATGTATGGTCATTAAATATTCCACATACATGAATTTTAACTGATAAAAGGAATCCAGAAATATTGTTCATCGATTGTCCTAATATATTATGGAAACGCGACAAAGTAATCAATGAATAATTAAATAATAAAAAACTTTACACAAAATCTAGTATTTTTACTAAATATTTGATTACATGGAAACGAAAGGATATATCTGCCAAAAGAAGAAATAGAAAAAGTTTCTGAACAGTGTTCTATCTCTCTAGATTCTAAGATTCGATTAGGTTTGGTTTGTCGCTCCACGGCTTATTTTTTGCACACTTTATGTTAAATGGTCCGAGACCAACCGTTTAATGAGTACCTACAGTTCCGAATCACTCACAAACATCCATGCCATTGTCAGAATTCGAACATCAAGCCTGTGGTACCAAAGGCTAGAGGCAGGCCATCAGGCAGAATTACTCTTTTAGGAGAACTATACGGGACAAAATTAAGTCCTCGTATACTAGTAATTTATGATCTAACACCAAAGGAAACGTCTGGGAGACAATCGGGGATGACTGTTAAAAAAATGTAGTAGAAAACTCACAAAGAGGCTGTTGCCAATTTTAGATTAAAAACCGGACACGACTGCCTGTCACGACGACTGTCAAACATCTGGACAAAATAGGGATTGTAAACTCTGATATATTTGTTTTATGTAAGACAGAGAAAATGAATAAGGCCCATCTACTTTTTTGATCGGAACTGAACTGAGACTAACAACAGATGGCTGATTTTTGTACTCGTTAATGGAGGGACAGAGAACACATGTCCTGATTACACGAATTTTTATTTTGGTGCTTCTAGCTTTTTACCCTTAGAACATTTAATTTGTTTTATGGTGTTTTGGTCATTTTGTTAAGAATGTCTGGTCTATTCTCTTTGTAATTTTGATTTGTGTATATGTTCTTTTTGTTTCTATGGTAAGTGGCCAAATTTGTATGGTTTGAGTTCCAATTAAATCATTAATAACAACTTATTAGATTAGATATTCAAAGAACTTATGTTTCAGGTGATGAAATATATTTGAAAATAGAGAACAGTCCTGTAAACTGCATTTAAATCGAGATAATCAATTTGACTAATGATTCTTTTAAAAACAGAATGTGATATATAATAATTATTATTAAATAGTAATTGATAAATAGTGTATTTTTCATTTCTTTTGATAGCTTATCAGTTTTTGAAGGCTTTATAAATTCTTTTAAGCTGTAATTTCTCCATTTACAGCTTAAAAGAATTTATAAAGCCTTCGAGCTGTTCCTTTATGCGGATTCTCTTTAACACACTTGAATCCGTATATATGTACATATATATATAAAAATATGTGTGTATATTTATATATGTTGTAATCATACCCGTCTTATACTTAAGCTATTCAATGCAATTTTGGACCAGAAAAGAAATTGGATTCAATCGATGCCCAAGTCCTCCAAAGGCACCCCGAAGATTTATGTCTCCAATCCTCAGAACTACACTGAAGCACGAACGTTTGTTATTTATTCGAGTTCGATTTTTTTTAAATGTTTTTTAAATTTAGTTTTCGTGTGGGGTCATTTACAAAGAGCCAAATCGATGCGAAGAAATTCTTCCGCTATGAGTAGTTGAGAGAAAGAAAGTTAAAAAGGAGAATCCTCCGTATCTCGTTCTTCAATTTAAAGGGAACTTGTTCCTTCTTGGTACTGAAAGACGAAGAACGAATGAAACGAGTTTCTGAGAACTCATTCAAACTTTGCATGCTTTTCATTACGGTCCGGAGGGTCCTGCAAGTAATCTAATGCAGGAATCAGGTCCCAAAAGGAAGAAGATTTTCACCACAACTGGAGTTTTTTTTATATGACAATGAAAAAGAATCAGTTAAGTCATGAAGTTATGAAAATCATATTCAAATTAAAATTTCTCTGAAGTTATTCAGTTTTTTTTCCGTTAAATAAACATTTAAAAATGTTTGCTTTGGTTCTTATGATTGCAAGAAATGTAAAGTGGTATTCTTTTTAAAAAGCTATATTTTCTCAGTCACACAAGGTTTTTTTTTGGGGGTGGTAATTAAATTAAAAATTACTTAATTACATACTTATGCGTAGTTTACTGAATACTCTTGTTCTTAGTGCTATTTTTTACGTTAGCTCCAAGAATGTTCTATAGCAGTTTCGAAATGTTTTTAAGGGTTTAAAAACTAATTCTAAAGAGAAAGTTTGAAATGCTTATTCAGAAAAAGAATTATTCGGAGCATAATTGTCGCGAATAAAATAAGCGAAATTAAAATGCGTTCTTAAAAATATTCTTTTTAAATTTAACTTTTTATTCAGTAGAAAACAATGTTAAAAAAGGGGTCAGCAATAATAATATGCATTAATTTTTAAAATCTTCATTCATAAATATGTACTACGTAATAAAAATTTAAAAAAAAATATATATAGCCGATTTTTTTTGAAAAACATTTATGATATATATTATATGTATATTTATGTTAATTTTTATGACATATCCTTATAAAAATATAATATATATTATATAAAGTTTGTCAAATGGAATTAATTATGTATTAACAAAAAGAAAGAAAATACCATGCAAGATAATTTTAAAATGTAAGATATCATCTTCCAAGTACAATTCATATAAATTTCACAAATTAAGTTATTTTTATTTGTATGATAAATAAATATATTTAATAATTAAATAAATCCATAATTAAGTATATATCTAATGCGCTTTGTTATTATTCATAGAAAATAATGAAAAAAATAATTATATTAGCACACATATTTTTCTTGCTTTTAATTTATTTTTTTTAAATATTTTTATTTATATACACCTTCTATATTTCATCAAGAAAAAAATTTAATTGGTAAATTAACATTTTATAAAAAATATATGTATAATTTAATAGCAATTCATTTAAAGCGTAAAATATCTTTGTTAATTAAACATAATCTATAAACTGTTTAAAATACTGCTTTTCAGTTTTTTATAACTAAGCTAGAATAAAAGTATAAAGCTTTTTGCAAACTGTTTTTGTGATTGTAGACATTCAATAATAAGTACAGTTGTATACTTTAGGGAAAATGATTTTCATACCATATTATTAATATTTTCCACAATTTTTTCATTAAATTTCAAAATAATTCTTGTGTATCCCAAATTTTTGCTTATTGCGTCTCTGGAAAATTCGTTCCTTTTTGTAAAATAATTCTGAAAAAATTGATACAGATGTCCCAAAAGAAACTAATATCTTTTAGGATTTGCGACAGTTAATATATATTTTATTATTTTGAATAAATATAACAATTTTATTGTTTTTACTGAGTAGGTATCATGAATTAATGATGCATTTTGAAATAGATTTTATAACCCACTTTATTCAAATGAGGTAATTACCTGAACTAATCTAAAATTCATTTTATTTTTCATGAGGACACAGACTGCGAAAGAATCGCGACATTTTAAAATATAAGGCAACTCATAGAAATGATATTTAAATGCACTTCTATTTGCAATGTGTAGTTAAAATTCGATTATTGAAAATTACAGTAACAAATATATGATTGCCACAAAATTCAATGAATAAAAAAATTTAAATGAAGTATAATGTACATTATTATAATTCAGATACAATTTGCATAAAAGCATTCAATGCATCTGCATACATAGCAGTCATATTTTATGTAATTTGTTTTATGATCTTTATTTCTATGATGAAACAATTTATTTTGATGGTTATATATTTAATGTAGAAAAAGTTTTATTAGAATAAATTTTATTTATAAAAATCTCATAAAAATATCTAAAACAATTTAATATTTTTATATATTAAATTATATAGTAAATATTATAAAGTTAAAAATATTAATAAAATAACACCTTAAAAATATCATAACTTACAAAAAGTTAATTTTTAAATTATGCATAACTAAAATGCTTAGTAAATTTTAGCAGTATGCAAAATATAAATTAAATGAAATAAAAAATATTTCATTTAATTTATATTTTGAGCAAGATTTCAATGAAAATCGTTTCAAATATGCTTTATCAACTATATACGATTGTAGAAATAGTTAAGCAATCTTAAATGTTAAAAAGTAAAAGTAATTAAACATAAATGTTATAAAAAAATTATGGCTCATAACATGATCATTAAAATTAATGGTAATCTTTAATGGTCTATTTCACAGAAAAATATAGCCTATTTCTAAAATAATATTTAATTTTTGGAAAATTATAATAAAAAGTTTAAAAATAAATAATAATTTTTAATAAATAAGTTAAAATCAAATTAATTTATTTATGTACAATCACAATTTAGCTCGTAGCTAGAAAAATGCTTAGCAAACATTTATGAACCCAATAAAATGTTATAACAACATTTTTAAAGTTACTTTTAATTAAATAATACAGTAAATCAATAAATGTTTAAAAATATTTGTTGTTCACTGTTTAAATTTTTATCAAAAAGTATTGTGCTCAGTAACTGATGAATTTATATACAAATTTAAAGGACCTTTATTAATAAGCTAATTTTTAAAACTGCGAAAACCAAATATCCTGATTAAAATAATTATATACTGATAATATTTTAGTAAATATTTAAAAATCTCATGAGATTCTTAACAAATTGCTAAACGTTAGCTTACAATTTGGAAAGTTTAATCGATTATAGTTTGAATCCCTTTTCAATTAAACTAACATGCTACATTGCAGCTGATGTTAGCCAATGTTCAACCCATACAATTACAGAATTTACCAGATATGGGCTTTAGTTAAACTGATGAATATTTATAGTTTAATATGCAGAACAGACTGGATTATTGTTAAACTAAGGGATTGCATCATATCTAATATTCATCGTTTTAGGGAAACTACTACCCAACTATTTAACTTATTCTTAAAGATATAGATTTTTAACTGAAAATAAAAAATAAAAAAATAAGGAATTTTTGTTTTTTCCTAATAATTGTATAATCAGTTTATATATCAAGGATAATCATTGCTTTTCAGAAGTATACATATTAAATATTCCATATACATGAATTTTAATTGATAAAAGTAATCCTCCAGAAATATTATTCATCTATTTCCCTAATGAATTAAATGTATGGAAACGTGATTAAATAATCGATGAATAATTAAATAATAAGAAAATTTACACAAATTGGTCACAGGTATATCATGTGGCTAAAAAATAGCATTTCATTACTCTAAATCAGCCTATTTAAATTAATTAAACCCGACTCGGGGTTCAGTGGTAATTCGCACCGTTAGTGAGCATTAAGGAAGAGGTTCAATCCGTTGGCGGCTTTGTTATAGACACTGTTTCAAAAAACGAGGAGCCTCGATGAAGTTTGTGATGTTCAGCATTTTGTCTCGTGAGTCGAACTATCTGGTGGGAGTTTTCCGATGTTTCTTCCATACAATACCCTGATGCTGGGTAATTCAACCTAAAAAGGGTTCCCGGGAGGTTCTGCCCTCCTTCAACGATTTGGAGTCAAGTCAGAGTTCTACCTACGGGTGCTCCATCACAACAGAAGCTCCCCCCTCAATTTCCTCCTTCCATGAGACCACACTGGTTCTAGGATTTGATCCAGATGTTGCTGTCTACCAAGTGGGATAAGGAACAACAACAAATTAAGAACATTTGAAAACAAACACTAAATCCTTCTACATCTCGATCAAAAAATTTACTGACGAAGCAATTCTGAGATTCTCTCCATTATGGTCACACTGAATTACTAATGAGTGTTTTTAAGTACAGAATTAATAAATTTCAATTTCCTATTACTTTACAAATGGAAGAAAATAATTACAAAAAAAACATCCAATTTTACAATACGTTCGCTAGGCTATACTATACTTATTTCACATTAAAATTGCATGCTACACATTTGTTATCATATCTTTCATGTTATCAATTGAGGTTTACGTGTTTAGCTTTAATACTTAAACGTTACTGAACATAATGCTTTACAGTATTCCTACCTCTTAATCCTAGAAAAGTGAATTTCTTAGTGTTGTTTCAATTACACAACACGATAAAAAGTTTGCAATATTAAAGAAAGTATTTTCGCCCCAAACTTCTAAAAGCACTAAAGTTTCATTTTATTCGAAAAGTAGTTCAACTTCCTGTTATATAATGTATAGAATTCTACGTTCAATATTTGAAACTTCTACTCGTCCATTTTCAGAAGTATTTATATATACCTAACGTTATAAAAAGTATGACTTGCGATTTTGTATAGCATTGATATTATTGAATTTTATTTTCAATTGATACGTTTTTAAGTAAATACGAGTTTTCTGATTCTATTGTGTTGTTCACAAACATTATATCATAAGTATTATTTTTCTAAGGCAGCTGGCAATACAGAGACAATTAATATTATGCCATAAGCAAAGACTGCCCCGCTGTTACTCATTTGGCACTACCCAGGAGGCACATATAGCTTGAAGATATGCCACAGACGCGAGTAACACTACCCCCACAACGCTTTACGATTCTATTAGATCGTAACTTAAGGCTTAAAACGGATTCCGAACCATTACAAACATCCATGGCACTCCCGGGAGTCGAACCCGAAACCTGTGGTACTGAGTGACAGAGCACTAGCCACTCGGCCATCAGGTCCTTTATATCATAAGTATGTGATTATTTTAAGCGAAAATAAAGAATCCACATGTTTGTCCACATATAATTTTTTGATTACATATAATTAATAAATTGAATTCAAACAGCTAATAAACTAAATTAATTCCATATTTGTTTTTTTATTTCAACATGAATTAAATTTCATTATTGTACAACCCGGCGATGTCCGTTGGAGTAACGATTTTCAGAAACAGGAAGACTAGGTGACATTTGTATTGTATTAACGTGTGTGAATGTATCACACCAACATAACTATAGGCTTCCTGGTGTAAGTTTTCCGGGTTTTCACCCGTGCTACATGCAATTGCTCAATAATTACCCCTGAAGTTCATCTGAAAGGCCCATTGATGAGCTGCTCATTTACGTTGGACAGTAGCCCAGCAATGTAACATAAAAATTTTAATTGTTGACGTATGGGATATGCTTTAACATCCCTTCTGCATACTCTTTTCCGATTAACTTCTGTATTTTAAAAGAAATTTGTAAATCATTAAAATTCATATTATACAGTTTGGTGTCGATTTAAATAAAATGTTGTAGCGTAGTAATGAGGTCCAGAAATTATCAAAATAATTATGAATCCTTTTGGGTTTTTTGTAGAATTACTGTTATTATTCTAAAATGCGAGGTTTGTTAATCTCATTCACTATTAGAACGGCAGATACCTAGCTGATTCAACATCAATCAGTGTGCAGAAAAAAATCTACTACATTAAGCTCATTTTTCCAAAGTAATTGCGATCAAATAATTGTTTGGTTTGTCGCGCTACGGTAATTTTTTTGCACACATTGGGCTAATTAGACCAGGAGTTACAATTTAACGTGGACTCCGAAGCACAAACAAACATCCATGGCACCACCAGGATTCGAACCTGAAGCCTAGGGACAAATGGCCAGAGCGCTAGCCAATTGGCCATCAGACCGCCTATAAGAAGAGCGAATAGTAATTCTCATCTTTTTACCTTTATCCTTGAGTCAACTCAAAGAACTTTATGGCCTACGAATTTACAATTATCATCCATTAAATATACACGGAAACTTTCTTTTCGGCTTCATTTATCGGTTTAAAATTGGGTTGGCCTGATTAAAAAATTCTATATAACTATCAACCAGACTACTTCAATTTGTCTGCTAGGAATATTAAATCTATTCCTTAATTAAGCGAAAGGCTCATTAAACAATTTGAAGAATCGTATTCGCAATATGTAAAGCTATTTTAAAAAGTATATCCAGAAAAATTAAAGCAAGTCGGAATACACTTGCCCCTAATTACAGCACTCAAGCTTTCATCTTCAGCAACCAATTAGTTAAAGGGCAAAATATCGACTTAAAAAAATCCTCATCATTAATCACATCGATTGCTTGAAGCATTATATTTTCTGGTGACTTTTCATATTTAATTAAAATACAGTTCTGTAAAATACGCGCAAACTATCTATCACCAACTGTGTTTGAAGCACATAGAAAATAAGAAAAACGCTCATTAGACTGCAGATGACCATTTACTTACAGTTTTGAAAGAATTTTTCCAACTTTATAATCAGGCAGACAGCGTTATTGATGGTTAGTGTCGTTTCCATTGAACAAATGAAAATGTCAAATGCATAGAACCTGTAATATTTCTGTTTCTTTCAGACAGCAGTAAAACACTTTTCTTTCAAAAGCAATATGTGATAAATAGTTTCAGCATGGCATAGCATTCGTAACGACAAGATTCTGTTTCCCAAAGATAGTAGGAAAGAGAGATGTCTATAAAATTATTATATTAACATTTTTCTTTTATCGTTATTATTTATGTACTCTTTTATAAATAAGATTATTTTCTTTGCCTACGTAAAACTATATTTTAAAAAATGATTAATATATGAATTTATATTTTTATTATGAACATCTATTTTTGTTATGAATGGATACATAATTTATAACGAAGCACTGAAGTGTGCAGGTTGGTTTTCACAGGTTTGAGAACACACACCTTTATTGACACACTCACAAACACCACACGCATACAATTAGAAACATATAATATTTAACTCATTTAAAGATAGATAATTGTAGATTCATGGAAGGACTCTACTTCCAAGTCGAAAGTCGGAAACTCGACTAAGTGCAAGATTGTTCTAATGCAGCTAATGTTTATGCCATAAGCAAGGGCTGCACCAACTCATTTAGTACCCACGGGGCTCGTGTGGCTTGAAGATATGCTACTGACGCGAGTAACATTACCCCCACATCGCTCTACAATCATGTTAGACTGGGACCTATGGTTTAAAGTGGTGTCCGAATCACTGCAAACATCCATGACGCCACTGGGAATCGTAACGAAACCTGTGACATCAAGCGCTAGTCACTCCGCCATCAGGTTCTATCAAATAACTCAAGGGAGATAAAATGATGATTTGCAACTTTCTGGCTTTATTCGTGCGCTCAATCGAACGAACTTTATGACTGAGATTTACCATTAACATCCATTATATAAATACGGAAGCTTTATATTTGGCTTCGCTTATAGAGTAAGAATTGGGTCGCCCTATTAAAAAACCCATATACTATCAACCAGACTACTTTGCCCTGTCTGCTAGAAATATTAAATACATTCCTTAATTAAGCGAAAAGCTCATTAAACAATTTGAAGAATCGTATTCTTAATATGTTAAGCTATTTTAAAAAGTATATTCAGAAAAATTGAAGCAAGTCAGAATACACTTGCCCCTAATTACAGCAATCAAGCTTTCATCTTCAGCAACCAATTAGTTAAAAGGCAAAATATCGACTAAAAAATCTCTCATCATTAATCACGTCGATTGCTTGAAGCATTATATTTTCTGGTGACTTTTCATAGTTAATTAAAATACAGTTCTGTAAAATACGCGCAAACTATCTATCACCAACTGTGTTTGAAGCACATAGAAAATAAGAAAAACGCTCATTAGACTGCAGATGACCATTTACTTACAGTTTTGAAAGAATTTTTCCAACTTTATAATCAGGCAGACAGCGTTATTGATGGTTAGTGTCGTTTCCATTGAACAAATGAAAATGTCAAATGCATAGAACCTGTAATATTTCTGTTTCTTTCAGACAGCAGTAAAACACTTTTCTTTCAAAAGCAATATGTGATAAATAGTTTCAGCATGGCATAGCATTCGTAACGACAAGATTCTGTTTCCCAAAGATAGTAGGAAAGAGAGATGTCTATAAAATTATTATATTAACATTTTCCTTTTATCGTTATTATTAATACACTCTTTATGAATAAGATTATTTTCTTTATCTACGCAAAAATATTATATTTCAAAAAATGATTAATATATGAATTTATATTTTTAACATGGACATCTATTATGAATGTAGACATAATTTATAACAAAGCACTGTAGTGTGTAGGCAGGGCAACCAGATTGTAACTGGGTATAACTTTGTTGAGATGTTTGAAGCCCAGGTTGGTGAACTCGCAGCTTTATTCACACACACATAAACATCACGCATAAATAATTAGAGTCATACAATATTTAACCCCTTTAAATACAGACAACTACAGATTCGTCGAAGGACTCCAATTCTAAGCTGAGAACACGATACTCGGTTATGCGCAGGCTGTGAGAAATATACTTCTCCGGGTGAGAGTCTATAGACCCACTGCCCATTTCTCCTGAACGTCACAAAGTGCACTCTTGCCAATGTGTAGGAGGAACCATGGTTACAATACACATTTTAATAAATATTATTCATACACAAACACCACTCACATACGATTAGAGACATACAATATTTAACCCATTTTAAGACAGATAATTATAGATTCAAAGAAAGACTCCACTTCTAAGCCGAAAACCCGAATCTCCTCTACGCGCAAGGTACGCGAAATATACTTACTTTCCAAGTGAAATTCTGCAAGGCAACTGGCCATTCCTTCGTAACGCTACAGCGAACGCTCTTGCCAATGGGTAGGAGGAAGCATAATTACAGCACTATTAAATATATTTTTGGTTACCAATGTCTTTTGTTCTATGATTTTATGTTTAGCTTTTAAGTTTCAATACGTTTAATCCATGAAACTTCCAAGTTTTTTAATCAAGTTATACGAGTCCATTAGTGTTGGTCTCTAATGTAAACATAAGTAAGAATGAATGCCCCTGTAGGTAGGCAACTAAAGAAGCAGACACTCTCTTCCTCAATTTAATAAAAGAACCTGACAGGCAACGAATTTATCGGACCTAATCTTAGTTGAGCAGGAAACTTTTGATAGAAAATTTAATTTTTTGACCAAGAGCATTGACATTTAGGCTTCAACGTATATAACCCAATAATGTAAAAGGGAAAGTGGACAATTTTTTTTTCTAATGCATCTGGCAATACAGACAGTTATCCTTATGCCATCAGCAAGGACTGCACAGCTGTTACTCATTTAGCGCTACCCGTGGCGCACGTATAACCTGAAGATTTGCTACGGACGCGAGAAACGCAACGCTCCACGATCACATAAACGATCCACGAAACACATTGCTCCACGATCATATTTAGACAGGGACTTACGGTTTACTACATCGCCGGGACTCGAACCTGAAACCTGTGGCGCTGAACGCAGAGGTCTAGTGACTCGGCCATCAGGCTCCTAAACCAACAAATATATCAAGTGATATTTCGTACTCGAGAACTTTTGGCTTCGAGGTAAGAAGCCTAACATGCTAACAACAAATAAAGCTAAAGTGATATAGAGTTATCAAAATTTATTCTACAATATTATACAATAGAAATAATCGTTGTTACAATTAATCTAACTAAGAATGTTTTTCTTTACAATCTTAAATAAAATAACTTTAGAAAATTAATATAGTTTTTTTACACCTGGGTAGATAGGTAGGTTATGAGTTTATTTTGAAATCTGATAAGCAAGATGTATTTCAAGTTCCCGTGTCCAATAAAAGCACGATAGATCTATTTACCAGGAAGTCCTACTTTTGGTTTGAATGGATGTGGAATAATGGGAAGAATGATTTTTCTTGTGCCTTCATTATTCATATGAAATGATGGGAGGCACAAAAATATATCTATTAATGATGTAGTTTAGATTGTGGTCTGAATGGTACGTGAAATTCACGCCATAATGTAAATTAGGCCAGGCTGATTGCCCATCGTATGCATATGGTTGTTGATATGAAATGGCTCGATTTACATAGATCGATATTAAAAATGATCAAAAATTGCATTTCAAATTTTCAAGGACAAATTTAATTTAGAAATTAGCTATGTAAATTATGTCTAAAATGTTGATTTAGAAATCAATTCTAATGATATAGATAACGAAACTGGATTATTTAATCAAGACTTTCATAAGAAAGGAATTGAAACAAGAAAAGATGCACATTAATTTAATTATGAAATGACTAGGTGCCGTGTTCCCGTAACGTATGCCACGAACAGGTGGAGGCATTGCCTTCCGTAAAGACATTTAACGATAAATTACCTGTTTATGTAACTCTCATGTGTGAAAACCCTAAAAGCTCTTAACAAACAGACTGACCATCCATGCGAGAGGAATTTGCATTCGTTGTCGCAATCTCCATCGAGTCTCCTCTTTTATGAAAGCAGTGATTACAATTGACCTCGCTAATTGGTTTAAATTTGACTCTACACACGTCATTACTGAGCCACGAGTAGAAGAAGTAAAGCATTTAACTAATTTTTAGTATAGTATTTTTTGTAATATGCCAAACTTTCAGTTTTGGAAAATATGATCAAGTTAGGATTGTTGATTATGAACATTGAAGAGATATTCAAAGTAAACTGCATGCATATTTAAGAAATTCAAATTGAATTATGTTACATTAGTGTTTATGCTATGGATATAATCCAGTGCGACCTGATGACAATACTTTGAATTTCTGAAGTAGGTTCGAATCGCGAGAAAGGAACTTTATATATCACCCTTTATGGGGTTTGTTACAAATTATAGTAACAAGATGCAATGCAGCAGAATCGCTACGTTGTCTCCTGATTAATGTTGAAACTGTTACATATTTGCCGTTTTAGAGGCGAATGACTTTATATTGAATAAATATGTTACTCAATTCCTTCTATTAGCTCATACTCTCCCTATATATATATCTTGTTCAAATTTCCAATCGTTATTAAAATAATGTTTATTCCTCCACTCAAGTTCAAATACATTTTTTTTGAACTTGTAGTAGATGACACTTGGTGTTAATACAGTTGTTTCAAATATTAATTCATTAATTAAATTTAATTAGTTAATTTTAGTTTTTTCAGATTTAAGTTGCATGTATCTACTAACAGATGGCGCCAGATACACTAAAAAAATGAATGAAAATTATTTATAAAGGACTTTCTGCAATAGAGTGAAAAAAAAGTAGGAATTGACTTTAAAAATTTTTTTTTTTTTTTTTATATTACTTGTTTTTTATATTAGCATGATGTATTTTATTTTTTTTATTTTTTATTTATGTGTTAAATTGTGTTCATGATGATAAACGAAAATTTGTGCAAATAAATTCATTGCTATACAAATAAAAGCCTAAATTAGTAAAATATAATGAGGATTTATTTTTAATTTTGTTTTAATAACTGTCTAAATATTTTCTTTAGTTGTTCTTATCTAGCACTACACAAGGAAACTTTCTGATTGTGGTAAATCAACATAAAATGGATATATCAGAAGGTAGGCATCTGATGGATTCGTCCCCTATTTCATTAATCCATAAAGAGATTATGGCTTTATATAACAGCGCTATTTTTGTGTAAGAGAAGAAACAATTATTGTATTATAAGTTATGAAGTAGCAAATTGCAAAAGAATAAACAACTTGAGCTGCAGAGAACTTCATTTACTCTTAGCAAGTTTGTCTAAAACGAATCACTTCAATTGGAAAAAAAACTAGAAAGAAAAGATTTCATGATGAAACAAACTCTACGCAAGAAACTGATTTTTCAAAATAAATATTTATTCTTATTTATACCAACATTGATATAAGCCAAAATATGCATTAAAAAGAGATAAATAAATGTCTGGATGATAATAAATAATTGTTTAATAGATGAGTAATGAAACCATTGCGAAAAATTAGTCACCTTTTACAAAGAACCTCACCTTGGAAAAAGGAAGAAAATGCAAAAGACAGATCAAAATTTTATTTCATTTAATTGATTTAAAGAAATATCTATCGATTTCTAAAATTTAGAAATATAAAACCAACATAACGTTTTTCTAAAATTATTTTCCTTCCATAGTACTAAAACGAACTATAATGCATAAATATGATCCGATAAATACTAATAATAGCTTTAAAAGGAAATAAAAATTTGAGTAGTTGGGATATTACAGTTAGTAGTTGGGATTAATATTACAGTTAGCAATATATATTTTTATTTCTTCATTAGAAACAAAATAGCTATATCGACAATATTTTATATTCAATAAATGCATATAATATTTTTCTGTTCTTTATTTTATATTAAATAAAGAACAGAAAAACAGTTTCAAATAGCAAGAAAAAACAATTCAAAATTTCCTTGCATTTAAACAAGTTTTCTTGGTCATATTTGACAATTTACCTTGATTTAAATTAGATTATAAAAGAAAAATTAAAATATAGTTATATTTCAATCAATAAAAAATTTAATAATAATTTCACATTGTAGCTCTTATTCTAATAATAAAGTATTAATTTGAAAATTTTTCTATAAAACAATCTATAATAAGATATCTATGTGGCATTTATGTTAGATGTAAAGAACATCTATAAATTCAAAATATTTATTATAACAAATGTTTGTTATAACATTTTATTAAAATTTTGTAAATCCTTAGCTTAATTATATTTAAAATTTTAAAAATTTTAATTTATGAGAAATCTCGATTATTTAATTTATAATTGAAATGGAACTGCGTTAAACAGTAAATAATTTACAAAGCATTGTGCATTATTGAATGACCAAAAATTATACAAATACATATCTAAAATAGATTAAAATTTTGAATAAAATTGATCATATAGTTTTATAAAAAAAATTTAAAATTATTTTAATCAATATTAATTAGTCTTAATAAAAATTTAAAAAAAAATCAAATACTAAATAAATTTGCAAAAATTAAAAATGTCCATCTATTGAAATTTTAACTTTTAATAACAATGTCAGCTGCAACATAATTTTCAAAAAATTATCAGTTTAAATTGCAAATGTATAAAAGAATTTGAATAAAAGTATTTGCAACCAAATTTTCAATTTGCAACTTATTAAATAAAAGAAATAAAAAACTCACTCAAAGATTCACCTTTATCATTGCACTTCTTTAAAATAAAAAAAACTCCTTCTGCAAACATTCGAATAACTTGATAAAAACTAAAACTCTTTAAAAATGTTATATTTAATACAATAACACAAATGACAACTGCTTTATAATTTTTTAAAATATCCACTCACCTCCAGCAAGGAGTTTTCACTATGCCGGGCGATGTTGGACTGGCATGTTGCAAAACTTTCCACCACCAAAAAAGAAAAAAGACTCGAAAGAGGAGATCTCTGTTCTCAGGTGAAGGAATGAGACCGGACTGTTGGCAGAGTGAGAACCCTTCTCTACTTTACCTACTCTTGGAAAGAGGCAGTGCGCCTGCGCCAACTGCGATCGAAGCTGGGGAATATGACCATCCATGGGCGAGAGGAACTTTTTGGAGGAGCCTTCATTTAGAGGGGGGAGGAGGGAAGAGCAATTTGAATTCTTCAGCGTACAACTATTTGCAAAGAGGTGAGATTTTAAGAATAAAATCTCAATCAATAGCATGCCACAAAGTTGCAACTTTGGGTGAAAGTCTTTTTTTTTTTTTTTTTTTTTTTTTTTGTTAGATGTAGAACTGCCTAGTCTGCTATCCATAAATTATTATTCGCGTTTTCTAATATAAAATCAATTGCTTAAATTATAATTAGGTTTTTATTTTATTCATCCGTCTATAATATTTTTTTTCTAATGCAGATGGCAATACAGAGACAGTTATCTATATGCCATAGTTTGGTTTGCGCTCTATGGTCATCTTGTGCACACGAGGCTAAACAGACTGGGACCTACAATTTAAAGTGGATTCCGAACCACTAAAAATATCCATGGCAGCGTTGGAATTCGAACCCGAAACCTGTGGTAACGTGCGCCAGAGCGCTAGCCACTCGCCCATCAGGCCCCTCTTTATGCTATAAGCAAGGGTTGCACCGACGTTGCCCATTTAGAACTACCCAGGGAGCACGTGTAGCTTGAAGATATACTACAGACTTGAGTAACACTATCCCCAAAACGCTCTACGATCATATTAAACCAGGACCTACAGTTTGAGGTGGATTCAGTACCACTACAAACATCCATGCCATAGCCAGGATTCGTACCTGAAAACCTTGTGGTATTAAAGGCCAGAGCGCTAGCCAATAGTTCAGCGGTCTATAACCTCTAGAAAGAATTTCTCGGTAGATATTATAGACAGGGCCCTGATGGCCGAGTGGCTAGTGCTGTGGCGTTAGGTACCACATGTTTTGGGTTCGAATCCCGGCGGGACCATGGATGTTTGTAGTTCGGAAACCACTTTAAACTGTAAGTTCCGGTCTAATTAGCCTAATGTTTGCAAAAAATGTCCGTAGAGCGACAAACAAAACCGGGGCTCGTAATAAAACTAAAACAATATCGCGTTCCTTACAACATGTTCAATAACTTAGAAATTAAGTTGCCACACTTCTTTACATCTCATATTCTCAGAGTGTTTTCTTTAGTATTTTAATTTGACATCAAATAGGAATAGTTATTAATAAGGACAATTGGAAACAGATTATTAAGATAGTAACGATTTTTCTTTGTCCTTCCAGCTATAATTTTTTTTTCAATGTATAACATTTGCTAGTGATTTTTGGAACACAGAGAAATTGATGTTTCTTTATTTAAGAGTTTGTGGAGAAGTTTCTTTTTCGAGATTCTCAGATTTCTTTGTTTATGGATAAGAATGACTTTTTGTTCACACCCCATTTGAATTTTCTTTTTCGTACTTTGTGATTTACGAATATGTCTGCTAATAATTTTTCTTACCAAGCCGAAATCGAATGATCCGTGATAAACTCGAGAATATAGGAGACCCTAAATCTATAGTCGAGCATAAATAAAATCAAGTTATTGGCCGCTGCGTATATATCGAAAAAATTAATTTAAAACAACATAATGTAAGAATGCTTTTTTTTTCTGGAAATTTTAGCTGGAATTTTAGTATCAAAAATAAAAATTGAAAACTTTGTTGAAGAACTAACGGTAATTGAAACTGATATAGAATGCTTGTTGTTTGTAAATGGATAAAAATTGCAGGGAAATAAATAACAAATTATTAAAAATGCTTTTTTTGAAGGCCAAAATTTAATCAAAATTCATTGACTTCAATCTCAAATGGACACTTTTGTTAATTTTTTCTTCCTGTAACTACTTTTTTGTTTTATCATGAATCTTGCATATATATGTATGTTCTTATCTTATACGCTTGTGTTCTTTTCCTGTGGCCTGATGACCAGTTGACTAGTGCTCTGGCCTCTGGAACTGTGGGCTTCAGGTTCGAATATGGAGGAGACATGGGTGTTTGTTGGTGGTTTAGAATCCAATTTAAACTGTAGTTCCCTACCTAATTAGCCCAAATGTGCACAAAAAAAAACTGTAGTGTGATAAACTAAGCTTTTTCCATACTTGAAGTCCAATAATCTTATATTTTAATGCCATTTAGGCAATAAAAAATCTCAGATCTCAACCATTCATACGAAAAGGTAATTTTAATGGACGAAGATATGTCCAAAAAGAAAAATAAACTGTCACAAAGTTATCATGAACTACGCCTAATTGTAATTTTTTTTCTGTCTTCAAAAATTACAGTTACTGATTATGAAAAGGGAATTACGATATTTTTCACACTACTCATCCAAGAGCCCTTATAGAATTATTATGCGTGTACTATAATAAAATTGAACAGAACTACTTTAATTTATTGTAGCATAATATTGAAGATATTCTCATATTCTTTGATAATTTTTTGACACCGTATAATCACATTGTTTACTAATGACTAAATTTAACTAAAATTGTTTATTATATGAAAAGAAGAATCGTCTGAAAGTGGATACAAAGCATGTCCATTGTGATTTAACTAAAATTGTTTTTTTAAAATGAAAATTTAAGTATATTGCAGCTCGTGGAATGAAATTAAAAAATTGAAAACTCATTAAAAACTAAATTTTTGAATGAATTTAAGTATTGGCTTCCAGAACTTAGATCATTTTCTATTTATTTATTTAATTTGAAACATACAAGAGTTGTAAAAGTTTATGGAAGTTTGAATATTGGAATTTAACCTCTCTGCATCAATCAAACAGTAAGAAAGAAAATGTAATATGCAAAATCGATACTAATTATTGATTTAATAATAATATTTAAAGCATTATTTTGTTATTACGATAAAATCATAAAATTGTATATTATTACAATAAAATATTTATTTTTTTTGTATTATTATGATAAAGTAATACTATTTGTGAATTATTCATGCAGATTTGTTAAATTTTATTTATGTTATTACGCTTTCATAAATATATTAGAATGTAAAAAAATTAATGTTTCTGATATTTTGACATTAATAATTATGCTTATAGGAATAAAAAAAAAAAGTCATACATAGAGAAAAAATAGATTTTGCATTTATTTTATCCTAATTGATGCTAAAAAATAAATAATTTGCTAAAATCAGGTTTTAAAAGAAACATTAATTAATTAATTATGCCATTATTGACATAATTAATGATATTTTAACTCAATATATTGCTCAACGAAATGTTTCCATTATGTAAATAAAGAACAACTAAAAAATAAAAATATATATGTTTAAATATATATATCAGTTAAATTTCAATAAACCCTACAGATACTCGTCTTAAAAATAAGTGAATGATTTTTAAAATGTACTTAACAATGATTGATAACAATTGATAACATTGATTTATTGTAAATTATTTATTGCTTTTCCATATTAAATCAAAAGTCCCTTTAAATTTTAAAAAACAAAAATTACATATTATCAGCTTAGTATAATTACTATTATAACCGTTCAAATCTTTAGAATCATCCGATTCGGGGGGAAATCGGGAGCCATTGAAAATGTCAAAGGTAAATTCTATGAAGGAAATAAAAGAGTGAACGGAGCAGCTTTATGAATGAGCCGGCTTCAATTCGGCCGTTCTTAAGCACCGCGGGAAAGAACGAATCAATCTCTACCGGGATGATAAAAGAGAGAGAAAGAAATGAACAGCAAAAGAAAAAGAGGCTAGCTACGCTATCATTGATAGCGGTAAATAAATGCTGTGTGCTTAAATATGGCAGAGAGTCATGTAAAATGCATTCAATTTTCTGCCCTCTTTTACTAGAGAAATTCATAATGCACAAATTCGTAATCGTTTCAGATAATCTCAGTTATTATGTGCGCTTTTATATGGTTAAGTGAATTCTTTGCTGTAGACTTAATTGCACGATGATAGGAGATACCTCATAATTAATAATATTTTAACTCAATATATTGATGCAACGAAACGTTTCCATTATGTAAATAAACAAGCCCACAAGATAATATGCGCATTCTAATATGACAGATACATTCTGTCGCCGTGCACTAGTGTCGTGAGTTGCGGTCACTGCTTTCTAAGAAGAGAAGATTCGTGGTGATTTTTCTTCTTCATTGGGGATACCCTCTTCCCCGCAGCAGTGGAACAAGGCCGTCTGCCTACTGGCAGATTTCGAAACAAGAGAAGTTTTCTTTTTATAGCATAGGATTGTCAGCTCTACAGTCATATGAGACCGGGACCTACGTTTTAAAGGGGATTTCGAATTTCGAACCACTACAAACATTCATGGCACCTCCGAGACTCGAACCGAAACTTATGGCACCGAGCGTCAGTCACTCGGCCATCAGGCCTTAAAATTGTATATTATTACAATAAAATGTTTATTTTTTCTATTTTTTATGATAAAAGCATAATGTTTGTTCATTTGCCATGTAAATTTGTTTATTTAATTTTTGTTATTATGACTTCCTCAATATATTAGAATGCAAAAAAATTAAAATTTCTGATGTTTTCATATTAATTAGTCTCACACAGAGCAAAATTAGATTTTGCATTTATTTTATCCTAATTGATGCTAAAAAATTAAATAATCTATTAAAATCAAGTTTTAAAAGAAACACTAATAAATTAATTAAATTATATCATTATTGGCATAATTAATGATATTTTAACTCAATATATTGATACAACGAAATGTTTGTATTATGTAAAAAATATATGCTCAGTTAAAAATCAATAAACCCAACAAATAATCGTCTTAAAAATAAGTGAATGATACAAAAATTAACAAGAATGATTTATTGCCAACTATTTCTTGATTTTTCATATTAAAGCAAAAGTCCCTTTAAATTTTAAAAAAACAAAAATCGCGTATTATAATCAGCTTAGCATAATTAGTATTATAACCCTACAAATCTTTAGAATCATTCAATTCAGGGGTGAAATAAGGAGCCATTGAAAATGTCAAAGGTAAATTCTATGGAGGAAATAAAAGATCGCAGAGAGAACGGAACGGCTTTATGAATGAGCCGGCTTCAATTCGGCCGTTCTTAAGCACCGCGGGAAAGAACGAATCAATCTTTACCGGGATGATAAAAGAGAGAGAAAAAAGAGGCTGGCAATGCAATCATTGATAGCGGTAAATAAATGCTGTTTGCTTAAATATGGCAGAGAGTAATGTAAAATGCATTCAATTTTCTGCCGTCTTTTACTAGAGAAATTCAGAATGCAGAAATTCGTAATCGTTTCAGATAATATCAATTATTATATACGTTTTTATATGGTAATTGAATTCTTTGCTACACGATGATAGAATGATGAGTCCTATTCAGGGCCTATTGATAATATGCGCATTCTAGCATGATAGATATATTCTGTCCTACTAGTGGTTTGCGTCGAGGCCACTGCTTTCTGAGACGAGAAGATTCGGGATTCTTCTTCTTCATTGGCGGTGGAGGTTCGAATCCTGGACGGGGAATGGATGTTTGTGAGTGGTTCTGAATTCGCTTTAAAATGTAGGTCCCGGTCTATTTAGCCTAAAGTGTGCACAAAATGACAGCAGAGAGACAAACCAAAATCAAACCAAATCTTCATCGGCGCAACAGCCCCATATGGGTCAAGGCCATCTACCTACTGGAAGATTTCCAGAAAGGAGATGCTTTATTTTTATGGGTTAGGGTTGTCTGCATTATACGATAACATTATATACAGTCCTATTTTACCCGGACATTTTTGTTTGTAAGAAAGACTTTTTAACTTCCATTTTAATAATTAAATGAATTATGCTAAATAAAAACCTTTATGATGAAGATTTAATCTACAAATATTAAAATATCTAAACTTTTCTAATGTCTTATTTTTTTCATGCAAGTTATAGGTAATTCATCATTACTTGCCATGAGATATATATATTTAGAATTTTTTGAATATGATTCAAACCGAGGATTTATTTATATTTTTGTTGTTAGTTTTATATTTATCATGTGGTGTAGAGTGCAGGTTGGGAAACCATGGTGACTGGTGGGGTTGGATTGGCATACTTGAGACACAGGTTGAAGAAATCACAGTTTTATTTGCACACTCACAAATACCACACACAAATAGTTAGATGCATGCAATATAACACATTTAAAGCCAGATAATTAAATATTCGTGGGATTACTTCACTTTTAAGCCGAAAACCCTATAGTCAGCTACGTGCAAGGTGCGTGAAATATAGTTTCTCTTAGAGTGAGAGTCTATAGGCCATCTGACCATTTCTCCTGAACGCCCCAAGGAGGCACTCCTGCCAGTGTGTATTTTGGTTTAATGCTCCACGATCATTTTGTGCACAATTTAGTCTAATTAGACCGTCAGCTACTATTTAAGATGAATTCCGAATCACTAACAAATATCCATGCTACAGCCAGGATTCGAATGTGGTACCAGTGACCAGAGGGCTAACCAGTTAGCCATCAGGCCACCCAGAGTATAGGAGGAAGCATGGATACAATGCAAATTTTAATAATTTTTGCCTCACTATGCCAGATCTTAGTTTGGAACAAATTTTTTACATCGGTTTATTATAATTTTTGCTCATTGACTACTATCCTACTAGTTATCCTAAAAACCATCTTTACTATATCTTAAATTTCAAAACTATTGATCTAAAAATGTCTATTCTCATTGGTCTCAAAATGTTTTATCACATGCTATACAGCCATTGAGGTATGTGTTGAATTTTATAAGCATTTAAAATAGATTTTATAAATTCATTTGTATTTAAAGCCTAAACACATAAACTATTATTTATCCGATTTTTCATTTTATTATAAAATGATTAAATAATGAATTTAAGGCAAAAAAAAAATTTTTTTTTTTAAAGAGTGATAGTAATTCTTAAAATAGCTCAAGGATGAAAAAAAAAATCCGATTTTTAAGTTTCTGAACAAAGTGCCAGCGAATAAATAAGAACAGTATATAAAAAGGAGTTTTATCGGAATTCTTTTTTCGTACCTGACTTTTTTCGTCATGTCACAGAGAATTCGCAGTTTTTAAAAAAAGAAAAAACTTATCACGAATTTCAAGAAAAGTTTCTTTCTTTAGACAGAAAATTTCCCCCTCTTTTCCGAAACTCATTCTTAAACTTGTATTATTCAAACATTTTATACATTTGAATAAGGAGAAAGTATACATTTTCTTTTGTGTATGGTTATAAGTATTAAAAAAAATAATACATTGCATTTTTGAAATCCTCATTTATTTATTTTTTTTTTTTTGGAAATTATTGGTTTAGAATTTCATATCCATAGAAAGAAGTTATTTTCAAATGATATTTTAGTTCTAAATTATTATAAAAGGGTCTAATGGCAGAGTGGCTAGTGCTCAGGGGGCACAGGTTTGGGGTTCGAGTCCTGGCGGATAGATGTTTGTAGGATGGATGTCATGGATGTTTGTAGTGGTTCGGAATCCATTTTAAACAGTAGATCCCCGTTTAATATGGTTGTAGAATAGAGTGTTGGGATGACAACCCTACCCTGTAAAAAGAAACATTTCTCGTCTCGAAATCTACCAGTAGATAGACGGCCTTGGCCCACCATGGGGCTGTTGCGTAGATGATGATAATGATGATGAAATTATAATAATTTCAATTAATTATAATTAATAATAATAATTATAATAATTTTTTATTGAAATTATAATAATTAATGTGTTGTTGTCTCTTATCCCACTTGGCAGACAGCAACATCTAGACCACGTTCAAGAATCAGTGTGGTCTCACGGAAGGAGGTAAAGTCGGAGGTGCAGATTCTGTTGTGGTGGAGCAACCGTAGGTAGAAGTCGGACTTAGCTCCGTGAAGCTGAAGAAGAAGGCAGTGCCTTCCAAAAGCACTTTAAGGGGAACTACCTCGCATTTGCGTATGGGAGAAAACCCAGAAACTACCACCAAGTAGTCCGACTCACGAGGCAAGATGCTGAACATCACAAACGGTATCGAGCCTTCTTTTTTTGAAACAGTGCCTACAAAAAAGCCGCTAGCGGATTGAAACCCCTTCCCTAATGCTCTCCAGTGGGGTTATTACAGAGTTCATTTTATTAATGTCCATTTTATTAACTGAAAAATAGATTTTTTTAGCTCAGTGCTTTGATTAAATGAAATAAAAATATTACAAATAATTTGTTCAAAATAGTTCATAGTTTATTTGTAGCATATAAAAAGTTCATAATTTATTAGTAGTAAATAAATAGTTCATAATTTATTAGTAGTGTATAAATAGTTCTCAGTTTATTAGTAACATATAAATGTTCATATTTTATTAGTAGTATATAAGTAGTTCATAGTTTTAGAAAAAGACAAAACTATTTATCTACTTAAGGAAAATTTTTTGAAATTTTATATAAACAAGAAGTTATAAGGAAAAACGTTTTTAAAAAATATATTTTTAGTAAAAGGTTTTTTTAATGAAAGCAACTTTTTAAACAAAATTATTATATTTGAAAACGAATATTCTGTGTACAAATGTTAAATAAGTATTCATACCTTACTTCATTTAAAACTATTTTTTAGAAAAAAAATATTATTTAATTTTCAGCTAGAAGACAAAAATTCTTTCTACAAAAAGTGTCTTTAGATCAAATCTCTAATGAAGTGGTAACAGTTGTGAAAACAAGGACTATAACCCCCTAATACATAAAACAGCTACAAGACCCACTACGCTTTACGATCGTGAACCATTTACCGTGGATTCCGAACCACTACAAACATCCATGGCACCGCCGGGACTTGAACCCGAAACCTGTGGTACCGAGCCCCAGAGCGCTAGCCACTCGGCCATTCAGGCCCCGATGAAATCCCTACGTAACACAGTAAACAGCAATAACTAATAAATAAACATACAAGACCCACGACAACGGGAACCATTTACTTGTTTACCAAGAAAATGAAACCGTTACAAGCTTTATTTTCTGGTAACGGGTGATTAGCTTTCCACGAAACAATTTAGGAGGAAAATAATTCTCAGAACATCTAACAACTAATCTTAATTAAACAGCAAGGTATAAATAATTAATATAAGAAAGGATTTTATCGTTGCGGCGAAGGAATCACTGAATTCCTGTTATTATTATTGATGAGAAAGAAAGGATTTGTAATGAATTCAGAACATCCTATAAAAGCTTCCAGAATATTTTATGGCGGGAATCGCACAATGTCGGCGCTAACTGATTTGAATAATGAACAAGATTTATTAGGAAGGGTTCTTGTTGGAGTATTTGCGTAAGTTAAGCCTTATTTGATTATAGGAGATATAAAATTGTTATTTGGAGGATTCCTATGTTTTTTTTGTGTGTGTGTTTTCTTCTGAATTTTATTCTGAATTCTTTCCTTATTAAAGTCATTTTTTATGTGTATATTTAATACATAGTTAAAATTAATTTTAATAACTAGTAGAAATCGTCTACTCAGTTAGTAGCAGAAAGACTTCTTATTGCATTTCTTTTCATATTAATATCAAAAGTCATTATCATCATCTTCATCCTCAAGGGCGCAGCAGCCCCATGGTTGGCCAAGGTCGTCTTCCTACTGCCAGATTTCGAGTCAGGAGATGATTGTTTTTACGGGGTAGGATTGCCAGCCCTACGTGCAACACTCTACAGCTATATTACACCAGAGTTAAATCCATGGTTCAAGGAAAATTCCATGATTCAATTCTTTGAAATTTTATATAAACAAGAAGTTATTGGGAAAAATGTTTGTATATAATATATTTTTAAATAATATATTTTTAATAAAATGTTTTTTAATGCAAGCAACTTTTTAAACAAAATTAATATATTTGAAATCGAATTTTCTTTTTAAGAAGTACTAATAACTTACTTTTTTAAAATATATTTTCAAAAAATATCATTTAATTTTAAGCCAGAAAACATAAAAATTCTTTATAACATTATTTCTACTAAAAGTTTCTTTAGATTAAATTTCTACATAGTAGAGAAAGCAGCAATAACTAATACATAAACATATAAGACCCACGATAACGGGGACCGTTTAATTGTTTACCAAGAAAATGAAACCGTTACAAGCTTTATTTTCCTGTAACGGGTGATTAGCTCTAGTGCGTAGCTTTTCGCGAAACAATTTAGGAAGAAAATAATTCTCGGAATATCTGGCAACTATTCTTAATTAAACAGCAAGGTATAAATAATTAATGTAAGAAAGGATTTTATCGTTACGGCGAAGGAATCAGAGAATTCCTGTTATTATTATTGATAAGAAAGGAAGGATTTGTAATGAATTCAGAACATCCTATAAAAGCTTCCAGAATATTTTATGGCGGGAATCGCACAATGTCGGCGCTGACTGATTTGAATAATGAACAAGATTTATTAGGAAGCGTTCTTGTTGGTATTTGCGTAAGTTAAGCTTTATTTGATTACAGGAGATATAAATTTATTATTTGTACGATTCCTATGTTATTTTTTCTGAATTTATTAAGATCATTATTTTTATGTTTATATATAAAAAATAATAAAAATTAATTCTAGTAACGAGTAAAAGCCGACTACTCAGTTAGTAGTGGAAAGAATTTGCCTTTCTTTTCACATTAATATCAAAATTCATCATCATAATCATCAATGGCGCAACAGGCCCATGATGGGCTAAGGCCGTCTGCCTACTGGCATATTTCGAGGTAGGAGATGATTGTTTTCACGGGGTAGGGTTGTGAGCGCTACGCCCAACACACTACAGCCATATTACCCAATATGGCTGTAGAGTGTTGGGCGTAGACTTTAGAATGTTGGGCCCATAACACTCTGCCCCCATATTAGAGTTACATCCATGGTTCAATTCTTTGAAATTTTATATAAACAAGAAGTCATTGGGCAAATTGTTTTTATATAATATATTTTTAAATCATTTATATTTCCAGTAAAATGTTTTTTAATGTAAACTTTTTAAACTAAATTAATATATTTGAAAACAAATATTCTGTATCCAAATGTTAAAAAAAATACTCATAACTTACTTTTTTTTTAAATTAATTAGAAAAAATATTATACAATTTTAAGCAAGAAGACATAAAAAAATTATTTCTACTAAAGGTTTCTTTAGATTAAATTTCTACATAATAGAGAAAACAACAATAACTAATGCATAAACATGCAAGACCCACGATAACGGGAACAATTTACTTGTTTACCAAGAAAATGAAACCGTTACAAGCTTTATTTTCCTGTAACGGGTGATTAGCTCCAGTGCGTAGCTTTTCACGAAACAATTTAGGAAGAAAATAATTCTCAGAATATCTAGCAACTATTCTTAATTAAACAGCAAGGTATAAATAATTAATACAAGAAAGGATTTTATCGTTACAGGAATCAGTGAATCAATGGGAAGAATCAAGGAATCAGTGAATTCCTGTTATTATTATCGATAAGAAAGAAAGGATTTGTAATGAATTCAGAACATCCTATAAAAGCTTCCAGAATATTTTATGGCGGGAATCGCACAATGTCGGCGCTGACTGATTTGAATAATGAACAAGATTTATTAGGAAGCGTTCTTGCTGGAGTATTTGCGTAAGTTAAGCCTTATTTGATTACAGGAGATATAAAATTATTATTTAGAGGATAACTATGCTTTTTGTGTGTTTTTTCTTCTGAATTCTTCCTTTATTAAAGTAATTTTTTATGTGTATATTTAATAAATAGTTAAAATTAATTCTAGTAACTAGTAAAAGTCGTCTACTCAGTTAGCAGCAGAAAAATTTCTTGTTGCCTTTCTTTTCATATTAATATCAAAAGTCATTATCATGATCTTTATCCTCAATGGGGCAGCAACCCCATGGTGGCCCATAGCCGCCTACCTATTGGCAGATATCTAGATAGGAGCTGTTTTGTTTTTACGGGGTAGGGTTGTCAGCCCAATGTCCAAAGCTCTACTGTCATATTAGACCAGAAACTACGGTTTAAATTCGATTCCGAGCCACTATAAGCATCCCTCGCCCTTCTGGGTCTCGAACTCAAAGCCTGGGGCACCAAGTGTCAGAGTGGTAATCATCAAAATTATTTCATTAAATTGGCATAGAATCACTTTAAAAACTTTAAGAAAGGAATACTATATAGTTTATTTATATTATTATTTGCTATTTTATAGATAAATATAGCGCTCTGGCACTCTGGTGCCATAGACGTCGAGTTCGAGTCCCAATGTTTCTAATGTTTTTTCACTCGAGTCGGTGTTTCTAGTGGTTGGGAATCCACTTTAAGCTGCAGGTCCTGAAAACATCTCCCGTCTAAAATCTGCCAGTAGGCAGACGACCTTAGCCTACCATGGGGATGTTGCGCAAGTGATGACGATGATGAAAAGAAAATAATTTTCATGTAAATGTGTTCTGTTTGTTACCTTTTTACAATTTTCAACTTTTACTTAAAAATATTAAAAAAAAAAAAAAATCAATACATTGATGAATAAGATATGTCTTCTTTTTATATATTTAATCCAATAGTTTAAATATAACTATTCAACATATTATTCTTTAGTTATTTTTCTTAATATTGAATTTTTAGTATGCTTTTCTCAATATTACTTTCAAAATTATTACCTATTGTATCCCACTATCACTAACAGAATAGATTCATTAACTAAAGAATATTACATTCCATCTATATGTGCTTTAAATAAGCATGTATTTAAGTTATTTATATGTCTAATATTTACCATAATTTGTTAAATTGAATTGCAAATTTTTTTCTCAAAATGGGTATTAATAATAGTCCTTTAAAAATAACAAGCTACTTTTTATTTATAAGTAATTGATGCTTTATTTTTAATGTTGCACATTTTTCCAGAAAATAAAAGAAATGTAATTGCAAACTTCATCAGGATATATATAATATTTATATATTGCATAAATTCATTTCAAAATAGGTATTGATAATGGTCCTTTAAAAATAACAATTTATTTTTTACTTATAATTATAATTAGCACCTTATTACCGTATAAAAAAATTAGTTTTGAGAAGCCTTTATCTAAATTGAAAGGGTAATAGTTATCCCAGTCAAGTCAATTGAGACGCAATGCATTTAAATGAGCAACGAACGCAACGAGCCCGAATATTCCGCATAACTTCTATTAAAGTTCCAGAGCTCCATTCCTCTTGTTCTCAACTGATGTGGGAAAGGAGTAGATTTGCAGAGAGTGGATCTTTCACCCATCCAGAACTTTGCTTTTATCCCCCAAATGCCAAAGGTTGATAAGACTAAGAAGGTATTCGGAAATTTCAAGCCACCGGCAGGACTAAGATATGGAAAAGACGACGTTGAAATCGGATTATGAATTAAACTTTCATATGTAGGGACCTTTCGTCTTCTTTGGAGACGAAAATAATGGAAAGTGGTTTATGCCATGTAAATTTTTCACTTTCTCGAGATTGTTGCGTGAATGTTGAATATTTTACTTTGTCTGACAGTTCGAATCGCAATTGAAACGTTGTTGAGTTCAACATCTTTTAAAAGCCTTTGAAAAAAAAAGTTCCTATATGTATATTGCGGAATTTATTTCATAATGATATAAATAAAATCTCGTATAAGTATTGTTTGATCATAAATAGACAAAGCTTTTAAAATGTTTAAAAGGATTCTTGAATACCCTCTCTATTTAAGTACACTTACACAAAATAAATACATACAAGATAAAGATGCTATAATATATAATATATACATATACACAAGATAAATATATAAGTATACTTATGAACATAAATTTAATACACAAGATAAATATATAAGTATACTTATGAACATAAATTTAATACACAAGATAAATATATAAGTATACTTATGAACATAAATTTAATACACAAGATAAATATATAAAGTATACTTATGAACATAAATTTAATACACAAGATAAATATATAAAATACTTATGAACATAAATTTAATACACAAGATAAATATATAAGTATACTTATGAACATAAATTTAATACACAAGATAAATATATAAGTATACTTAAATTTAATACACAAGATAAATATTAAGTACTTATGAACATAAATAATACAAGATAAATATATAAATATACTTATGAACATAAATTTAATACACAAGATAAATATATAAGTATACTTATGAACATAAATTTAATACACAAGATAAATATATAAGTATACTTATGAACATAAATTTAATACACAAGATAAATATATAAGTATACTTATGAACATAAATTTAATACACAAGATAAATATATAAAAATACTTAAACATAAAAGTTAATACACAAGATAAATATATAAGTATACTTATGAACATAAATTTAATACACAAGATAAATATATAAGTACAATTATGAACATAAATTTAATACACAAGACAAATTCAAAACTTAAATTATTATTCATTGAAGGTTGATATAATTGTGCTTTTCAGCACAATTATATCAACTTTCAATAAAATATTATTTTAGATTGATGGTTGATAGGAATTGATGGTGGATGTAATTTTACTTTTCAATAAAATTATATCAACCTTCAATAAAATAATATTTTACGTTTTGAACTGAATGTTGATATACTTTTACTTTTTAGTAAAGTTATATCAACCTTCAATTTTAATTTTAATTGTTCACTTGACAAACAATCAAAATTATTTGATTAAAACAATCTACATCATTAAAACCTAATAGTATCAATATTCATTGCATCAAAGAAAGAAAATTAATAACAAACTAAAATTTATAATTAAACTTCAAAGAAATTCAATTTATTAATGTTTAAGTTTCAGTTTATAAATATATGTTCATTCATTTAGTGTTTTATTTTTATTGTTTAATATTTTTCCAGAAAATATAAGAAATGTAATTGCAAACTTCATCAGCATATATATTAGGTTGGGGAAAAAGAAATCCATTATTTTTATATGAACTTCAGGACTTTATTTAACATGCTTCGGATTGTCCGATTTGGGTCAAATATGCACCGTTTTGTTGTATGATTTGTTGCCATTTTAAAGGTAACTTCATAATGCCTCTCTCTTAGAAGTCCTGGTCTCTATTTGCAAAAAACTCTAGTAGTCGATTTTCACAATCCTCCCTAGATGCCAATTTTTTATCATTAAAGAAATTTTGCAATGCAAGAAAAAAAGATGATAATCGCTTGGTGCCAAGTCCGGACTGTATGGCGGATGCATTAAAACTTCCCAACCAAGCTCCCGAAGTTTCTGGCGAGTCACTGTAGATGTGTGTGGCCTAGCGTTGTCCTGGTGGAACACGACACCTCTCCTGTTGGCCAATTCTGGCCGTTTCTGGTCAATCGCTATCTTCAAACGGTCCAGTTGTTGACAGTAGAGATCAGAATTTAGCGTTTGGCCATATGGAAGCAACTCATAATAAATAATCCCCTTCCAGTCCCACCAAATGCATAACAGAACCTTCCTGGCCGTTAGTCCTAGTTTGGCCACCGTTTGAGGTGCTTCACCGCCCTTTGACCACGATCGTTTTCGCACAGGGTTATCGTATGTGATCCATTTCTCATCTCCAGTCACCATCCGTTTAAGAAATGGGTCTATCTCATACCGTTTGGCCATGGCTTCGCAGATGGAAATTCGATCCATCATGTTTTTTTCTGTTAATTGGTGTGGCACCCAAACATCGAGCTTCTTTTTGAATCCAGCTTTGTGTAAATGGTTTAAAACTGTTTTATGGTCGATTTTTAGCTCCTGGGCGATGTTACGACTGCTAACATGCCGGTCAACTTCGATCATTTCTCCGATTTTATCGACATTTTCGACGACCTGCCTACCTGTGCGAGGGGCATCTTTAACATCAAAAATTCCTGAACGGAATCTACGAAACCAAAATTGCACATAATTGGCTGTTACAGTATCGGAACCATAAACACCATTCACAATTTTAGCCGCCTGGCTTGCATTTTCGCCTTTGTCAAAGAAAAACTGTAAAACGTACCGAATTTTCTCTTTGTTCACTTCCATTTTTAACACCCTGTAACTCCCAACTGAATGGACCAAACAAAAAACAGAAAAAGAATTATTTTAGTACGAAGTGCCACCTTTCTAACGAGCATAAATCGGAAATTGTTTAATTGATACTTTACGTGATATCGATCACTACAGCCATCTATCGAAAAAATAATGGATTTCTTTTTCCCCAACCTAATATATAAATATAGATAAAGATCTTATTATCGTATAAAAATAATTAGTTTTCAGAAGCATTTAACTAAATTGAAAGGGCAATGGTTATTCCAGTATAGTAAATTGAGACGCAATGCATTTAAATGAGCAACGGACGCAATGAGCCCGAATATTCCGCATAACTTCTATTAAAGTTCCATTCCTCTTGTTCTCAACTGATGTGGGAAAGGAATAGATTTGCAGAGAGTGGATCTTTCACCCATCCAGTACTTTGCTTTTATCCCCAAATTCCAAAGGTTGATAAGACTAAGAAGGTATTCGGAAATTTTGAGCCACCGGCCGGACTAAGATATGGAAAAGACGACGTTGAAATCGGATTAGGAATTAAACTTTCATATTTAGGGACCTTTCATCTTCTTTGGAGACGAAAGTGGATGGGAAGTGGTTTATGCCATGTAAATTTTTCACTTTCGCGTAATTGTTGCTTGAATGTTGAATATTTTAATCTGTCTGACAGTTTGAATCAAAAATGAAACAGTGTTGAGTTCAACATCTTTTAAAAGCTTTTGAAAAAAAGTCCCTTGATGTATCTTGTGGAATTTATTTCATAATGATATAAAGAAAATCTTGTAGAAGTATTGTTTGATCATAAATAGATAAAGCCTTTCCAAAGTTTAAAAGCATTCTATAATTCACCCTTTATTTAAGTACACTTGCAAAACAAATTCGAAATTTAAAGTATTATTTTATTGAATGTTGATATAATATTACAATTCAGCAAATTTATATCTACCTTCAATAAAACAACTTTTTAAGTTTTGCATTGAAGGTTGATATAATTTTACTGAAAAGTAAAATTACATCAACCTTTAATTTTAATTTTAGTTGTTCACTTGGCAAACAACCATCATTATGTGATTAAAGCAATCAAGATTATTAAAGCTTATAGTATAAACATTCATTAAATCAGAGAAAAAAATTAAAAACAAACTAAAATTTATAATTAAACTTTAAAGAAATTCAATTTATTAATGTTTAAGTTTCAGTTTATAAATAAAGTGTAAATATATTTTCAGTCATTTAATGTTTTATTTTAATGTTTAATATTTTTCCAGAAAATAAAAATGAATGTAATTGCAAACTTCATCAGCATAAATATTTATATACATATTTATTTATTAACATCTTATTAGCGTATAAAAATAATTAGTTTTGAGAAGCATTTATCTAAATTGAAAGGACAATAGTTATCCCAGTATAGTAAATTGAGACGCAATGCATTTCAATGAGCTTGAATATTCTGCATAACTTCTATTAAAGTTCCAGAGCTCCATGCCCCTTGCTCTCAACTGATGTGGGAAAGTCTTTCTGTACGCGAATAGATTTGCAGAGAGTAGATCTTTCACCCATCCAGAACTTTGCTTTTATCCCCCAAATGCCAAAAGTTGATAAGACTAAGAAGGTATTCGGAAATTTTGAGCCACCGGCCCGACTAAGATATGGAAAAGACGACGTTGAAATCGGATTAGAATTAAACTTTCTATTTAGGGATGGCCCTTTAGCATCTTCTTCCATGACTTTAGCCAGAGTGGCGAAAATGATGGTAAGTGGTTTATACCATGTAAATTTTTCACTTTCTCCTGATACTTGCGTGGAAGACGAGAAGACATTGTTAAATCGCATTTTATCTCATAGATCTGACAATTCTATTGATGCACTGAAAATCAAGGGGATTATTGAACAACAACAAATTTTCATCACTTTCTCCTTATTGTTGCTATTTTTTGTCTGAAAAAACTGAAATTTTGAAAAAAAAGCTTTTGAAAAAAAAGTCCCTAAATGTATCTTGTGGAATTTATTTCATTATGATATAAAAAAACTCTTGCAGAAGCATTGTTTAATAATAAATAGATAAATCTTTTCAAAAGTTTAAAAGGCCTTTTTTTCATTCTCCTTTATATTTAAGTGTACTTATAAGACAAATTCAAAAAATTAAATAATGTTTCAATGAAGGTTGATATAATTTTACTTTTCAGTAAATTTATATCAACCTTCAATAAAATAATATTTTACGTTTTGAATTGATGATTGATATAATTTTACTGAATATTAAAATTATATCAACCTTTAATTTTATCTGTTCACTAGGCAAACAATCATAATTATGTAATTAAAGGAAGCCACTTTGTTAAAACTAACGCATACATTCATTGCATCAGAGGAAAAAAATTTAAAACAAACTAAAATGTATAATTTAACTTCTAAGAAATTCAATTAATTTCAATTTAAAAATAAGAGTCGTAAATATATTTTTATTCATTTAATTATTTATGTTTTTTATGGGATTTAAATTTATCCCCCAAATGTAATATTTGATTTCAATTATCATAAATTACAATCTAATTTTTAAGTGAATAAAAATTTACCTTTTAGTGTATTTTTATACTTCGATGAGTCTCGTGGTCTAATGATTACACTTCAAACAATCCGCGGGGATAGTGAAGAAAGCGTTGTCTCCCAGTGGACATTTAGGCAAGACTGCCCAGAATTTACATGTCTAATGAGAGAATACCCAGACAGTTCATACCAGACAACCTTATTGTTGATAAGAGACTCGTCACTTGGGCCTTGTTTCGGTATATGTATCACACATTTTATCTTTTTATCACTGTTTCGATCTTTTTATCACAATTTTGGTTTGTGCATCGAAGGAATTTTAGCATCGACGGAATTTTATTCCAAATCTATCAAATTAATTAGCGCCAATGACATTTTCGTCTGTTCTGGTGTTGGTACTATTTTATATTTATGTAGTACTTCTAATAAAAATGAAAAATTGGTGTTTATATCTTTTTATATGTCTAATGAGGGAATACTCGAAAAATTCACACCAAAAAGTCTGATTATTGATAAAGAGAATCATCACTTATGCTGCCGCTTGGATCTTGTTTTGATTTGTTTATCAAACTTTTTATCTTTTTATCACTTTGATCTGTGTATCACAATTTTGGTTTGTGCTGAAATAGCATCAAAAGAATGTTAATCCAAATCTATCAAATTAATTGACGCCATTGGCATTTTCGTCTGTTCTGGTATTGAGTCTATATTAAAGCTGAAAGATGGTGTTTATATTTTGCTTGTTTTTTTTTGTATGATGCTCGAGTGTGGTGTTAATATCATCTTCTATAATCTGATAATTTAGGACATAGCGGAAAACAGTGGTTGCTGGTTGTAAGACTGTTTGAAAGAGTTTTCTATCATCATTTCAGTGTTCATTGCTTGAATTGTAGTGTCCTTATCAATTAATTCATTTTCAGAGCAGAGGAGGATTTTTCACTTAGGGTTTATAATGGTATACTCGGAATTGTTTTATAATGTTAGTTGTAAATGCAGCCCAACTTGGGAAAACATAAGTCACGATTCACCTTAGAGTTATAGCTGCATACTTAATACCTGTTAACTGTACAATATACACTCTGTATACATAATTTCCATCAGTCTACATTGTTAAACATTCATATTTACGTGGAACAATAAAAATTTTTACATTATCTCGTCTGAATTTTGACAGCTTTCATTAAAATGTAATGATTTATTATCTCTTTTTTTACTAATCACCAAAATATTCCAAATATAAAGTGACATATATAAAATTTAATAAATAAATAAATAAATACAAACCATTATTGTATTTATTTATAAAGAACGTAGACTATTTACATTTTAGTTTTTCCATGTAGAATAGCATTAACCTAGAAAAGTAAATGTAACATACATTTCAGAAAAAAAAACCCTTAGGAAACCTTAATTTATTATTGCTTTTAAGTCCAGGCAAAACATTGCATAATTTTTAAATTTACCATTAATTTATTGTAGTAATTTATTACTATTTACTATGTTAAATTAAAATATATACGCTACAATTTTGCAATATGTTTAAAAGATTATTTATTTTTCATCTCAATATATAGAATATTTATATCTTTCCAAAATCCTTTATAATAAAATATATTTTATTTAGTTTTACATGAATATATAATAAAAATGATATACAATAGTTTCTTTAAAATATTGAAATCCACATGCAAAATCTCACAAAAATTCTGTTATGCCTCCAAGATAGTTACATATGATAACACAGTTTAGTCTATTAGTTTATGTTGCATATTTATATACTCGCACATTAGATCAGAATTGTTGTAAAATATTCAGTGCAGTCTGCTTTAAAATATTTTCGTATGCTTCATATAAATCCAGATTTTCAGCAGAGTATACTTTAATGCGTGTCAAATGCAGCGTAAGGTTTAGTTTATGTATGTGTTTTTATTTTCTTTTTTGGCTAGCCTTTTACTATAATTCACAATATATATTATGTACCGTTCTTATTTTTATGTTCATGGAAAGATCCCTTAGAATTTAATGTCAAAAAATAATTTTTTACACTGTAACGATTGTATAAAGATTATAACATGTGTATTGCAGAAGATTTTATAAATTATGAACTATTTATTTTTGTAATCATTAAATTTGTTATAAATTTTAATGAGTTATTTTCAAGCAGTTATGGAAGTAAGCAAATATTTAAAGTGCTGTTCGAAACTGCATAGTTAATATGTTTATTAAATTAATGCATTGAATGAAATTTCCATATTTTTGAAGCTTTCCAAATTCTTATTTTCTGGTTAATAATATTTTTTTTTTTAATTACTCAAATATAGTATTAAGTAAGCTCACATCTTACATGAATAAATATTAACAGTAATCATAAGTTACAATGATTACTGTTAATATCTATTCATATCTTTTCCATTCATATCTTATTTTTTTATATAAATCTATTTTATAAGTATGTCTAGTCAATTTATAAGTATGTCTGGTCGATTTTTTTTAAACCATATAGGCCGAAAGAAAAACTTTGTTTGGTTTAATTTAAAACTTAGATACGATTTAGTAAGTTTTAATTAAAAATAAATTATTTATTTTGATTAATATCACATTTCAAATGATTATCTTCCTATCGTATTATCGATTTTTATCTTAAAATGATTTTTTTTATTTTCTTGATTTTAACCAGAATAATTTTTTTCTATTTATTTTTTTTAAATTAAATAAAAATTGCAAAGCAATGAATTCTTAATATTTCATATCTAATTATAATTTTTTGTAGTAGGATTGTTTTGTAAATACATATTTTATTAATGCTTAATTTGTAAATGCATAATGTCTTAAATTGTTAATACACTATTCTGAAAATTCAAAAGATCTCCAAGATAGGTCAAAAGTGGCGTATCCACATTTTTGAAAAAAAAAAAAAAATATTTTACTTTAAATAAATGACATTTTTTATTTCATAATTTACTATTAACTTTCACAAATTATTCCAACAAAAAAAATTTAATTTCTTTAAGCTTTTCTTTCTTTATTTTTTTACAGCATTTAAGTAATTAAATTAAAATCTTACCAAGAATTTATTTCACAATTGTTTACTGTAAATTCATTTACGACGAAAGCAATGAATTCTTCATATTTCATAACGAATCAATTTTTTTATAATAACATTGTTTTGCAAAATACATAATTTATTAATGCTTTAATTTATAAATATGTAATATATAATGCCTTAAATTTTTAATGCACTAATCTTAAAAGAAAAGGAATTCAAAAGTTCTCTAAGATAGCAGATCAGTTAAGAAATAAAACAAAGTAAAAAAAAAAAGTTGTGAAAAAGGTAAAAAATATTTTACCTTGAATAAATGGCTTTATTTTATAATTTACCATTAACTTTAACAAATTATTTCAACAAAAAAAATTAGGCCAGCAATTTTTCTGAATTTAAATTACTGTCTAATTAATAAAAACCAAACATAATTGCATGAAAAAATTTAAATCAAATTTTTCTTTTTTAAAACTTCAAAGAACAAGTATCCGAAATGTTTTCCCTGGTACCTACTAAAATCCGATTATACCTAGTTCAGTGTTACTTAATATTCTACCAACAATTAAGATATCTGTCCAATTTAATTTCAAGTACTTTATCTATCAGTGATATAATTCAGAAGTCGGAAATCTTTCCCAAAGCGGTGATTCAATTTACAGTAGTTCCATGTCATCTCTCCCGAGAGATATTTGTCTAGATCTATATTTTGTCAAATACAGTTAATGTGACATTAGATAAAACACTAAACGAATGAAACAAAGGTTCATCGGCCTTAATATAGACTGATCAACGAGAAATTTCTCTTTACATTGCGATTCGAGAAAAAGACAAGCGATGATTCAATTATTCTCCCTGGAATACAGTTATTTCTAGTAGGTACTAGATAATTTATTAAATTATACAGAAATAGTTCAAACACGTTATTATACAAAGATTAATAACTTTTAAAATCAGTTATCGAAAATAATAAATTGTTATTAATTTATTAAATTACAATTTCATAAAATTTATTTTAAAAATGGACTGTAATGTAGTATAACTCATTTTCATTCAATGAATAATTAATGGATATTTATATATATAATACATAATTTGAATAGTTAATAAAAAATATTTGAGTATAATTTTGATATAATATTTTATAATATAATATTTGAATTTTATATATTTATATTATTTAAGTATTTTGCTCTTAGTTATATACAGTTATTAGAATTAACTAGTAAAATTTTATAATAAGATTACCTTAGTATCTTTTATCGTAAAGTAATTCAAGTTACAAAATATATTTTAATTTATTTTTTGAAATGTGTGTAATAAATTTCTGTTATAAAAATTAATCATACTAAAATATTTAATTATATTTTATATGGTTTGTTATACGCTATTAAACAGTATAATTTAACAGCGATATTTTTCATAACAAAACACTGTATTAATTATGTTAAAAAGTTAAATATTGATGAATTCAGTGCTATCTTGCAGTCAAAGTAATTTATGGGGGAAAATAATTCATGTAAAATGCATTTTTTTATTATTTTAACTTTTACAAATATTAATAAGTACATAATGAACCATAATGTTTTAATTATAATTTTTGTAGCATATCACACTAACATAAAAATTATCATTTCAAAAATATAATTTATATGGTAATATTACTAAGGATATTAATTTTCAATATCTTGTTATTTTAGAGGATTTTTGCCTTTTTCTAAATCAGTAATTTTTTTTTTTTTTTTTTTTTTGGGGGGTATATATGTTAGACATTTTAAACATTTTAACTTCTAGGCATTTTTATCTAAATATTTAAAATAAAGAATGATAGCAATAATTAATTAATATTTTAAACCTGAATGGTTTAAAAATGAATATATAAAAATGTCCTTATTTAATAAGGAAAACATTAATTGTTTTAATTAAGGCATTCAATTAAATGGAAAACATTAACATCGCATTTGAAACCATCAATTTATATTAACATCATCAAATTATAAAATTAAAATAAAGATTAAATTACCATAGATAGCAAATACGTAAGTGCGTGAATTATTTTAAAGAGTGAAATACATTCGAATTCAATTATTGATATAAATTATTATTTCAGAACTTGATGCCCTGTTAATAGCGCTCTGGAGCTCGGTACCACAGGTTTCGGGTACGAATCCCGGCGATGCCATGGATGTTTGCAGTGGTTCGGAATCCCCTTGAAACCATAGATCCCGGTCTAATACGACTGGTGGGAGTAGGGCTGACAACCCTAAACCGTAAAAAGTCAGAATCACGGATCCAAGTCAGACTTGTACATATGGGTTCTCCATCACAAGAGAAGCTGCCGCCCCTTCCCTCCTTCCATGAGACCACACGGGTTCATGGACGTATTCTAAATGTTGCTGTCTACCAAGTAGGAAAAGAAACAGCAACTATTATTTTTAAACTATCGTTGTTGTTCTAATGCAGCTAGTAATACAGAGACAGTTGATCTTTATGCCATAAGCATTGGCTGTACCGCATGAGGTACTTGTAGCTTGAAGATATGCTACGGACGCGAGCAACACTACTTCCACAAAGCTCTGCGATCCTATTAGACCGGGACCTATGGTTAAAGTGAATTCCAAACTACTACAAACATACATAGCACTGCTGGGACTTGAACCTGAAACCTGTGGTACGGAGTGCCAGAGTTTTTAAACTATTGTTAAAACCGAATTTTAACACAACTTTAAAATAATATAATTTTAAATTTAAAAAAAAGTAATTCAGTTTAATATTCAAAACTGCAATTTCCTTGAAATTATTTTTATTTAAAAATTCACAGAAAGTTTAGTTTCAATGACTTAAAAAAAAAGCCCAATGATGTTTCACTCTTTTTGTCGAAATAACTTTGTTTCAATTTCTGAACACATACAATTGATTTATGGATTCATAATTAAACATCCGACATTAGTAACCTATCATGAAGTTCTAGTCACTACTGAGAAGTAAAAAGCACTCCAGAAAATTAAAGAATTAATCGATTTCGATTCCTTTCAGACCAGCACCACCAAATTTTACGCCCTTTTGATTTTTTATAAAATATTAGAAATAGCCCAACTAAAGTTACTACTGATCCAAATAATAATGGATTTCTAAAATTTTTGCTACAAATACATATCAAGGTTGAAACTGACGTCTTACGAAATAAAATATTTTAAAAGATATTTTTCAAGTTTTGAGGTAGAAATTTATTTCCTTAACGTTGTGGGAATGGAGCCAAAATGGTAGGTTAAGAGATTTATGCACCGCAAAGAGCATGATAAGGAAGAATATATCTTCAAGTATCTTTCTTTATCTAACATTTTTCTTCGCAAAAACTTATTTTCTGTTTGGTTTTCTTTCTTTTTTTAACCTTTCTTTACTATAAAACTTTTACATTATTAAATTAGGGCGTGAGAGAGATTTCCATTCTGACCTTTTTATCAAATATTGTTTCAACTATTCATATAAGTTTTGTTTTGTATTCTGTATTCACAAATTAAAAATCCCAGTGCATAAAATGAAAACTTTTAATTTAATGTAAGAGAAAAAGCAAAATATAAAGTCGATGTGAGAAATTTTTAGCATAAATATTTTTCAAAAAATGTAACGTTTTCATCCATTTTTTTTCAATTCCTATTAGTAGTTCACACTCTTCCTATATATATATTTATATATCATGTAGCCAACGGCCGTATCATGCTGAATATACCGGTTCTCGTTAGATCACCGAAGTTAAGCATCATTGGGCGCGGTCAGTACTTGGGTGGGCGACCACCTGGGAACACTGTGTGCCGTTGGCAAATTTGGGACCTGAATGGCCGAGTGTCTCACACTCTGGCGCTCGGTGCCACAGGTTTCGGGTTCGAATCCCGGCGATGCCATGGATGTTTGTAGTGGTTCGGAATCCACTTTAAGCCGTAGGTCCCGGTCTCCTATGACTGTAAGAGCGTCACGGAGCAAAAGTCAGGCTTCTACCTACGGGTGCTCCATCACAACAGAAGCTGCTTCCTTCCCCTTCAATCATGAGTCCATATGGGCTCGTGGGCTTGGCCAGCCAAGTGAGATAAGAAACAACAACAACAACAACATATATCATGTTCAAATTTTCAATCGTTAATCGAACACTTTTTATTCATCCACTCAAGTTCAAATACATTTTTTTTAATTTGTAGTGGATTACACTTGATGTTAATAGTTTTTTTTCAAATATTAATTCATTAATTAAATTTAGTTTTATATGGGAGAAAAAAAGTTCTCTTGTATAAGATATTTAACAGGATATAAATTTGGGAATAAATACCGTGTAGTTCGCTCGGAAAATTTTCTTTTTCAGATTCTTTTTTCATTCTGGGTTCTAGTCTGAGTCAAGGAGGGAACAAAATGGAAAACGAAACATGTGAATAAATTAGTGAGAGAGATGGAAAGTGTGTATGTGAGAGAGAATTTTTTCCTAACTTAAAAAAAGAAATGAAAATTATTTATAAAGGGCTTTCTGCAATATAGTGAAAAAAGAAATTTGTCTTGAAATGGCGAAGTAGCGCGTCGGCGTAAAACCTTCATGGCTTCGGATCGAATCTCGTCGAAGCTTAATATAGTGATTCTGTCATTTGTATATACATATTTACATTAATTGTAATTATTTAATAAAAAGTAACTAAAATAACTTTGTTGACCTAAGTAGGAATTGATTTTTAAAAAAATTTATATTACTTGTTTTAACTTTTGAAGTTAAATACGATTGAATCCAGTTACTAATGATCTGACACGCGGTCCAATGATAAATTGCACCTCTAACTTGAAAGAGAAGTCTGTCTTAAATACTCTAGTAAGCCCCCATTTATATGTTTTAATAAATCATTTGAGTGTATCCGGCATGGGTTTTCCAATGGAATATAAATTTCCTTTGTTTATAATTAATGTACTTAGTTATTCTTGAATTACAATGTGCTTAGTTATTCTTCTTCTTACTGATTCAGTTTGTCACTAACTTGGCGATAATTTTAGTCTATTTGTGCAAGGTTTTTTTTTATCCTATCCCGATCTTGGGCCAATCGACCATACGTTGTCTTGCTATCCAATATAAGTGAGAAAGACTAAAATGAAAAGCATCTCCAGCGTAAACATCCTTTAATTTGGAGCAAATAAGGAGATGCCGTCCGTTCATAGAGTCATCCTCACACAAATGATGAGGCAGAAGTTGTTCAGTGAGAAGACTGAATTTGAGTAGTCTGTCTCAAATACTCTTGTGTGCTACCATTTATATGTTTAAATAAACCATTTGATTGCATCTGGTACGGGGTTTCCCATGAAATAGAAAAGTCCTTTGTTTATAATTAATGTACTTAGTTTTTCTTTTGTTTTATTAGATTCAGCTTGTCACCAACTAGACTATAATTTTAATCTATGTTTTGTACAAGGGTTTTTTAAGCTACACCCAGTTAGGGCTAATCGACCATACTCTGTCCTGCTGTCTAATATGAGTGAGAAAGACTAAAATGAGAAGCATCTCCAATGTAAACATCCTTTAACTTGGAGCAAATAAGGAGATGGTTTCCATTCATAGAATCATCTCCATACAGCATGAGGCAGATTCACACGTCAGCAGTTTGTTTCACCGATTTTATTGAGATACTGCTGGTGGTAATTACAGCCTGTCAACATATAAAAACAGGCGACGCCAATCCTCCTCGGTAAATCAAGAGGAATCTTGTTCTTATCTTGTAAAAAAAAATTTCCAACTTTTCCGAGCAGCAATATTACTCCAATGGAATTTTCTTATATCCTTAAATTCGGTCTTGAATAATGATTTGCAGTTTCTTAAGGGGAGGGCAGAATAATGGTGTGACAAAAACAAGGCCGATAACATATACATGTATGTTTTGCACAACGTAAATTTATAGTGTATTTCATAAAAAAAGCACTTTGAACTGTATTAAAATTAATAATATTATATAAAAAATAATAACAAAATGTACAGTATATTTTCATATATTTTAAATTTTTTTATAATGTTTATTTTATTTACGTACCTTGATTTCAAGCTAGGGCGAAAAAATAATCGCTCATGTTTGTTTCCATTTGAAATAAAAAATAATAATTAAAAGCCTTTAATTTTAATTGTCAACTGGATTATACCTCAAAGGAATACGCTTATTATTATAAGAAATAAAAACATTCATGTACAAATATTTTCTATTATAATTAACTTCTATTAACTTGAAAATTTATCACAGCTTTCGCTAGCATCTTGAATTGCTAATTAATTGATGTTATTAGATAATTTATATTTGTTAATTATCATTCTGGAATGGTTTATTTATAACATAAAATATAATATTCAAAGGAATCTCTTTTATGAATTTCAATGCATTATGTAGGATTTAAAAAAGTGAAAAATGCGTCATAAAAATATTTTTAAAATATATTATTTTCAATGATTATAGACGAAAATAATATTAAATAATAATAAATATAATAATTTCTGTTTCAGTCGTAAAGAATTGTCTTTTGTTTGATATATTTTCAAATTCATAATTGCATTTTCTATAATCGTTTGAAGAGAAAGATATATATATTTTTTTTTTAAAATAAGAAAAAACTCAGTAATTTACTAAAATATATAATTTTCTTAGCACTAGCTACGTTAGAAAAAAACTGTTAATTTTTTTTTCTACGTGCAGTGCTTTTCTTTCCCTTTCAACACTGGTCTTCTGTGGATTTTTAATTCATACAGTTTTTTCTAGTTTCCACAATTTGAAACTTCATAATATTTTATTTTCTACTCGTATAATTTTGAAAGTGTCATTTTCCTACCTTGCATTAAAATGTGAAAAATGATATTTTTTTCACATTTTAACATATTTAAAACAGTTGTTTTCTTTTATTTAGAGGGAAAAAAGCTTTAAATAAAAATTACAATTATTAGTGTTTTAATTTTTACTTATTTTTCTTCATTTTTCACATTTATTCTTGATTTATTTTTTAGTACTTACCTGTATAAGCTTCATGTTATATTGTTTTTTGAGTTAATTAAATAATGAGATACATTAATTTAAAGATAAATAATGTATTTAATTAATTAATTAAAATTAAGAGATTAATAAATTAACTGAAACATTAAAAAAGTCATTTTTTATTTTATGTCGTGCATTCTTTTTATGTTCATAAAAAAAATCTTTTACCAATGCAATAGTTTGAATTATAACGATTAAAGAGTATTGGTAATTATTACACATGAAAATAATTAGTAATAATATTCTTCAGTTGCAAGTATTACAATTTTTAAAACTTAGAACAAAATCTTTTCCCAATGTATAATGACTTTTGTATACTAATTATTTATTTTATACCTTTGCTGTTATTTAAATATGAAATTTACGTTTTAGTTATTGTTTTGGATGAATTTCATTTTTATTAGAAATTATTACATTTTACACAAAATTATTGGATTGGCAGAATTGTTTGTATTTGTGCATTTGTAAGTATATATTGTTTTTATGTCATGCATTCCAAATACTTAAGTATTTAATAGAAATTATCATTTCATCAAAAATAAATGATAACATGAATGTAGGAGTAGTTAAAATTAATACATTCCATTATTTATTGCTAGTATCTCTTGTGTACTAATTATTTATATTATACTTGTATTGCTATTAAAATATAAAATATACGTTTTAGTAATTTTTTTGGGTGGATTTTATTTTTATTAGAAATAATTAAATTTTGGACAAAATAATTGGATTGACAGGATTGTTTGTATTTATATATGTGTATATATATAACAGAAATAGTGTTAGTATGTAGTATTAGTATTTAATAGAAATAAATATAGGAAAAACTGTACAGAAATAAGATATAGTATTTAATAGAAATTATTAGTTCACTTGAAATATATAAAATTCCTTTTCATATTGAAATGTAAAACTCAGACTAACCATTAATAATGATTTAATATAGAATGAACATTTGTGATTAAATGAAATCATTTTACAGAAATTTTTTAATCAAAAGCAAATAATTATGTCAATTATCTTGAGAGGTCTTGTTCTTTGTTTTATAGTTGTTTCAATATCGTTGTTGTGTTGTGGTTTCTTATCCCGCTTGGTAGATATCTAGACCAAACCTACGAAAGCGTACGGACTCATGATTGAAGGGAAAGTGGGCAGCTTCTGTTTAGATGAAGCACCCGTGGGTAGAAGTCTGACTTGGCTCTGTGACCCTCTACAGCCATATGCGAGCGGGACTTAGGCTTAAAGTGTATTCCGAACCACTATCCATACCACCACTAGGACTCGAACCCGAAACCTGTGGCCCTGAGCGTTAGAAACTCGACCATTCAGAGTTGTTGTTTCAATATACTTTTTCTATAAAAGGTCTTTTAGTAAATAATAATTTTGTGATTAATCAAATCAGAAATAACAATTATGGATATTTTGTATTTTAAGTTGATAAATCTAGTTTAGTAACAATTTAATGAAAACATCTAATTTCAGCTAAAGTAGTAAAAGGGTTGATTAAAATTGGATAAACAAATTATCTTTATATTTTTCAGAAAAAAAAATTAACACTGCAATATTTATTTATACATACTAAAAAATCAGTTTCTGTATATCTTTTCTTATATATTTTGCAAATATCTTTTTTGTATGTGAATACAAATGTATAGAAATATATTTTCTTACGTACTTAAAAATAGTATTTGGCATAACAAGATTGAATATATTTTATTGTAAGTCAATAAAATATTTTATTTATAACCTTCAATCTTACAAAAAGGGCGAATTTCTTTTGTAAATTTCTATTAGAAATTTTATCTCACAGTTTTTGAATCGTAAAAACGGCATTTTATGGTTGTCGTCAAAGGCAAATTCAAGGACTAAACACGAGAAAGCGACAGCAAGTTAGGCATTTTTATTTTTAATCCTGTTGTATAAAATGCTAAATTATTTATAGAAATTTCAGGGTTATGCTCTGCTCGAGAATAGCTGTTTAATGATTTTTGTAAAATATGTGCTCTAGAAAGAATAATAAATTGCTTTTACAAATTTGATTTCAACGAATTTGTAAAAGAAATTTTATATATTTACTAGTTAATAAATAATTTATTTTGAAAAATTTCACTATAACCGTGATTCTTGAATTTTTTCTTGCTTTTGATATATATATATAAAATAAAAACATTATCAACTTCAAATGTGTTTCATTATTAAACACATTTGGAGGTGATAATGTTTTTATTTTTGATATGAAGTCTCCAAATAAAACAATTCAAGAATCATGGTTATAATGAAATTTTTCAAAATAAATTATTATATTATTAATAATAGTTTAATAATTTATTTGGAAAATAAAATATACATAAAATATCATATAATATTGAGTTCATAATTAATAATAAAATAAATTATTAATTATGAACTCAAAATTATTAGAAATGTTATTTTATTCAGTTTATTTTCTATGGTAATATATGAATATCAGTTTTTGTTTAACATCAAAATTCAGTTATTTTATATATTAAACTAAAAAAATAAATGTTTTATTACTCGAAATTAATCGATTTATGTATCAGCATAACTAGGTTGCGATTAATTTTCTTTGTTAAGTAGTCAAAGATTTAACTGTGAATATTGATATCATAAATGGACTTACTTTTAGAAACAATTATTTTTCAAAACAAAGTGATATTAGAAATGCTTTTTAGATATTGAATTTGCAGCACTCTAAAACAGAAAAAAAAAATCATTCAGTGTAATGTGAAAAGAATCTTAAATGCATTTTGACTCCAAATCGAAAATGTTTACAACCGTGAATGCAAAATTTCGACAAAGAGAATGTATTAAAAATTTATTTAATGTGTTTTTCGAAAAAATTAAATGCTTTTAACATTACAAAACTTTATTGATAAATTAAAAATATATATATATTGTTTGCTATTAAATAAACAACTATGTTTTTAACTTAAGTGTTTCACTGTACAAAATGTGAGTTCTTAAAAAAAAGTAAATTAAAACTAATAACAAAGTATTCCAGGATTTATCTAATTTAATTCTTATCTTTAGAAAATAAATTCCCCTTATTTCGAAATATTTAATGTCCGTAGTTTCCGAACTACTGCACAATTGAAAAATTTGCTTTTATTCTGATACTCTAATGGTGTGTGATTGGATGTGGTTGGGTTGAGATACTTAAGGCAGAGGTTGGGAAATTTACAGCTTTATTTACACCCGCACAAAACAATAATAACATATTTACACATTTTAAAGCATATAATTATAAATTTGTGGAACGATTTCACTTCTAAGCCGAAAATCCGATACACAGCTACGCAGGATGCGCAGAATATACTTCTCTCCGTGTGAGAGTCTGAAGGTCAACTAATGCATTTGGATGCGCTAAATATATTTCCTCTGGGGTTGAGAGAATATAAACTAAACGTTTCTGAAAAGAAGCGCATAGTTTCGCTGTATTTCCTGTCGGGTAAAAGTCTCGAGGCCGACTGGCCATTTCTTCTCAATGCCAAAGGGGGACGCTCTTGCTAGTGTGTCGAAAAAAGCACGTTGCAATACATTATATTGCATTATAGTAAGAGGGAATATTCAAAAATTTTTTAATTAAATTTGTTTGTATTTTCAACATCTACTTCATACCTTAATTCTATTACGAAAAGTGCATTAATTGTTAAATGTCCTCATGTCTTTTTTAACAAGTAAAATAATTTAAATAAATAGTACAAAATCTATTTCATAAATGTTCCAGTTTATCACAGTAAAATTAGATCAAATAAAAACAAAAGGTGCTTAAAAATTTATAGGACTGCCGACATTGCCTAGTTTAATTAAAGTGATTATTTTAGAGAAAAATACTGAGGAATATTTCTTTAGAATATCCCAGAGAAAGATGTTTGGCAAATTAAACAATCTCACATCAATCTATTCTTCAACAATGCAGTTTATGCTATTACGATAATCTTATTTATGAAAAAATACCTTTATTTATAAAAAAAAATATTTCTTAAAAAAACATGTTTGCTTATTATGGCATATATATGAAAAAAAAAAAACTTTATCCATCAAAAATTATATCGTACAGCACCTACAATTATATAATAAAAACATTAAAATCAAATATGGAAACAATGTAGAATTTATCAAAAATTTCATCATGCAAAAATAATAAATAAAATATTATATGAATATAATCCAAAATAAAAATAATAAACAAAAAACAAAGAAATAATGACGTTATATTCGAAATATGAAAAATAAGAACATCATTAAAAACTTCATCCGTTTTAGTTTCTATTTAGTTTTCAATCAAATTTTGTTTTTTGGATAGATTTTTAATTTTTTTTCAGAATTATTTTATTAAAATCGCTTGCATATAATAATATTAAGAAGGAAAATATTTTAAACTCTCAGTATTATAATCTTATGTTGCAGGAAATCCCAAAAGAGCGCACAAATATTGATATAAATATCCTAGAATGAACAAAAATACACCGGCGAATATTTTGGGGATATTTTTAAGCATTAAATTTATTACAAATCGTGCCATTGCATGCGAGACCAGGGATAATAATATTTAAATTGATGCCTTATCATTTTGAGACTAGCATCGTACAAAATATTTCGCAAACAAATTAATCGGGTTTTTTTTTTTCAGAAATGTTTTCGAAAAATCTTTTTCTAGAAAATACAATACTGATTTTTTTTTCAATAGATAATGATTATTGTATTATATTAGTAATTTAATTTTACTTTTTTAGAAATAATTTGTTGTTAATAATTTCAACAGTAATTATTTTTACTTTTTTTACTTATCTTTTAATTTCAACCGATCTTGTTTGAAATGCCAGATTTTATAATGCTGCGTTGTTTAAGATAATAGACATTGATATTTTATAAAGTCATTTACGCTTTAAAAAAATAAACATTACATTTTTTCATACCTTTATTCAAAATCTAATTTATATGTTTGCTGTAAACACACATGCATGGAAAGTTTATGGTTTTCCAAATATCAATAGTTTTCTCAATTAGGAAAATATTGCAACATTAATAACAAATTACATTGTAATATTAAAACGTAATAAATTATATATTTTGTATATTAAACGTTAAAATTATATATTTGTATACATAATTTTATTGATAGTAACAAATCTGCTTTTAGATTACAAAGAAGCTACGTATATAAATTCACTGAAAAAGAAAGCAAAACGTCCTAAAAATTTCGGTCTAACAAGTACACGACAATTTTTTTCTTTTTTTTATAACTTCATTTATCTATAAAACATGATATTAAATCCCAAATGTGAAAAATATTTGAAAATTCAAAGCACAAAAAATATATTAAATCCAGATATGAAAGAAATCAAGACAAAGAAAATGAATAAATAAATAAATTAATTAAATGCGAATTATAGTATAGAAATAAACACGTGAGCACATCTATTTTAAATTTATACAGAAATCACCAAATAAATCGATTAAAATTTTCTTTAATTCTTTTTCTTCAACCATAATTCACTTTATAAGAATATATACAGAATAACTCACTTTTATAAATGTAGTTTTCATAATAACTGTTGTGTAATATGATTATTTGTACATATTTTAAGTATTTATTACTGATGTTTACTTATCTCGCATTATTTCAATTTATTATATTGATGTCTAATTCTTCTCATTTGTGGTTGTTTGTCTTTTTTATCTATTTTACTTTTGTTGTTTTGCCTACATTTCATTCATATGAATCAATTTATTGGAACAAAGTTAGCATTATGATCTTTCATATTTGTCGTCCTTGATGACTTATCGCTGAAATGAAGTATATCCTGCCGATATAATAGAAACGTTGCGCATTTTAGTCCCAATCAACATATATCTTTGATTCCGGCTTGTGGTAGACGGGCGGTACATCTCGCTTCCGGGTTTATCAATCAGATGACAATTATCAAAGTTTCGCAGAAAGTCTGGATATTTATATAAGATTCAAATAATGGGTTTCCCTGGGCATCTTGCTAAGAATGAAGATCTGCCGAGGAAGTGATTCTGGCTGTATAGATCCTAATCAGCACTAAAGTAGAAGTCTATTTTACATTATTTGACTCCATGGGGATCGGAACTGTCTTGAATATGCATAATTTGACGATTTATTTCTTGACTCAAAACGAGACATTTACGAATTTTAATTAGTAGCATATATATTTAAAAAAATCCACATATTTCTTTATAATATTATTCATTAATGAAAAGAACAGAAATAAACATGTGAAAATAAATATATGGTATCTTATATTTTTTAGCACAAATTTGCTTAAGTATCTTTGTTATAGATATAAAAAAGAGACCCTTGCAGGATTTCTTATTTAGTAATCAAGATTAATTTAAGAGCTGCTACTTGCAATTGTATTTTTGGTCCACTACTTGTTCATAAGCGAAAAGATCCTTTTTACGAGAGCATTAGTGCCAGTTAAACATAAAATATATTCGATAATTATGTGAAAATTCATGTGTCTGAAATTATTGGAACGAAAGTGTTTGAACAATTACACTCTATGGCTTTCGGTTGAAACATTCCTGATGTTCCCAAATTTTTGCAGTGTAATGTACCTAAAAATAAGTGAATACTCATCAGATACTACTGCAACTTGGTAACAATTAAAAATTCCTTTTTCAATCAATACGTTTTTTACACTTTGAATTTCTTACCACCAAAATATTTGGGTTAAATTCTGTCATTCAAATATTTCTCCCCACGGGGTCCGGGTAAGAATAACCCCACTGTAGCCCATGCATGTCGTAAAAGGCGACTAAAATGGGTATCCAGTGTCCTGGGATATAGCTGGTTGTGGTAAAGACAGGCTTCTCTCTTTGGGTGCCCCATGTCTTTGTTCCGCAAGGTCAAGGACAAAAAGAGACAGCATTTTCTACCCTTTATCATGGCAACATAGTGTTCATGGACTTGGTCTAGATGTTCTGTCCACCAAGTGGAATAAGAAACAACAACAAATATTTATAATTATTCAAAGAACTGCTGTTTTTAAATATCGTTTATTTATTTTATAGAACTCAACAGTTGCATTTTCTTATTAAATTAGTAACGAAATGAGAATGCTTTGTTTCAAAGCCAAATTGTCTTTATGCTATTTTTATTTATCATAAAGTATTAATATGATTCCAGAATAAAAAGTTTAAACTAATAAATTAAATAAAAGTTTTTCATCATAAAGTAAACTGAGTTCAATGTTTTTTTAATATAGTACGTGTTAAAAATAATATTACCAGAAGAAACTTGCAGGCTTAGCAGTTAAATATTAATTTTATTGCTATAAATACTGCAGTTCTATAATTTAATTTTTATGATCGAATCTTCAATTATATTTAATTTTTGAAATGCAGATTAGTTTAATAAAATGTAGCTCCTTGGAAGACATCAGATAATAAAATATATGTAGAAGGTTTATAACTCATTTTAAAATTCGAAATTGAAACGAGTGAAAAGTTAGAGGACATCAGATATCACGGTATAAGTAGGGTGCTTATAGCTCAATATAACTTTAGAAACTTCATAAAAGCAAAGTGCTTTATTTGCGCAAGATTCATTAAATGTCTATCACCTTTCAGAATTATTGCTTGGGGATATAATGTTCAGCATTTTCTGTTAAGCGCAAGATTTCACTACTTGTTATCGACACGTCCAAGTCCTCACAGTTTGCGTTTACAATTTTTTTTTTCTTCTTTGAATTTGCAAGAATTTCTGTCTGTTACGTCATTTAATTAATTCTGCTTATCTTTCATCGCTAAAAAAGTTATTTTTTAAGCATCATATGAAATCTTCCGAAAAATTGTTAAAACGCATTCTTTTTTAAGTATTTAACCTCTTCAGAGAACTTAGCACATCCGTTTATATGTTTTAATAAAAATAAATCTTATAAAAACTTAAAATTTGCTTATTGACTATAATTTTCTCAGCAATGAAAACAAAAAACACAACATTTGTCGGCATTGTTAATGTTTATTCTATTTAGTGACAATGTTTTTTTTTTCTCAATTTGATTAGGTTCATTTTCTAAAAAATGAAATTCAAAATTATTTTATGACATTTTGACAAAGAATTGAATACAACGAACTCATAATCAATATTAAAGATAGGAGAACTTATATACCCCGGATATAAATCTTTTATATACTATATCTTGTATATCTTTGCAATCACACACATACATAGACCTAATTTTTGTGTGTTTCATTTTGTTTATTGTTTAGTGTTTGACATAAAATGAATAAAACAAGAATTTTTTTTCCTTAGCAGATTTTTCTTCCTGGGGAGATTAATGATATCGAGATTAATTCAAGCTACATACAAAAAAAATGCTTCATTTTTTTTAATGCACTTTATATCTATGGTTTTTTTTTTTTTTTTTTTTTTTTTCACATTAATAAATTTTATACAGACTTCTTTCTCGAATATGAAAATAGTGATTTAGATTTTTAGATTATAATTTTTTTAATATTGCTTTTTGAAAGAAAAAACATAGCTGTTTAATAACAGAATTAAATATTTCTAATGTCTTGTCAAATGAAACAATTATGACTTTACTATTAAAAAATAAAAATATTTGTCATCATTCAAGGAAAATATCGTAAAAGTTACACTTTATTTTTTAAACAAATATCTTCAATTGGAATTTTATTACGAGGGAACTAATATCACATGCAAATTCTTAGAAAGTCGTTATAATTAAATAGAATTGGTATTAATTCCTTATATTCCTCCTTTTTTATCCCCGTTAGTCTTTGGAACTGATAATGGGAGAGGGAGAAAGAGAAAAGAGAGGGTGCAGAGTCGAGTGAAGAGTTCCAGCAACTACGGAGGGTACAAAGGCTTTCACACGAACTGGCTTGTAAAGATGATTTCGTATATATATTTAATATAAGAGTGTTTGTGTGAGTGTTTTAATAACCCTGGCAGCTAAACATCACGTATTTATAAGAAAAAGTTCGTATCCATGAGCAGCAATTAATCGAGATCCCGTGCATACACGACCCTAACTTTTACTTTTGTCAAAAAAGTTTAATTTACTATGTGTTCAAGCGGTGGCATTTAATTAATTAATAATAATATTTACCCCAATGAAAATTATATTTGCAAATGTTTCCGTTATTTAATTGATTTGAAGATGTTTGCATAACAAAAATTAAAAATTAATTCAATAATGTTGAATAATTACGTTTTCCATCTGTCGAACGTATTTAATTAAAATATAATTCTTTCTCATATCTGGTTCATACATTAACATCGGGAAAAATTGTTGTGAACGTCTCAGAAATATTTAATTAACAGTGTCCCGGAATTCGATTTCAATAACTACAGAGATAAACACCGTCTATTATGCGAACATGTAATTATGGAATTACAAGAAAGATGTATTCGTCGGTATTTTGTTTCAATGTTTAATTTTCTGATACCATTTACCTAATAAGATTCTTAGTATCACGTATACGTACATATATGAAATATTTTATCAATCTGCTGCATTATTAGGAATGATACTTACAATGAAAAGTCATTTTTTTAGCATAACATGCATGCAACTAGTTCTCTAATACAATTAAAATATAACTAAGTGAACTTCATTTTTGATGTCTTAATTAGAAAATTATTTTGTGTCTTTCCCCTTCCTACAATAATTGTATAGAGGAATTTCTATATAAGATAATATTTCTCAAATATTATATTAAAATGTTACAATGAATTATATAAAATTAAATTATATTATATGTTACAATGAATAATAATTCGCAGATGAGCAATGATTGAAAGAGAATGCTTTCAGGTATATGTTTTAGAGATAACTACACATTTGCAGATCTTATAGAAGAAATCCCAAAGAATTTCCACTAGATTTCCAGCCTAACCGCCTATGAGTCATCTCGCTTCTGAAAACAGGGATTGCAAAGAACACCTCCTAACCCCCCCTCCCCCAAGTGGCCAAATTTTACATATGAATTTATAATTACTAATTATGTGTTTGATCTTTTAAGCAAATTTTGATTTTTTTATATTAAATTCTTATTAGAAAAAAAAAATAAGAAAAATTCAAATATATATACATAGTTCTTCTTAAATTGTATATTTTTATGACTCGATAATAAAATGGAATTTAAAAATGATTGAAAAAAAATAGCATTATTTTACCAGTGAAATGCATTTTTCTTGTATTAATAAATTGGTCGTGCCAACGGCCGTACCATGCTGAATATACCGGTTCTCGTTAGATCACCGAAGTTAAGCATCATTGGGCGCGGTCAGTACTTGGGTGGGTGACCACCTGGGAACACTGCTTGCCGTTGGCAAATTTGGGACCTGAATGGCCGAGTGTCTAGCGCTCTGGCGCTCGGTGCCACAGGTTTCGGGTTCGAATCCCGGCGGTGCCATGGATGTTTGTAGTGGTTCGGAATCCACTTTAAGCCGTAGGTCCCGGTCTTCTATGACTGTAAGAGCGTCACGGAGCAAAAGTCAGGCAGGCTCAAAAGTCAGACGGTTGCTCCATCACAACAGAAGCTGCTTCCTTCCCCTTCAATCATGAGCACGTATGGGTTCGTGGGCTTGGCCAGCCAAGTGGGATAAGAAACAACAACAACAATTGGTCGTCATTTGGGTCAACAGAAATTAAAAGTAATTATACTCAACCTGTAGATGATTAAATAATGAGCTACTAAATGTGTTCTACATAAAGATATTCTATTCTATTTTATAAATTTAACCATGAACAAAGTAGAGCTATAGAGCTGCTAAATGAGCTCTATAAAAGGATGTTCTGTTCTGTTTTATAAAATTAGCCATGAACAAGGTAGAGCTATAGGGTACTAAAATAGAGGTACTTAATGAGCTCAAAAACGTTATATGGCTACGGAAGCACAAATAACAAATAAGCTCTATAAAAATATGTTCTACTCTGTTTTATAAATTTAACCACGAACAATAAATGGGTCTCACCTCTGTACTCGATTTCCAAGTGCAATGTTGAACAAAGAAGAATCTGTCATTGAAAGTCCATGGGTGGAGTTCTTGTTGAGTACAAGACAAAGGCTTGTTTTTCTGGAGCATTCATAATGAGCATTAATTATTTCACAAGGAAAATAAAAGAATCATGAATAATGAAGTCGAAAACTATACTTTCTGAGTCATCAGCACTATGGTAAAAACTTTTGCTGGTTTCATTCATAGACGAGAGAATACAATTATGACTTCTACTAACTTAAGCTATCCTAATTACTTTAAATGATCTTTTAATATGAGAAACAACGCCATCAATCTTCATTATATCATTATGAATGCATGAAAAATGCAACACTCTCAACTAAATGAATCCAAAATACGCATCAATAATATTGATCTTTGCTGTGAGAAATTTAGTGATAAAATGAAATGTTCTGTTTTAAATTTAAATATTCATTAAAATATTAATCCATCTTTTGTAAATTTTATTTAGACAATTATCATGTCCAGTATTTGAAAATTTGTATATCGAAAAAAAGGTAAAGGTGTTAGTTTTATCAAGCATAAAATGAGCCCTAAATAACTATTGAGAAATAAATTGCCAGCCTGTTTCTCAATATTTTTGTTTCAATAAATTACTTTCGAGAACAAAGTTTTTAATATTTGTTATTTAACTTTCATTATTGCTGTAATTCTTAAAAATTTATTAAAAATTTAGACACATATTTTTCAAAAAATGTTTAATTACGTTATTGGCATTATTAAGTTCTTGTATATCACAGAATCTTTTCAACAACAGGATAATTTATTTATATCATAGCAATGAAACAATTTTATCGAAATTTAAATTCATATATTCAATAAATGCATTTAAATTGATATACATGTAAATTTTTTGACTTCTTTACTTAAATGTATCAATCATTTGAAGACTCTTATCAATTTAATAATTGGAAAAAATACAAAATTACAAAATTGAACAATAAATGAGAACTTCATGATATTTAAAAATATTAAATTTCCTTACATATTTTTATAGACTAATTAAAATAAAATCCAATAAAATAAAATTTATGAGAATTAAAGAACAAAAAAGAATCGATTTATTTATTTACTTTAAAATTTGATAAATAAACATAATATAATATGGAAAATTTTATTTATTCTCAATATTTCCAACATCCTCATAATTGCAATATTGTTATGTGATGAACAACTTAATTTATATACATAACTATTAACATATTTTTAATTATATGACAATTACATAAATTTTGAAAGAAAAGAGCAACTTAAAATAGTATTAAAAGATAATTAATTTAATATCCTGTTTAAATAGAATTTGTGAAATCATTGTCTAATCATTTTTCTTGTAAACTGTCATTTATGATGCAACTGAATGTTATATTTTTAAATTTTAAGAATAATCAATGATTAAATCTAAGATTGATAGAATTATAAATATATTTGTATTTCATTTCGAAATTAAAATTTAACTGCTGAATCAAAAACAAAAAATATCCTAAAGCAAATATAATAATTTAAATGAAGTGTTTGAACCCAATAATAAATTCCAAGAATTTTTTAAATTATAAAATTCCAATTTTTGGATTCTTTAAAATTGGTTAACGTTTTTTAAAAGCAGTATAAGATAGAACTAAAATTTTAAGTACAAACTTAATACTAGTAAATATACCCTTAACAATCATTGTCAGTTGAATCAAAAAGGTACAGCTATCTGCGATAAAAATATTTGTTATTAGAATTACTCCATTACTCCATCCATTACTCCATTACTCCATTACTCCATCCACTTTCAAAGCATTGAAGTTCATGTGAAACTATAATACATAAGCTGAAAATTTTTAATATTTCATTTATTTCTATTGTGTAATTTAACAAACTAATTTCATAAGTATGGCAATCTTGCAATATCTCTACTAAAGTATCGTGGCATTTTCAGCAATTCTGTAAAAGTTCATTAAAGTGTCACACTTTATTACGTTAATACTAGCGTAACCGGCTACATCGGGGCAATTAAATATATTTACTATTTATATTTATTAGTATTGCCATCTAAACATCTTATGATTTATGACTGCTGCCCTCGATACATTGCAAGTATCTTAGTTGGTAACCTGAAGGCATAAAATATGTTGTTGGCAAATTCCAATCTGTTGGCAATTAATTCATAAGGTTTGTGCAATAATTTTGTAAACTCAATTAAAGACTACTGGTGTAGGGCACATAACATTTATAAATGCTGTAAAGAAATTTGTTATCTTAAATAGTACAAGCAACAATCGGGAGAATCCCCTAGTCCAATTAAAAGAAGATGGGAGCCTTAAAATATAATTTAATATTGAAAAATAGTAATTAAGCTGGTAGTTAGTACGTTAGTTACGTACGCTGTAAAATTAATTACAGCTTTCCAAAATATTGTTAAAAAATGAGCCTCCTAAGTGAGTGACAGAGGGAATATGACTCTACTCTGAGCTCTATAATGCCAGTAGTTTTAAAATTTAATAAAGTATTAAGCAAGCACAGTTTTGCGCTCCAGAGTATGTGAATTGCAAACTATTTGGTAATGACAAAAAATATTTGGTTGTATTAAAGTTTGCACAAATTTATCCATCAAAGTTTCATTAAATATAAAATCTTATTTTATATAAACAAGAAGTCGTTGGAAAAATTGTTTTTATATAATATATTTTTAAATAATATATTTTCAGTAAAATGTTTTTTAATGTAAGCAACTTTTTAAACAAAATTAATATATTTGAAAACGAATATTCTGTATACAAATGTTAAAAAAAATCATAACTTACTTCTTTTTAAAATTAATTCCAAAAAATATTATTTAGTTTTAAGCAAAAAGACATAAGCAATTCTTTCTACTAAAAGTTTCTTTAGATTAAATTTATACGTAACAGAGAAAACAACAATAACTAATACATAAACATGCAAGACCCACAATAACGGGAACCATTCACTTGTTTACTAAGAAAATGAAACCGTTACAAGCTTTATTTACCTGTAACGGGTGATTAGGTCTAGTGCGTAGCTTTTCATGAAACAATTTAGGAAGAAAATAATTCTCGGAATATCTGGCAACTCTTCTTAATTAAACAGCAAGGTATAAATAATTAATGTAAGAAAGGATTTTATCGTTACGGCGAAGGAATCAGTGCATTCCTGTTATTATTATCGATAAGAAAGAACGGATTTGTAATGAATTCAGAATATCCTATAAAAGCTTCCAGAATATTTTATGGCGGGAATCGCACAATGTCGGCGCTGACTGATTTGAATAATGAACAAGATTTATTAGAAAGGGTTCTTGTTGGAGTATTTGCGTAAGTTAAGCCTTATTTGATTATAGGAGATATAAAATTGTTATTTTGAGGATTCCTATGCATTTTGTGTATGTGTTTTTTCTTTTGATTTTTATTCTGAATTCTTCCTTTATTACAGTATTTTTTATGTGTATATTTAATAAATAGTTAAAACTAATTTTAATAACTAGTAAAAGTCGTTTACTCAGTTAGTAGCAGAAAGACTTCTTTTTGTATTTCTTTTAACATTAATATCAAAAGTCATTATCATCATCATCCTCCTCAGTAGCGCAGCAGCCACACGGTCGGTCTGCCTACTGGCAGATTTCGAGACAGGAGATGTTTTGTTTTTTCAGGGTAGAATTGTCAGCCCAACGTCCAATGCACTACAGCCATATTAGACCGGGACCTACTGTATAAATTCGATTCCGAACCGCTAAAAACATTCCCCGCACCACCGGGTCTCGAACACAAAACTTTGGGGCATCGAGTGCCAGTGCGGTAAATATCAAAATTATTTCATTAAATTGGGGTTGAAGTTTAAAAACTTTATTACCATTTAAAAACTTTAAGAATGGAATACTATATAGTTTCTTTATATTATTATTTGCTACTTTTATAGATAAATATTGCACTGTGGCCCACGGTGCCATAGACGTCGAGTTCGAGTCCCGATATTTTTAGTGTTTTCTCCCTCGAATCGATGTTTCTAGTGGTTGGGAATCCACTTTAAGCCGCAGGGCCTGAAAACATCTCCCCTCTAGAAATCTGCCAGTGGCTAGACGGCCTTAACCTACTATAGCGATGTTGCGCCATTGATGACGATGATGATACATGAAAAGAAAATAACTTCTTACTGAATAATTTTCATGTAAATGTCTTCTGTTTGTTACCCTTTTACAGTTTTCAACTTTTACTTAAAAATATTAAAAAGAAAAAGAAAATAATCAATATATTGATGAATAAGATATGACTTTTTTTATATATTTTATCCAATAGTTTAAACATTAAAACTCAAAATATTACTCTTTAGTATTATATTTTTTTTTAATATTGCATTTTTAGTATGCTTTTCTCAATAATATTTAACAAATTATTACCTATTATATTACACTATCACTAACAGAATAGAAGAGTAAAAGATTTCATTGACTAAAGAATATTACATTCCATCTATCTGTGCTTTAAATAAACATGCAGTTAAGTTATTTATATGTCTAATATTTACCATAATTTGGCAAATTTAATTGCAAATTTTTTCTCAAAATGGGTATTAATATTGGTCCTTTAAAAGTAACAAGTTAGTTTTTATTTATAAATAATTTATACTTTATTTTAGATGTCTAATATTTTTCCAGAAAAATAAAAATATGTAGTTTCAAACTTCATCAGGATATATATATATATTGCATAATTTCATTTCAAAATGGGTATTAATAATGATGCCTTAAAAATAACAAACTATTTTTTATTTATAAAAAATATATGCTGCATTTTTAATTATTCCCATTTTCCACAAAAATAAAAAAAAATTTAATTGCAAACGTCCTCACCATATATAATTTATACTTTATTTTAGATGTGTAATATTTTTCCAGAAAAATAAAAATATGTAGTTTCAAACTATATATGTATATATATTGCATAATTTCATTTCAAAATGCAATATATATATGTATATATATATTGCATAATTTCAATAAAAATGGGTATTAATAATGGTGATTTAAAAATAACACGCTATGGAGGTATTTATAAATAACTTATGCTGTATTTTTAATGTTTCATATTTTTGCAGAAAAATAAAAAATATATATAATTGCAAACTTCATCATCATAAATACATATATATATTTATTACCATCTTATTACCGTATAAAAATAATTAGTTTTGAGAAGCATTTATCTAAATTGAAAGGGTAATAGTTATCCCAGTATAGTCAATTGAGACGCAATGCATTTAAATGAGCAACGGACGCAATGCATTTAAATGAGCAACGGACGCAATGAGCCCGAATATTCCGCATAACTTCTATTAAAGTTCTAGAGCTCCATTTCTCTTGTTCTCAACTGATGTGGGAAAGGAATAGATTTGCAGAGAGTAGATCTTTCACCCATACAGAACTTTGCTTTTATTCCAAATGCCAAAGGTTGATAAGACTAAGAAGGTATTTGGAAATTTTGGATATGGAAAAGACGACGTTGAAATCGGATTATGAATTAAACTTTCATATTTAGGGACCTTTTATCTTCTTTGGAGACAAAAATGATGGAAAGTGGTTTATGCCATGTAAATTTTTCACGTTCTCCTTATTGTAGCGTGAATGTTGAATAGTTTACTCTGTTTGACAGCTCGAATCGAAAATGAAACATTGTGGAGTTCAACATCTTTTAAAAGCTTTTTTTTTCTTCAAAAGTCCTTAAATGTATCTCGTAGAATTTTTTTCATAATGATATAAAGAAAATCTTGTATGCTAAGTATTTTTTTATCATAAATAGACAACGCTTTTCCAATGTTAAAAGTACACTTACACAAGATAAATATATACAAGATAAAGATACAATAATATACAATACACAAGATAAATATATACAAGATAAAGATACAATAATATACAATACACAAGATAAATATATAAGTACATTTATAAAGATGCATTTAGCGCACAAAACAAATCCAATCTATATATTGATTTAATTTTACTTTTCATTAAAATTATATGAACGTTCAATTTTAATTTTATCTGTTCACTTGACGAATTGTCCTAATTATGTGTTTAAAACATGCAGAGTTATTAAAACTTATAGTATAAACATTCATTGCATCAGAGAAACAAAATTAAAAACAACTAAAATTTATGATTAAACTTTTAAGAAATTAAATTTATTGATATTTAAGTTTCAGTTTATAAATATATTTTTATATTATTATTATATAACAAATTTAGTCATATATATATTTTTATATTCATCTAATTATAATGTTTTTAAGGGCTTCATATTTATCCCTCAAATGTTTCAATTATCTTAAGTCTCAGTAATGCTTTAATTTTTAATTCAATAAAAATTTACCCTTTAGATTTCTTATACTAAAATCGTGGTTTACTGGATATAGTCCAAATAATCCGCAGGGATAATGAGCAAAGTGTCGTCTCCCAGAGAACATTTAGGGAAAATGCCCAGCATTTACATGTCTAATGAGAGAATACCCAGACAGTTGATACCAGACAACCTGATGGTTGATATGTTTATCACACTTTTGATCCGTGTATCACAATTTTGGTCTATGCCCAAATAGCATCGAAGGAATATTATTCAAAATCTGTCAAATTAATTAGATCCAATGACATTTTCGTCTATTCTGGTATTTAATTTATAATAAAATTGGAAGGTTGTGGGGGTTTTTTGCATGATGCAAAATTATTATTAATATCATCTTCTATAATATCATAATTTAGGATATAGCTGAAACCAGAGGCTGCTGATTTAAAGACGGGAGAGTTTTCTGATATCATTTAAGTGTTCCTTATTTGAATAGTAATGTACTTATCAATTAATTCATTTAGAACATATATAGCGACAGAGGAAGATTTTCTCTTTGAATTTTATATTGGCATACTTTGAATTGTTTCATAATGTTGTAATTGCAATCCAACTTGAGAAAACACAAGTCCCGATTCATCTTATAGATATAGTTGCATACTTAATACCTATTAAGTACGTAATATACATTCTGTATGCTTAATATCCATTAGTATCCATGGTTAAAAAATCATAATTATATAAACAAATATTTCATATTTATGTACAACAATAAAGATTTTGACATGATCTCTAAATTTTGACTGTTTTTATTAAAATGCTTTGATTGATTATCTCTTTTTTTTTACTAATAACTAAAATATTCCAAACATAAAATGACATACATAACATTTTATAAATAAATACGAACCATTATTGTATTTATTTATAAAGAACGTAGGCTATCTACAACTTAGTTTTTCCATGTAGAATAGGATTAACCTAAGAAAAGTAAATGTAACATACATTTCAGATAAAAAAAAGCCTTAGAAAACCTTAATTTATTATTGCTTTTAAGCCCAGACAAAACATTACATAATTTTAAAATTTAACATTAATTTATTGTAGTAATTTATTGCTATTTACTATGTTGAATTAAAATATATGCACTATAATTTTGCAATATGTTTAAAAGATAATTTATTTTTCATCTCAATAATATCTATTAGTAGAATATTTATATCTTTTCAAAATCCGTTATAATAAAATATATTTTATTTAGTTTTAGATAAATATATAATAAAAGCGATATAGTTTCGTTAAAATACTAAAATTCACATGCAAAATCTCACAAAAATTGTGTTATGCCTCCAAGATAGTTACATATGGTAACACAGTTTTGTCTTTTTGTTTATGTTGCATATTTTATATACTCGCACATTAGATCAGAATTGTTGTAAAATATTCAGTGCAGTCTGCTATAAAATATTTTCTTCATATAAATCCAGATTTTCAGTAGAGTATACTTTCATGCGTGTTAAATGCAGCGTAAGGTTTAGTTTATGTATGTGTTTTTATTTTCTTTTTTGGCTAACCTTTTACTATAATTCACAATATATTTTATGTACTGTTCTTATTTTTATGTTCATGGAAAGATCATTTAGAGTTTAATGTCAAAAAACAATTTTTTACACTTTAATTATTATATAAAGATTATAACATGCGTATTACAGAATATTTTATATAAGTTATGGATTATTTATTTTTTTATCAATAAATTTGCTACAAATTTTAATGAGTTTTTTTTTCAGCAATTATGGAAATAAGATTTTAAGGGTTTTATGATTTAGAATGATTAGATTTTAATGAGTAATTGTGGAAATAAGCAAATATTTGAAGTGCATTAAATAAAATTTCCATATTTTTTAATATTTTCGAATTCATATTTTCTGGTTAATAATAATTTTTTTAAATCACTCAAATACATTATTAAGAAAGCTCACATCCTACAGATATGAATAAATATTAACAGTAATCAAATGTTACAATGATTACTGTTAATATTTATTCATATATTTTTCCATTTCCCACATTCATATTTTTTTCATTTATATCTTATTTTTTTATATATAAATCTATTTTATAAGCATGTCTAGTCAATTTATAAGTATGTCTAGTTTATTTTTTTTCAAATCATACGGGCCAAAAGAAAAGTTTGATTGTTAAGTTTTAATTTAAAATAAACTGTTTATTTTGATTTTATATCATGTTTCAAAGGATTATCTTCCTATCGTATTATACATTTTGCATTTTCTATTTAATTTTTAAAAATTAAATAGAAAATGCAAAATTTCAAAGCAATGAATTCTTGATATTTCATAACTAATCATATTTTTTTGCAATAGCGCTGTTTTGTAAATACATATTTTATTAATGCCTTTATTTGTGAATACATAATATATTTATGCCTTAAATTGTTAATTCAGAATAGAAATGAAATTCAAATTGTATAGCCACCTTTTTGAAAAAGTAAAAAATATTTCACCTTGAAAAAATTATATCTTTTATTTCATAATTTACCATTAATTTTCACAAATTATTTCAAAATTTTTTTTTAAATTTCTTAAAGCTTTTTTTTCATTATTTCTTTACAGCATTTGAGTAATTAAATTAAAATCTTGTCAAAAATCTACTGGATATCTGTTTATTTCAAATTTCTGTACAACGAAAGCAAATAAATCTTCATATTTCATAACTCATCAAATTTTTTGTAAAGCAATGTGTTGTAAATACATAATTTATTAATGTGTTAATTTGCAAAAACATAATACACTCATGTACATAAATTAAGGATAATGAAGTTCAGGCAAAGAAAGAGACAGAAACAAAACAAATTTGACTTATTTGTAAAGTCTATTTATTAAACAAAAGGTAAAAAGCAAAAAAGATGCCATATGTTTGACATAATTAATAAAAATTGCGATTTTTACTCCCTGGAGCAAATTTCAAAAAAGAACCTATTTACAAAAAACAGTATAACATGGTTAGTATGATGGTTAATATGGAGTATGTCTCCCGGACGATGCAATACAGGCCTTACAACGCCTAGGCATGCTGAGTATCAAATTATCAATCTGATCTTGGGGAATATTACACCACTCATCAAGCAATGCCCTCCGAAGTTCCGGTTGACAGGTGGGAGGGGCTTGACGGGCTGCAATTCGTCGGCCAAGCATATCCCACACATGCTCTATTGGATTCAAGTCCGGTGAGTATGCTGGCCAATCCATAAGGGTGATATCCTCCAATTGAAGGCACTCCTCTAAAATGTTTTCACGGTGAGGACGGGCGTTGTCATCCATAAACAGAAATTCAGCACCCATGGCGCCCCGAAACGAACGTACATGTTGTTCCAGAATGACATCCCGATAGATGTGTCCCGTCATCGTTACACTCTGAACATGCAGGTCAGTTCTGGAACCAAGAATAATTCCTCCCCAAACGAGCCATCCTGCACCACCGTAACGGTGTCGTTCAATGGTGTTCTCTTGGTGGTAACGGGTACCTGGCGCTCTCCATATGAAAGTCCGGCGAGAATCAGACTGCAAACTAAACCTGGACTCGTCGGAAAACATCACACAAGACCACTGTTGCGGTGTCCACAATGCATGCTCCCTACTCCAGGTTAATCGCAGGCGACAGTGAGTTGCGGTAAGTGGAACACATCTGACAGGCCTACGAGCATATATACCAATGTGCCCTAAGCGTCTGTACACGGTCTGCCTTGAAACTGTCGTACCGGTAGTTGAAGAGAACTGACGAGACAGGTCTGATGCTGTGCTCCGTCTGTTTCTTTTGGTAGTAACTGCTAAATACCGGTCCTCATTCGGCGTTGTAACTCGGGGGCGACCTGTGCTGTAACATCTACTCACATTACCATCATCTTGGAATCGTTTCCAAAGCCTGGAGATGGCACTCTGGGCGATTCCAAGTTCCTCGGATACTTCCAGCTGGGTACGTCCACATTCCAGTCGTCCGATAATTCTACCACGTAAAAAAATCATCCAAATGCTTCCTTTGTGCCATAACTATGCGATTATTGCACTGAAAGGCTTTTAAAGCGCTTGTGAATAATTTTACTTCTTTGCCGCCATTCCTTATATACCCCTCTCTTACACTCTCATCATTGTGACGTACTATCCGCGCCATCTGGTGGTTTACTGTAATTTACATATTCTTCTTCAAGATATGTGTGATAATTCTACAGGTGAAATTTTTATTTTAGAGTTCAATTTCTGTGTGATTCTGAATTATCCTTAATTTATGGACATGTGTGTATATAATGCATTAAATTGTTAGTACACTATTAAAAGAAATAGAATTCAAAAGTTCTCCAAGACATCAGGACAAAAGTTGTGTAACCCCATTTTTGAAAAAAGTAAAAAACATCTTTTATTTCATAATTTACCATTAACTTTCACAAATTTTGTCCAACTAAAAATATTTTTTAATTTTCTAAAGATTTTCTTTTATTATTTTTGTACAGCATTTGAGTAATTAAATTAAAATCTTGTCAATCTATTTGAGAGCTGTTTACTTCAAATTCATTTACAACGACAGCAATGAATTCTTCATATTACATAATTAATCAAATTCTTTTGTAATAACATTCTTTTGAAAATACGTATTTTATTAATGCCTTAATTTGTAAATTCACAATATATTTTTTTTATTCAAATGGCAAGTTTAAAGGACAACCAATATCATAAAAAAATAAATTCAAAGAACAAGATAGAAACAAATGACATCAGTTAATTCATCAATTTAAGTCTGGCAATCCAATAACGTTTTCATAAAGAAATAGGAAGCAAGGTGAGACATATCCAATTCTTCCTGGTTATCATACAGGAGATAGACAGGGGCAAGAGCCAGTTTAATTCTGTGAAGGTGATTGCGGCGACAATCGTGACCACAGAATGGTCAATGGCCAATGGCCATTCTGTGGTCACGATATCCTTGAATGGCCATTGGAATGGCCATTCAAGGATATCGTGAATAGAATCGTACTTGGGCTGGTGACTGTTTCTAGCGACAACAACCTTAAAGAAGGAGCTCTAAGGGTCTTTTTAACTATCCTCTTGGTTTGGAACAATCCAACTGCGTTCCACTGCGAAACGCTAAGAAACTCACACTGAGCCAGACTGAAGACCGTATTTGTAAATCGTTTTGTCGTATCAGACGTCGTCTGGAGTGCATCACGAGGAGGTTCATCTATATGGTTCTAATTGATAACATATAATTCCTTAAATTGTTAATACACTATTCAGAAAAGAAATGGAATTCAAAGTTCTCCAAGATAGCAGGTGAAAGGTTGTGTAGTTGTTTATTTTTGTAAAGTTGTTTTATTTTTGAAAAAAGTAAAAAATATTTCCCCTTGAAATTAAATGACATCTTTTATTTCATAATTTACCATTAAATTTCACAAATTATAAAAAAGTTTTAGACCACCAATTTTTCTATTTTTCCTGAAGTTTAATTACTGTCTAACTAAAAAAATTTAAATCAAATTTTCCTTTTTCAAAATTTTGAAGAACAAAAATGCGAAATATTTTCACTGGTACATACCAAAATCCGGTTATACCTACTGCAATGTTACTTAATATCCGACTAACAATTAAGATATCTGTCCAATTTAATTTCAAGTTGTTTATCTATCAGTGATATAATTCAGAAGTCGGAAATCGTTCCCAAATCGGTGATTCAATTTACAGTAGTTTCATGTCATCTCTCCCGAGAGATATTTGTCTAGATCTATATTTTGTCAAATACAGTTAATGTGACACTACATAAAACACTAAACGAATGAAACAAAGGTTCATCGTCCTTAATATTGACTGATCAACGAGAAATATCTCTTTACATTGCGATTCGAGAAAAAGACAAGCGATGATTCAATTATTCTCCCTGGAATACAGTTATTTCTAGTAGGCAATACATAATTTATTAAATTTATACAGAAATAATTCAAGCACTTTATTATATAAATCTTAATCACTTTTAAAATCATATCATGAAAATAATAAAATATTATCAATTTATTAAATTATAATTTTATAAAATTTATTTAAAAAATTGGCGGTAATGTAGTATAACTCATTTTCATTGAATAAATAATTAATGAATATTTATATACATAATTTGAATACTTAATAATAATTATTTGAGTATAATTTTGATATAATATTTTATAATATAATGTTTGAATTATATATATACATATATTATTTAAATACTTTGCTTTTAGTTAAATATAGTTTTTAGAATGAACTAGTAAAATTTAATAATAAGATTACCCGGGTATCTTTTATCGTAAAGTAGTTAAAGTCACAAAATATATTTTCATTTATTTTTTGAAATTGGGTAATAAATTTCTAATATAAAAAATAATCGTAATAAAATATTTAATTACCTTTTATATAGTTTGTTATACGCTATTAAACAGTATAATTTAACAGAAATATTTTTCACAACAAAAAATTTTATTAATTATGTTAAAAAGTTAAATATTGATGAATTCAATGCTATCTTGCAGTCAAAGCAATTTATGACGGAAAATAATTCATGTAAGATGCATTTCATTATTTTGTCTTTTACAAATATTAATAAACACATAATGAAATATAATTTTTAATTATGTTTGTAGCTTATCAAAATAACATACAAATTATTTTTACAAAAATATAATTTATATGGTAATATTACTAAGAATACTAGTTTTCAATTTCGTTGTATTTTAGAGGACTTTTGCCTTTTTCTAGATGAGTAGTTTTGGTTCTTTTTTTATACACGTTTGACAAATATTTTTTATCCAAATATTTAAATAATGAATAATAGCAATAATTAATTAATATTTTAAATAATGCTTTAAATTCATTTTTCATTACTTTGAATGTTTAAAAATGAATATACAAAAATTTTTTTATTTGATAAGGAAAAAAGGATTTTAAAGATTTTTTTAATATGTGAAACTCATTCGAATTCAATTATATATATAAATTATTATTTCAGAGCCAAGTCACAAGCGCTCTGAAGCTCGGTACCACAGGTTTCGAGTTCGAACCCCGGCGGTGCCATAGATATTTGTAGTGGTTCGAAATCCACTTCAAACCTTAGGTCCCGGTTCAATACGATAGTTGGGCGTAGGGCTGACAACCTTACGCCGTAAAAAGACAGCGTTACGGAGCCAATTCAGAATTGTTCCTATGGGTGCTTTATCACAACAGAAACTGTCTCCTCTTTCCCTCCTTCCATGAGATCATACGGATTCATGGACGTAGTCTAGATGTTGCTGTCTGCCAAGTAGGATAAGAAACAACAATTATTATTCTTAAACTATTGTTGTTGTTGCTCTAATGCAGCTGGCAATACAGAGACTTAATCTAATCAAGTCTAATCTAGGTCATCTTTATGCCATAAGCAATTTCTGCACCACTGTTACTAATTTAGCACTACCCAGGGGAGCACGTGTAGCTTGAAGATATGCTACAGATGAGTAACACTACCTCCACAACGCTCTACGATCTTATTAGACTGCGACCTACGGTTTAATGTGCATAGTGAACCACTACAAACATCCATAGCACCGCCGAGACTCGAACCCGACCGAGTGGTACCGAGTGGTAAATCTGGCTCTGTGGTACCGAGAGCCAGATTTTTGAATACTATTGTTAAAACAGAATTTTGACACAACTTTAAAAAACATAATTCTAAATTTAAAAAAAAAACAGTTCAATTTAAAACACAATTTAATATTCAAAATTTCAAAATCTTTGAAATAATTTTGTATTTGAAAATCCACAAAAAGTTTAGTTTCAAGGATATAAAAAAAGCCCAGTGATGTTTCCCTCTTTTTGTCGAAGTAACTTTGTTTCAATTTCTGAACACATACAATGGATTCATAATTAAACATCCAACACCAGTAACCTATTATGAAGTTCTAGTCACTACTGAGAAGTGAAAAGCACTCCAAAAAATTAAAGAATAAATCGATTTCGATACCTTTCAGACTAGCACAAAATTTTACACCCTTTTGCTTTTTTATAAAATATTAGAAATAGCCGAACTAAAGTTACTACTGATCCAAATAATAATGGATTTCTAAAATTTTTGCTACAAATACATATCAAGGTTGAAACTGACGTCTTACTAAATAAAATATTTTAAAAGATATTTTTCTAGTTTTGAGGTAGAAATTTATTTCTCTAACGTTTGTGGGAATGGAGCCAAAATGGTAGGTTAAGAGATTTATGCACCGCAAAGAGAATGATAAGGAAGAATATATCTTCAAGTATCTTTCTTTATCTAACATTTTTCTTTGCAAAAACTTATTTTCTGTTTGATTTTCTTTTTTATCTTTTCTCTACTGAAAACTTTTATATTATTAAATTAGGGCGTGTGAGAGGTTTCCATACTGGCCTTTTTATCAAATATTGTTTCAACTATTCATATGATTTTTGTTTTGTATTCTCTATTCACAAAATTAAAATCCCAGTGCGTAAATTAAAATATTTTAATTTAAGACAGAAAACAAAATATAAAGTCAATGTGAGAAATTTTTAACATAAATATTTTTTTAAAAATTTAATATTTTCCTCCATTTTTTTTTTTTTTTTTTTTTTTTTTTTAGTTTTGAAGTTAAATATGATTGAATCCAATTAATAATGATAATAGAGGTTTCTATACTGGTCTTTTTATAAAATATTCAAAATATTGTTTCAACTATTCATATAATTTTTGTTTTGTATTCTCTATTCACAAAATTAAAATCCCAGGGCATAAATTAAAAACTTTTAATTTATGCACTGGCAACTTACAACTTATTAAAAACTTTTAATTTGAGAGAAAAAATGTACAGTCAATGAGCGAAATTTTTAACATAAACATTTTTCAAAAACTTTAACGTTTTTATCTATTTTTTTTTTATCTTTCTTTTGAAGTTAAACACGATCTGTCTATAAGTAGTCTGTCTCAAATACTCTAGTGTACTACCATTTATATGTTTTAATAAACTGTTTGATTGTATCCGGTATGGGTTTTCTAATGAAATAGAAAATACCTCTGTTTATAATTAATGTACTTAGTTATTCTGTTGTTTCAATAGGTTATTTGTCACCAACTAGGCGATAATTTTAATCTATGTTTTGCACAAGGTTTCTTTTTATCCTACGCCCAGCCTGGGACAATCGGCCATACTCTGTCTTGTAAAACTCTTACACACTGTCAATATAAATGAGAAAGACTAAAATGAGAAGCACCTACAGTGTAAACATCCTTCAATATGGAGCAAATAAGGAGATACCGTCCATTCATAGAATCATCTCCACACAGAAGGCATGAGGCAGAAGTTGTTCAGTGAGAAGACTGAATTTGAGAAGTATGTCTCAAATACTCTAGTGTGCTACCATTTATATGTTTAAAAAAACAATTTGATTGGATCTGGTATGCGTTTACCAATGGAGTAGAGAATTCCTTTGTTTATAATTAATGTACTTAGTTATTCCGTTGTTTCATTAGATTCAGTTTGTCACTAATTAGGCGATAATTTTAATATATGCTTTGTACAAGGGTTTTTTTTTAATCCGACACCCAGCCTGGACCAATCGTCCATACTCTGCCTTTCTGTCCAATATAAGTGAGAAAGACTAAAATGAGAAGCATCTCAAGTGTAAATATCCCCTAATTTGGAGCAAATAAGAAAAATATAACCATTCATTGAATCCTCCCCACACAGCATGATACAGAAGTTGTTCAGTGAGAAGATTGAATTTGAGAATTAGTGTGCTACCATTTATATGTTTAAATAAACCATTTGATTGCATCTGGAAGGGGTTTTCCAATGGAGTAGAAAACTCCTTTGTTTAAATTGATGTACTTCGTTTTCCTGTTGTTTCATTCGATTCAGTTTGTCATCAACTAGGCGATAACTTTCATCTGTTTTGTACAAGTTTTTTTTTCATCCTATGCCCAGCCTGGGAAAATCAGCCATCCTCTGTCTGGCTGTCCAATATAAGTGAGAAAGACTAAAATGAGAAGCATCTCCACTGTACACATCCTTTAATTTAGAGCAAATAAGGAGATGGCTTCCATTCATAGACCTCCCCACACAGCATGAGGCAGATTCACCGTCAGCAAATTGTTTCACCAATTTTATTGAGATACTGCTGGTGGTAATTACGAGCTGTCAACATGTAAAAACAGGCTACGCCGATCCTACTTGGTAAATCAAGAGGAATCCTATTCTTTTCTTGTAAAAAACGTTCCCAACTTTTCCCAGCAGCAATAATACTATACTGGAGTTTTCTTATATCCTTAAATGTGGAATTGATCAATGATTTGCAGTTTCTTAAAGGGAGGGGAGCATGGTGTGACAAAAGCAAGGCCGCCAACATAAATGTATGTTTTGCACAGTGTAAATTTATAGTGTCACTCACAAAAAAAAAGCATTTTGAACTATATTAAAGTTAATAATTAAATATAAATAAAAAAAAAAGTAACAAATTGACAGAATATTTTCATAATTGTTTATTTTTTATATTGTTTATTTTATTTATGTACCTTGATTTCACGCTAAGGTGAAAAATCATTGCTCATGTTTACTGCCTTTTGAAATTAAATAATAATTAATAAATATATTAAAATTAATAAATAATTAATTAATTTAAAGATAATTAAAAGGCTTTAATTTCAATTTTAAATGTGAACTGGATTATGCCTAAAAATTCTCAGAAGTATAAATTTATTATCATAAGAAATAAAAAAGTTCACGTACTAATATTTTCTACTACAATCAACTTAACTTGAAAATTTATCACAGCTTTCGTTGGCATCTTAAATAGCTAATCAGTTGATATTATTAGATAATTTTTATCCTTTTTATCCTTCATTATCCTTTTTATAAATTTCGAAATGAATCATGTATGATTTAAAAAAATTAAAAATACACTAACTATAAGAAATATTTTTTTAAAAAAATTTTTTTTTTTAATGATTATAGAAGAAAATAATATTTTTTCTCTTTCAATCGTAAAGAATTGTCTTTTATTTGACAAATTTTCAAATTCCTAATTTGTTTTCTTTAACTGTTTTATTTATAATTTTCTTTAAAATACGGAGAAACTCAGTAATTTACAAAAATATATAATTTTCTTAGCACTGGCTACGTTAGAAAACACAATGTTAATTTTTTTTCTATGTACAGTGCTTTTCTTTTCTTTTCCTTTAAACACTGGTTTTCTGTGATTTGTTATTCATACTGCTTTTTCTAAGTTTCCACAATTTGCATCTTCATAATATTTTATTTTTGAAAGTGTCATTTTCCTGCCTTTGATTAAAACGTGAAAAATGATATTTTTTCATTTTATCATATTTAAAGAATTTTTTTGTTTCTTTTATTTAAGCGAAAAAGGTTTTAAATAAAAATTTCAATGTTCAGGGCTTATCGTTTTACGTATTTACTTTTCAGTACTTGCTTCTATAAGCTTCATGTTATACTGTTTTGAGTTAATTAAATAATGAGATGCATTACATTTTAAAGATAAATACTTTATGTAATTAATTAATTAAAATTAAGGTAATAATAAATTAATTGAAACATTAAAAAAGTTAATTATTTTTATTTTATATCGTGCATCCCATTTATTTTTATACCATTACCATTTTTATAGTCATATGGATAAATTTATAATAATTATGCATGATAATAATTAGTAATAATATTCTTCAGTTGCAAATATTACAATTTTTAATACTTAGAACAAAATACATTTGCCTGGTAACTGAATAATTTATTTGATCGATTCCTTACATGCCGCCAATCAATTACATTGTCTACTATTTCCGTGTTTTGCGGTCACTTTTACACATTCATTCTAAAAATATTGCATCTCTCACAAAGAAATAAAAGATGACCTTGAACTTAGCTGAGCAGATTTTAATTTTCAAAGTGTACTAAAAGCTTTTACCCACATTCATTAATCACTCGTTCATTCTTACGTCAAAAAAATAAATAAATGTTCTTCTTTTTGCAAGTTTTACCTAAAATATTGATTGGCTGTTTTAAATCAATAATTGTCTAATGGAAATGGCAATAACATTTGCTAAAAATTCGCTTTATTCATTATTTCTTTACTTCTTAAAAGTAAATTAAATTGACAGTTAGCCATTAATGGTGTTATACATAAAAAAATTTAAAATTAATCACTTCAAAGATTTTGCTAAATAATCGTAGTTAGAGGGAGATAGCTGTGAATAGTTAACGCATAATTAATTCATTTGAGATAGTTAACCGATATTAATTAGTTTTAGTTGGTTTTATCCTTTTTAATAGCACATAAGAACACAAATAATAGGAGCAGGGAAGCTAGGTTTAGATATTAAAATAATAGAATTAAATTTAAAAATATTTTATTCATTTTTAATTTCTTTTCTCACTGAATTTCAGATAGAAAGAATTAAATGAAATATCTGTTTGATAAATTATTGCTGTTACAGGCATAATAAAATTCATAAAAATAAAATTACTTTATAGTCATAAAAATAAAGGGGCCAATGTAGAAAAAAAGTACTAAGTTATTTAGATTGCTTGACTTAAATTGATAGCATTACCAAATTTTAGATATGTTTAAATATTGTAGAATAAAAGTATTTTTCATTTGGCTGAAAAGTTTGTTATAATAAATTCCTTTTCGATTCAAATTATAAAATATTAAATTGTACACACAAAATATTAAATAAAACAGCCTCAATACTAAATCAATAAGCCTCAATACACAATATTAAATACAATAGCCAAATTTATCTTTTTAACAACAAAAGCATGAACTTATGTAAATAATGCAATAGAAAATATATTTATATTAAACAGATAGACAACAATAACATGTTTTCTAAATAAAGAATTTCTGTGGCATAATTGCTGACTTATAATATCTGATAGTTCGAAAAGTTTTCTGATTTTTTTTTTCAGAAGAAAAATATTTTATAAACATATATAATTGTATCTGAATTTTTTCACGGCATTACACGAATGTCACCATTTTATTAAATATATCAAAAACGACACTTTAATTTAACAAAATACATGGAAGTAAATTAAATTTTGAATACATATACAATGTGAGGAATTGGAAGAAGTTTTAATGCTGGTTTAACTTTTATAATTGTTTTTAAAGAGTAATCCTACTTAAAAAATAATTGACTATTCATAATTACTTTTAACAATAAATATACTGTATCTCATGTTGATGTTAAATGCATTAATTATCCATTATTTTGTACCAAAAAAAAAAATGTCTCTCAAATGAGATGCAGTTATTATCTTGCCTTATTGTTTTTTTTTTCTGCTTTGAAAATATTAATAATTATATAATATTTAATTAATTTCAATTATTTCATCAATGATTTGTGCATCTCATGTAAATGTTAAATGCATGAATTATCCATTATTTTGTACCAAAAGGAAAAAAATGTCTCTCAAATGAGGTGCAGTTAACATCTTGCCTTTTTTCCGCTTTAAACAATATAAATAATTACAATAATACAAATAATTACATAATATTTAATTAATTTCAATTATTTCATCATTGACTTGTGCATCTCATGTAGATGTTAAATGTATGAATTATCCATTATTTTGTAGCAAAAGAAAAAAGTCTCTCAAATGAGGTGCAGTTATCGTCTCCTGCCTTATTATTATATTTTTTTCTGCTTTAAACTTTCGAGTTACAATGAACACTTCGTGTAGAAAATCGATAGGTTTTTATGGTTTGCTCAATAGCTTTTTTACCATTGTTAGAGTTATGCAGTTTTTCTTTTTTTCGGATATATCCATTGCGAAATAGAAGCTGGAATTGATCGTTTGGTTGCAATACGGTTCGCCATTTTCTGCTGACTGTGTGTTGTGAATGCAGCCGTTTATTTATTATTTCAGCGAAACACATTGGCGTATTTTTAGAATTTTCTTTGTGACTCAAACTGCTCCCCTTTTTCAAACATTTTTCTTTTAGAAGCAGATGGATATTTGTAGTTCCAGTAACAGAGGCATAAAAATGCTATTCTTTAAACCAAAAGTTTGCAAAAGTAAAACGTACGAACGAGGAATTGTGTAATTTTTTGAAAATTGAGTGTGGCTTGCGGTTTTCTTAGATAATAAAGATATTAAATAAAATAACCTAAAGATTTAATGTGGAATCCATTATACACTCATTATATGTTTTATTTTAAATAGAAAAGAAAGAATTACAGAGTGCATTTGATCTATTTAAAACAATAAAATTACAAAATCATTATTATTATTATTAATATTTCTGCAGAGAATTGGCTTTGGACCATAAACATTGAGTTTTAACTTGTTAATATGCAAATATATAATAAGCATTTTAGAACATTAAAATTTATTTGCGTGGTTAACTTAAAATGGAAAAGAAAATGACTGTACTTATAATAATTATATTTTATATTTTTGAAACACACCTATTTTGTAATAATTTTTTATCTGTTTAAAACGAAGAACTTACAAAAATATTATTGTTATTTTGCAAAGAATTGGCCTTGTGCCACAAGCATTACCTTTTAACTTGTTAATATGCAAATATCTCAGTCGAAATATATAATAAGCATTTTGGAACATTAAAATTTCTTTGCATGTTTTACTTAAAATGGAAAAGAAAATGACTGTATAATGGTTATTTTTTATATTTTTAAACAAACCAATTACATGCTAATTCATGATCTGTTCAAAATAAAAACTTACAAAATTATTATTATTATTTTGCACGGATATGGCCTTGGACCACAGGTATTGAGTTTTAACTTGTTAATATACAAATATCTCCGTCTAAATATATAACAAGCACTCTAGAACATTTAAATTTATTTGCATGTTTTACTAAAAAAGGAACAGAAAATGACTATATAATGATTATTTCTTTATATTTTTCAAACAAACCAATTACATACGAATTTACTTTCTTGCAAATGACCTTGAACCTCCAACTATTTGAGTCTTAAATTATAGATATTCTGTTATCCAAACTCAAATATATAATAAGTTTTTTAGAGTTGATTCTATTTCAATGCACGTTTTACTTAAAATCAAAAAGACCATAATTGTAGAGTGTATTTCTCTTTTGATCTATTTGAAAATAAACCATTACATAATTAGTATTTACTTTCTTACAGAAATTGGTTTTTGAGCTTAACCATTAAAACTTAGACTAATAACACACTGGGATGTAAACCCAAACACATAATAACCACGAAAACTCTTTTTTTGTGCAATCAAATCATGCATTGTAATAGCTTTGCGTGACATAAAAATACACTAAAACACAAAAATTGCATTTGTTTTCTTTCCATAAATATAATGCAAGTCTGATATCAACAGTGAGTATTCTTTTAAGAGATTTATACGTTTTAAACAAAAAATATTAAATATAAACATTGATACAGTATGCGTGATGAATGAATTTAGACCAACTCGGAAAGGCTTGGCCATAACTCTTCCACCGTAGTACTTGAAGCAGTTTTAGACAAAGTAGGTTTAAGAATTCTATTTTCTGTTATTTTGAAAGTGAAGCATTGCTTTTAAGGCGTTACACGTTAACTTGAGTACAAAGCGAAAAGGAAAACGTTACTTGCTTGCGTGGTTGCATGCACGCTGTGTGGAATTCTGATTTTGGAAAAGTTCCAAGAATGGAACGTGGACTTCTCCCGCAAGAATTAGTTAATTACTAGCGATGAAAGTTGCAATTTAACTATTTCTTTTTGGCACTTTTCTACCAATTTCGGATGACAAATGGAATAGGGTGGAAAGTTAGATGGTTAGATTGAAAAGTTTTATTGTCTTCGTGTGTTGTAAAATAAATGATAAAATGAAAGTAGGAATAGCCGGAAGGAATAATAGATTCCATTTTTTTTATTGCTGTTACCTTTTGTGTACTAATTATTTATTTTATACCTTTGCTGTTATTAAGATATGAAATCTACGTTTTAGTGAATTTTTTTTTGGATGAAATTTATTTCTATTTGAATTTATTATATTTTATACAAAATAATTGGATTCGCAGAATTGTTTGTATTTGTACATTTACAAGTATATATTATTTATAATTGTTTTTACAGCATCCTTTTTCAAATCATGTATTCAAAATACATAAATATTTAATAGAAATTATCATTTCATCAAAAATAAGTGATAACATGAAAGTAGGAGTAGCTGAATAGAATACATTCCATTTTTTATTGATAGAATCTTTTGTATACTAATTATTTATTTTATACCTTTGCTGTTATTTAAATATGAAATTTACGTTTTAGTTATTTTTTTGGATGAATTTCATTTTTATTAGAAATTATTACATTTTACACAAAATTATTGAATTGGCAGAATTGTTTGTATTTGTGCATTTGTAAGTATATATTGTTTTTATGTCATGCATTCAAAATACTTAAGTATTTAATAGAAATTATCATTTCATCAAAAATAAGTGATAACATGAAAGTAGGAGTAGTTAAAATGAATACATTCCATTATTTATTGCTAGTATCTCTTGTGTACTAATTATTTATTTTATACTTGTATTGCTATTAAAATATAAAATATACGTTTTAGTAATTTTTTTGGGTGGATTTTATTTTTATTAGAAATAATTAAATTTTGGACAAAATAATTGGATTGACAGGATTGTTTGTATTTATATATGTGTATATATATAACAGAAATAGTGTTAGTATGTAATATTAGTATTTAATAGAAATAAATATAGGAAAAACTGTACAGAAATAAGATATAGTATTTAATAGAAATTATTAGTCCACTTGAAATATATAAAATTCCTTTTCATATTGAAATGTAAAACTCAGACTAACCATTAATAATGATTTAATATAGAATGAACATTTGTGATTAAATGAAATCATTTTACAGAAATTTTTTAATCGAAAGCAAATAATTATGTCAATTATCTTGAGAGGTCTTGTTCTTTGTTTTTATTGTTGTTTCAATATCGTTGTTGTGTTGTGGTTTCTTATCCCGCTTGGTAGATATCTAGACCAAGCCTACGAAAGCGTACGGACTCATGATTGAAGGGAAAGTGGGCAGCTTCTGTTTAGTTGAAGCACCCGTAGGTAGAAGTCTGACTTGGCTCTGTGACCCTCTACAGCTATATGAGAGCGGGACTTAGGCTTAAAATGTTTTCCGAACCACTATCCATACCACCACTAGGACTCGAACCCGAAACCTGCGGCCCTGAGCGTTAGAAACTCGACCATTCAGAGCTGTTGTTTCAATACACTTTTTCTATAAAAGGTCTTTTAGTAACTAATAATTTTGTGATTAATCAAATCAGAAATAAAAATTATGGATATTTTGTATTTTAAGTTGATAAATCTAGTTTAGTAACAATTTAATGAAAACATCTAATTTCAGCTAAAGTAGTAAAAGGGTTGATTAAAATTGGATAAACAAATTATCTTTATATTTTTCAGAAAAAAAAATTAACACTGCAATATTTATTTATACATACTAAAAAATCAGTTTCTGTATATCTTTTCTTATATATTTTGCAAATATCTTTTTTGTATGTGAATACAAATGTATAGAAATATATTTTCTTACGTACTTAAAAATAGTATTTGGCATAACAAGATTGAATATATTTTATTGTAAGTCAATAAAATATTTTATTTATAACCTTCAATCTTACAAAAAGGGCGAAATTCTTTTGTAAATTTCTATTAGAAATTTTATCTCACAGTTTTTGAATCGTAAAAACGGCATTTTATGGTTGTCGTCAAAGGCAAATTCAAGGACTAAACACGAGAAAGCGACAGCAAGTTAGGCATTTTTATTTTTAATCCTTTTGTATAAAATGCTAAATTATTTATAGAAACTTCATGGTTATGCTCTGCTCGAGAATAGCTGTTTAATGATTTTTGCAAAATATGTGCTCTAGAAAGAATAATAAATTGCTTTAACAAATTTGATTTCAACGAATTTGTAAAAGAAATGTTATATATTTACTAGTTAATAAATAATTTATTTTGAAAAATTTCACTATAACCGTGATTCTTGAATTTTTTCACCACAGTTCAAACAACTGTGGCTTTAAAGCCCGGTGTTTGAAGTGTGGTGAGGAACATTCACATAAGGACTGTAAACTATTTGATAAGCTTCAAATTCCAACTTGCATTAACTGCGGACAGTCGGGACACACAGCCGCCTGGAGAGGTTGCGCCAAGTTTCCCAAAATAAAATTAACTCCACCAAGTACGCCACATACCCAAAACACGTATCAGCCAGACAGGTGATACCAAACTTTCCTATGCTTCGGCAACGAAAAAATCAACTACCATCTCAACAACCAGCCACTACTGCCACCATCAACAATGACTTCTCCCAAAATCAATTGACTCACTTACGGAGCATCGCGGATCAAGCCCCCTTTATCCAAAATGCTTTGCTACTTATGAAAGAATTTGTATCCATTTTCTCGGAATTAAAAAACTCTGGAGAACTTCTCCAACAAATTAGAAACGCGGATAACAAGGTAGATAAATTGAAGGTCTTCATTAATGGCCTAGCAACTCAAACAACCCAAGTTTCCAAGTTCTAAGTTTTTATTTTTACTTTAAAATTATGCAATGTGTTTTACATTTACTATGGGCCTTGAGCCGACTGACAATATTTTTATGTTGCAACTAGGAGGTTTGGTCGCTTCGCGACCAAGGTACTCCGTTCACCTACACCGATTCAAACATTTGGAGGTGATAATGTTATTATTTTTGATATGAAGTTTTCAAGTAAAAAAATTCAAGAATCACGGTTATAGTGAAATTTTTTTTTAAATAAATTATTAAATTATTACAAATAATTTTATAATTTATTTTGAAAATAATATATATATATATATATATAATATCATTTCCAATAATATTGAGTTAATTATAAAATAATCATTTTTTTCATCATTAATTATAAAATAAATTATTAATTATGAACTCACTATTATTAGAAATGATATTTTGTTCAGTTTATTTTCTGTGGCAATATATGAATATCACTTTTTGTTTAGTATCAAAATTCAATTATTTTGTATATTAAAGTTAAAAAAAAAATTGTTTTATTACTTTATTTTTGTGTATTAAAATAATAAATTGCAATAAATGTTCTTTAAGTAATCAAACATGTAATTGTAAATATCGAGATAATAAATTTACTTGCTTTTAGGAACAATTATTTTTCACAGCAAAGTGATATCAGAAATGTTTTTCATAAATTGAATTTGCAGCACTCTAAAGCGGAAGAAAATCATGCAAATAAACTTTGTTGTGAAAATAATCTTAAATGCGTTTTGACTCCGAATCGGAAATGTTTACAACTATAAATGCTAATTTCGTCAAAGAGAGTGCGCATTAAAAAAAATATTTAAAGTATTAAATATTTTTACATCACAAAAAATTATTGCAAATGTTTTTTAAAAATTATGTTTGCTATTAAATAATCAACTATGTTTTTTATATATTCTTTTCATTGTATAAAATATGAATAATTATAAAAACGTAAATTAAAACTGATGCTATGCTAACAAAAAAGCCTTCCATGATTTACCTTTCTCATAGAATCAGGCTAAATTAATTCTTAACTTTAGAGAATAATTTTCCCTTATTTTCCTTTCCATATCCCATTATTTAAATTCCACAGTTTCAGGATTACTTTACGATTTAAAATTAGATTTCTATTCTTTTGCTCTAATGGTATGGATACGGCAGCCAGATTGTAACTGGGTATCGTTGGGTTGTGATACTTGAGGCAGAGGTTGTAGAAGTCACAACTTTATTTACACACAAACACCACACACATATAATTACAGGCATACAATATTTAACAGATTTAAAGACATATGTATAGATTCGTGGAAGGATTCCAATTCTAAACCGAAAACTCGATACTCAGCTACACACAAGATCCTCGAAATATGCTTCCTGTCCGGGTGAGAGTCTGTAGGCGAATTAATGTGGAGGGTTTCGCTACATATATCTCTTCTCATGATGGTTTAGTTTAGATCTTTGCTCTACGGTCATTTTGAGCACACTTTGGACTAATTACACCGGGACCTACAGTTTAACGTGGATTCCGAACCACTAAAAATACCCCTGCCACCTCCAGGATTCGAACCTGAAGCCTGTGTTACATACCGTCTCGAAATGAGATATTTTAAACTAAACGTTTCTCAACAGAAGCGCGTGGTTGCGCTGCACTTCTTTTCGGATGAAAGTGTCAAAGCGGACTGGCAAATTCTCTTAAACCCCAAAGGGGGACGCTCTTGCCCGTGTGTACTAGGTGGAAGAGCAGTTACAATACATTAAATTGCATTAGATATTACGTCAACGTCAGAGAATATTAAAAAATTTTAAAACAAATTTTGTTTGTATTTTCAATATCTACTTCATACCTTAATTTCGTTACAAAAAGTGCATTAGTTATAAAATGTGATTATGCCTTTGTTACCAAGTAAAATCAGTTAAAATAAATAGCACAAAATCATTTTCCGAAATGTTCCAGTTTATCGAAGTAAAATTAAATGAAATAAAAACAAAGTGCCTTAAAATTTATAGCATGTTGAAAGATATGACACGACGTTGCCCAGCTTAATTGAAGTGATTATTTTCGAGAAAAATACCAATGATGAATTTTTCTCTATAATATCCTAGAGAAAGATGTTTGACAAATAAAACAATCTCACAAGAATCTATTGATCAACAATATAGTTTATGTTATTACGACGATCTTATTTATGAAAAAAATTATTTTATTTACTAAAAAAGAAATATTTCTTAAAAAAACATGTTTGCTTATTATGGCATATTTATGAAGAAAAAACATTATCTATCAAAAATACAGAAACTACAATAGTTTAATAAAAGCATTAAAGTCAAATTTGGAAAAAATATAGAATTTATCAAAATTCATCATGCAAAAATATTAAATAAATTATGAAATGAATAAAATCCGAAATAAAAAGAATAAACAAAAAACAAAGAATTAATGACGTTATATTTTAAATATAAAAAATAAGAACACCATTAAAAACTTCATCTGTTTTAGTTTCTATTTACTTTTAAATCAAATTTTGTTTTTTTGGATTGATTTTTAAATTTTTTTCCTAGAATTATTTTATAAAATTCCTTGCATATGATAATATTATGAAGAAAATATTTTAAACTCTCAGTATTATAATCTTATGTTGCAAGAAATCCCAAAAAAGCGCACAAATATTGATATAAATATCTTAGAATGAACATAAATACGCCGGCGAATATTTTGGGATATATTTAAGCATTAAATTTATGACAAATCGTGTCATTGCATGCGAGACCAGGGATAATCATATTTAAATTGATGCCTTATCATTTTGAGAATAGCAAAATATTTCGCAAACAAATTAATCGTGTTTTTTTTCAGAAATGTTTTCGAGAAATCTTTTTATAGAAACTGAATTTTTTTTCAATAGAAAATGATTACATTATCTTTAAAATACATCTTTAGATCATCATATTTGTATTCTATTAACAATTTAATTTTATCCTTTTAGAAATAATTTGTTGATAAATAATTTCAACAGTAGTTATTTTTATTTATTTTTATGTATCTTTTAATTTCAACCTATCCTATTTGAAGCGCCAGTTTTTATGATGCAACGTTGTTTAAGACAGTAGACATTGTATATTTTATAAAGTCATTTACGTTTTAAAAAAATAAGCATTAAATTCTTTTCATGGCTTTATTCAAAATCTTGTTTATACTATATGTTTGCTATATTAAAAGACAAACATTTATAGACGTTCTATCGTTTTCTCAAAATCAACTTTTAAGTGAAAATATTGCAACGTTAATAATAAATTATGTTGTAATATTAAAACGTAATACTTATATATTTTATATATTAAACGTTAAAATTATACAATTTGTATACATAATTTTACTGACAGTAACAAATCTGCTTTCATTTAGTTTAGAATTTAAATATATATAATTCACTAAAAAAGAACGCAAAAAGTAAAATCGTAGAACGTAAAATATTTTGGTCTAGCGCATACACAAGAATTGCTTTTTTTTTTTTTTTTTTTTTTGTATAATTAATTCGTTTATATATAAAACACGTGAAAAATGTATGAAAATTCGAAAAAATAATTAAATAAATAATAAATAAAAATCCAAATATAAAAAGAAAATCAAAATGTTTATTTGTGAACAAAATACGCCGAAAAAAAAATAAATAAACATAAAAAATTTTCTTTGTTTTGAAATAAACATATTAAATAATAAAATATTATAATAAAATAAACAAACACGTGTATCTCACTCGTGGGTACTCCCTTGAATTTATACAGAAATCACCAAGTAAATAGAATAATATTTTTTTAATTATTTTTCATCTGCCATATTTCCCTTATCCGTCTTTTCCCGTAGTATCCCGCAACATATATATTTGATACCATCATGATTTGATATCATTTGATACCATGGTACATCGTGTTTCAGGGTGTATCAATCAAGTGAAAATTATCAAAGTTTCGCAGAAAGTTTGGATACTTATATAAAATTCAAATAATAGGTCTCACTGGCCATCTTGCTAAGGAAAAGATATTCAGATGAAGTGATTCTGCCTGTATAGTTCCTAATCAACACTAAATCAGGAGTAAATGTTCATTGTTTGATTTCATGGTGATAGAAATTTAGTTGAATATGAATAACTTAACGAATTTATTTTTTGCCGTAAAACGAGATATTTATTCATTTTAGTTAATAGCATATGTATTAAAATAATACATTTTTCATCATAATTTTATTCCTTTAATGAAATTAGATAAAAGTTTTTCATCATAAAGTAAACTGATTTCAATGGTTCTTTTTAATATAGTTACAAGTTAAAAATAATATTACCAATGAAAAAAAGGTTGCAGGCTATATTATAAGTTAAAATATAATTTTTAATTAATAAAAATACTGTAGTTTTTTAAATCAATTTTATTTATCCGTCATTTTATTTCATTGTTGAAACACAAACAGATTAGCTTAATGAAATGTAGCTCACTTGGAAGGCATGCAGATAACAAAATATATGTAGAAGGTTTATAACTCATTTTAAAATTCGAAATTGAAACGAGTGAAAAGTTAGAGGACATCAGATATCACGGAATAAGTAGGGTGTTTATAGCTCAATTTAACTTTAGAAACTTCATAAAAGCAAAGTGCTTTATTTGCGCAAGATTCATTAAATGTCTATCACCTTTCAGAATTATTGTTTGGGGATATAATGTTCAGCATTTTCCGTTGAGCGCAAGATCTCACTACTTGTTATCGACACGTCAAAGTCCTCACAGTCTGAGTTTACAATTTTTATTCTTTTTTGAATTTGCAAAAATTTCGGTCTGTTACGTCATTTAATTAATTCTGCTTATCGTCCATCGCTAAAAAAATTATTTTTTGTACATCATATGAAACGTTTCAAAAAATTGTTAAAAGAAATCATTTGTATTTAAAAATGTTTAACTTCTTCAAAGAACTTAGCACATCTGTTCACATTCTTTTAATAAAAATAATTCTTATAAAAACTTAATATCTTAAAATAAACTAAAACTGGAGATAAAAACATAAAATTGGAGTTCAAAATTACTGTATGATATTTTGAGAAAGAATTGATTGAAACGAGCTCATAAATGGTATTAAAAATATATGTCCCGCATGTAAATTTCTCGTTCTTTTGCAATCTCACTACGCTCAAACACATACATAGGTCAAATTGTTTTTGTGTTTAATTTTTCTTATTGTTGAGTGTTGTTTGATATAAAATGAGTAAATCAAGAAAAAAAAATTTTCTTTAACAGATTAATCTCCTGGAGAGATTAATGATATCAAGTTTAATTCAAGCTATACATAAAAAAAGACTTCATTTTCTTAATGCAGTTTATTTCTGTGGTTTTTTTTGTTTTTATTTTTTTTTTTTTTTACATTAATCAATTCTATATAGACTTCTTTCTCGAATGATCAGATAGTGATTCACATTTTTAGTCTGTGATAAATGATTTTTTTTTATTAATATTGCATTAATTGAAAAGAAAAAACATGGCTTTTTAATAACAGAATTACATTTTTTTAATGTATTGTTAAATAAAACAATTATGATTTCACTATTAAAAAATGAACATGTTCGACACTAAGAAAGCAAAATATATTAAAAGTAACTCTTCATTTCGGGTCCAGATGGCCGAGAGGCTAGAAGAGCTCTGGCTCTCGATACCACAGGTTTCGGATTCGAGTCTCGGCGGTGCCATGGATGTTTGTAGTGGTTCGGAATCCACTTTAAGCCGTAGGTCCCGGTCAAACATGATCGTAGAGCGTTGCGGGGGCAGTGTTACTCCGCGTTCGTAGCTTATCTTCAAGCTAGACGCACTTCACGGGTAGTGCTAAATGAGTTATGTCGGTGCAGCCCTTGCAGGGCATAAAAGACAGTTGTCTAAGTATTTGTCAGCTGCAATAGAAAAAAAAACACGTCATTTTTGCCTGCATCAGGGCGCGATGTTTAGTTGCATATTAGTTTAATATTTATATTAACGATCTGGTTAGCAAACTGAGGGGCTATCGACAGCCTTAAATGCTTGCTGTTTGCCGATGACCTAGTTGCATGAAGCGAATCTCTGTTGCGAAGCAGTCTATAGAACCCACATTAAATAAAGCAAAGCTCGTTTTAGAGAGCTGGTCAGAGGAAAAAAAAATGAAAGTTAATCTATATAAGACATTTGTGCAATCTATTTCTCTTTCTCATCAGCCCTTTCACCCACCGATATTTTACAAAGACAGTATTATCTCGTTGACAGAAAAGTTTAAATATCTGTGTGTAACCTTCGACAGAAAAATCGCGGGGAATTCTCATACTGAGGACATCACTAGTCGGGCTTCAAAGAGACTGTCACTGTTGAAGTTTCTGGCGAGATCGAAATGGGGTTGTTATAGATCCACCTTAAATTATACCTATAGCGCTTTTGTTCTATCTATTGTTGTGAACCGCTGGTTAATGTTTCTAAAAAATAACTGGTTCTCTTTTATTTTTGTCATTGGAAATAAAAAAAAATTTATACAAAAATCTTAATTATTATTTTTTTTTATGTGGAAAACTAATACCATGTACAAACTCTTAGAAAATCATTATAATTAAATAGAATTGGTATTAATTCCTTAAAGTATTTCACCAGAATATTAATTAAAAAACATTTCAAATAAAATTCATATTTTTTTTGAAAAAATATTATGCTTAGTAATATATATTTTGCTGACTTAATTATACATTTGTGATTTTAGTACTAATACTCGTATAATATTAGTTTAAATATTAAAGCTTCAACGACATTGGTCATAATTACTTAGAAAGAAAAGATTATTTAACCATTTAAGCTCGAGAACGTTTGATCGTACGGGTGAGACATATCTGAAATTTTTTAATGGAAAAGCTATAATCGCTCTCCCATACCACAGGGGAGGGCATAGATTATTTAATTTATCTTTTAGTATCATTGGAGTCAATATCTATTAAAAATTTTAAAAAATGTAAAATTTAAATACAAAAAAAAATTCAGGTCTCAAAAGGATATAGAAATTATTTCCCCTCTAATTAAAAATAGTAATTGACTGACTATTACTTTTGCACTAGTTTTTCCTGTTGTAGAACTGACAGTGTAAGTGTAGTTATACTTTTCATCACACATATCATAAGCTGAATTAAAAAAATGTGCTTAGATTTATTAAAAATTATTAGTATATACGAGGGTCACTCTGAAATTTTTGAGATACGGCTAAATGGTACAAGTTTAACTTACCAAATTTTAAGAGTGTTCAAAGTAGTCCCCTCCAACATCAATGCAGTTTCGCAGACAATTTTTCCAAAGATTAAATGCTTCACGCCATCCATTTCTTGAAATTGATGAAAAATATGCTTTTATAGCCTCATCAATCTCATCTTCGGAAAGAAAACGGCGACCACGTAAATTTTAGAAATAAGGCGGTGTCCACTATCGTTAAGTAATTTTATGGTTTCTTTGCTGGTCTGACACTCTCCGTTTTTTGGTTAATTTGTTACTGTTAAATTATGGCAGACCCAACGACAAACTAATTTTTTCATATGCAGTTTTTCATGAATAATTTCGTGTATATCTGCATATCCAATGTTAAGTTTCTTCTGCATCATTTGGCCTGGCATCATCATCGACTAACATTTTTCGCATGGACGAAACATTTTCTGGAACTAAAACTGATGAAGGTCTACCTGTGTGTTCTTGATCCAGTAGAGAACTTCGACATCTACGAAATTCTGTAAACCATCTAAATACAGTAGCACGAGATGGAGCTTCGTCTTGCTAGTTGTAGACGTTGAAAGCAATCTTCTTGATTTAACCCCATTTTAAAATAATAGAAAATCATAGCGCGATAATGCTCTCACGTCAATTTCGTTTTCCTTTCTTTTAAAATCTATTCTACGACAGCTAAACTGCAATTGTCGCCACAAATTATCGTCTGCGGCTATAAAAGAGTTCAAAGTTACAAAGTTAACGAATATTTTTTTCCTGCGTTTGTCATCTGACACTGTCTCAAAAATTTCAGAGTTACCCCCGTTTATAGCTATTAAAAAAAGTAATTAGAAATTACTTTGGAAAAGTACCAACTGACTAATATAAATTCGTGAAAAATATTTTTGATTGTTCTTAAGTTGTATAATACTTTTGTACTTAAAATTAATACCTTAATTATTGTAATTGATAATTAATATTTCTCCAAATTCTTCTTATTAACTAATATTTCTCTAAATTCTTCTTATTAACTAATATTTCTCTAAATTCTTCTTATTAACTAATATTTCTCCAAATTTGGGAAGAATATTTTTGACTAATCCCAAAGTGTATAATGCTTTTGTATTTAAAATTAGTATCCTAATCACTGTAAAAACTTTTTATTTTGATATTATTCCGCTAAAATACCTAATTTTTAAAATTGGATGATATTTTATTTTTACCTGAGTTTAATAGGAAAACAAATACAAACAACTTTTTCAGATTTTTTTTTTTTTTTTATTTTTTTATATTTGTTGTAAGGATGTATTTGTTGTCCATGTCTTCCCGAAACGACAACAAAATACTTTCTTGTCAGCGGACCGACTCGAAAAACGTTCCATATTGATAGATATCCTTGAATGGAAAACTCCTGGTCCGAGGACGGATTGACTCTTATGTTAGACTTTGGACTTTTTTTCCCCGTTAGATTTTGGAACCGATTATGGGAGAGGTAGAAAGGGAAAAGGGAGTATGCGAAGTCGAGTGAACAGTTCCAGGTAGTACGGATGGTACAAATGCCTTCAAACGAGCTGTCTTTTAAGGATGATTTTGTATGTTATATAATGGGTGTTTTGTGTGTTATGTGTTGCAGTTGTGCAGTGTTGTCTTTGCAATTTTAATAACTATGGCAGCTAAACATCACGTATTTATTTTAAAAAATAATTTAAATTCCTTTTTCATTTCACAGACAACACTGAATCAAGCCCTCACAATTATCCGGCAATAACTTTTACTTTTTTCAAAAAAAGTTTAATTTACTATGCGTTCAAGCGGTGACATTTAATTAATTGATAATAATATTTTCCCCGATGAAAATTATATTTGCAAATGTTTCCGTTACTTAATTGATTTGAAGATGTTTGCATAACAAAAATTAAAAATTAATTCAATAATGTTGAATAATTACGTTTTCCATCTGTCGAACGTATTTAATTAAAATATAATTCTTTCTCATATCTGGTTCATACATTAACATCGGGAAAAATTGTTGTGAACGTCTCAGAAATATTTAATTAACAGTGTCTCGGAATTCGATTTCAATAACTACAGAGATAAACACCGTCTATTATGTGAACGTGTAATTATGGAATTACAAGAAAGAGGTATTTGTGGGTATTGTGTTTCAATGTTTAATTTTCTGATACCATTTACCTGGTAAGATTCTTAGTATCAAGTCTACATACATAAACGAAATATTTTATGAATCTGCTACATTATTAGAAATGATACTTACAATGAAAAGTCATTTTTTTCATAATATGTATGCAACTGGTTCTCTAATGCAATTAAAATGTAACTGAATGGAAACAATTCTTCTGACATTAGCATTTTCATGAAATTATATAAAAACTTCAGTTTTATCTGATGTCTTAATTAGAAAATTATTTCTTGTCTTTCCCCTTCCTACAATAAATTATAAAATTAATAATTAAATATTATCATTTAAAAATTTCTCTATAGAGAAACTTTTATACATGATAATATTTCTCAATTATATTAAATTAACCTTTGTGGACGTTGTGTTCCAATGAGTAATAATTCGCAGATGAGCAATGATGGAAAGGGATTGACTTCAGGTATATATTTTAGAGATAGCTACAGATTTGCCGATCTTATAGAAGAAATCCCAGAAAATTTCCACTGAACTAACTACCAGCTTAACCGTCCATGCTTACATGTGCTGCCACCATAGATTCATCACGTTTCTGAAAGCAGAGATTGCGAAAAAACACCCCCATCCCCCGTGACCAAATTTTACATTTGAATTTATAATTATTACAATTACACCTAAAAAGCACAAACTTCTTTAAACCCCTCCAACATATTCCTCCCTAAAAGTGAAGCTGCATATTACCCTTAGCCATGGCCCAATAGCCTACGACAGAGTGTTCCGCACCTGGTGTAGGTTTTCCTGCACCAGGGGAATTAGTAACAACAACACCTAAAAGGTTATTAAGTAGCAGCCTCCTCGTGGTGCACCCTGGTAACACAAAATCTGCTACTGTGACTTCCTATATCGAGACTCCAAATCTATCTGCAGGAACACCTCAACCGCAATGGTTTGACTTCGGAGGGGATCTGCTGTTATGTTGGATCACCAATATGGAATCACCAATATATCACACGCGGAACTGCACTGAACTTATCTATGTACCTGATGACATTACAGCGCGCTACTGGGAGGCTCGACGTCGTATGGCAGACCAGTCACAGATCGGCTTAGGAAAAAATGTAAAAAGAAAAACAAATCCATTACACCTAATTAATTAAGTGTTTGTTTTTTAAAAGCAAAGTTTGATTTTTTTAATATTAAATTCCCATTATTAAAAAAAAAATTTTAAAATTCAAAGGATAATATTTCTTCTTAAATAACTATATATTTTTATGACTCAATAATCAAATAGTATTTAAAATTGATTGAAAAAAGAACATTATTTAAGCAGTGAACTGCGTTTTTCTTATATTAATAAATTGTTCGTCATTTGGGTCAATATAAATTAAAAGTCAATATACTCAGCCTGTAGATTATTAAATAATGAGCTATTAAATGTGCTCTACATAAAGATATTTTGTATTTTATAAATTTAACCATGAACGTAATAGAGCTATAAAGTACTAAAATAGAGCTCAAAAACTTTTATAGGGCTGCTAAATGAGCTCTATAAAAATATATTCTATTCCATTTTATAAATTTAATCATGAACAAGGTAGAGCTATAGAATACTAAAATAGAGCTACTAAATGAGCTCAAAAAATTTTATATGGCTGCTAAATGGGCTCTATAAAAATATGTTCTATTCTATTTTATAAATTTAACCCTGAACAATAAATGGGTCTTACCTCTGTACTGGATTTCCAAGTGCAATCTTGAACAAAGAAGGATCTGTCATTGAAAGTCCATGGGTGGAGTTCTTGTTGAGTACAAGACAAAAGCTTGTTTTTCTGGGGCATTCATAATGAGCATTAATTATTTCACGAGAAAAATAAAAGAATCATGAATAATGAAGTCGAAAACTATACTTTCTGAGTCATCAGCACTATGGTAAAAGTTTTTGTTGGTTTCATTCATAGAGGAGAGAATGCAATTATGACTTCTACTAACTTAAGCTATCCTAATTACTTTAAATGATCTTTTAATACGAGAAACAACGCCATCAATCTTCATTATATCATTATGAATGTATGAAAAATGCAACACTTTCAACTAAATGTATCCAAAATACTCATCAATAATATTGATCTTTGCTGTGAGAAATTTAGTGATAAAATGAAATGCGCTGTTTTAAATTGAAATATTCATTAAAATATTAATCTATCATTTATAAATTTTAGTTAGACAGTTATCAATTCCAATATTTCAAAATTTGAATATGGTAAAAAAAAAAAGTAAAAGTGCTATTTTTATCAAGTATAAAATTATCCCTAAATAACTGTTGGGAAATGAATTAACAGCTGTTAAAATATCTGTTTCTCAGTATTTTTCTTTCAATAAATTTGTATTTCACAGAACAAATTTTTTATTATTTGTTATTCAACTTCGTTATTGCTATAATTCTTAAATATTCATAAAAAAATTAAACACATATTTTTCAAAAAATGTTTAATTACATTATTCTGTTCATTATTATTAGTTCTTGTATATCACAGAATCTTTTCAACAACATGATAATTTATTCAGATCCTAGTCAAGAAACACTTTTATTACAATTGCTATAAAAATATTTAATAATTACATTTAAATTGATTTGCATACAAAGATTTTGACTTCTTAGCTTCAATGTACCAATTATTTGAAAACTCTTATTAATCTAATAATTAGAAAAAAGGCAAAATTACAAAATTGAACGATAAATGAGAACTTCATGATACTTCAAAAATATTAAAATTCCTTAAATAATTTTATAGTCTAATTAAAATAACGTAATCCCAATAAAATAATACCTATGAGAATTCAAGAATATCTAAAAAAAAAATCAATTTATCTTTTTTTTTTTTAATTTGATAAAGGAGCTTAATTTATGGTAATGTTTATTTATTCTCAAAGTTTACAACGTCCTCATAATTACAATACTTTTATGTGATAAATAAATAAATAATTATTAACTATTAATATATTTTTAATTATATGATAATTACATAAATTTTGAAACAAAAGAGCAACTTGAAATGGTACTAATGAAATCTAAGGGTTAATTAATTCAAATAGAATTTGTGAAATCATTGTCTAATCATTTTTGTTGTAAACTGTAATTTATGATGCAACTGAATATATTTTAAAATTTTAAGAATAATTAATGAATCTAGAATTAACTGGATTATAATTATATTTCATTTCAAACTTAAAATTTCAAACTTAAAAATTCTTGATCAAAGATAATAATTAAAATGAAATGTCGAGCCCTTAATAAATTCCAAGGAATTTTTAAACTGTAAAATTCCAATTTTGAATTCTTTAAAATTGGTTAACCATTCTTAAAAATAGTGTAATATAGAACTTAAGTTTTAAGGACAAACTTTATACTACTAAATGCACCCTTTACAATAGTTATCAGTTCAATTTTAAAGGTACAGCTTTTTGTGATAAAAATATTTGTTATTAGAGAGTTTTTGCATACCATATTTTGGACATCCGTTAGCTTTTAGTCCCTAGCGCACATGCTCATAGGAAACATTATTACAGATACGCATGCGCAATTTCCTATGAGCATGCGCGCTAGGGAGAAAAAGCTAACGGATGTCCAAAATACGGTATGCAAAAACTCTCTATTATTAGAATTATTCCATATTATACTACAATGCATAAACTGTAAATTTTTAATATTTTACTTATTTCTGTTTTGTAAGATAACAAACTAATTTCATACGTATGTCAATCTCGCAATATCTCTATTAAAGTATCTTGGCATTTTCAGCAATTCTGTAAAAGTTCATTAAAGTTTCACACTTTATTACGTTAATACTAGCGTAATGGGCTACATCGGGGCAATTAAATATATTTACTATTTATATTTATTAATATTGCCATCTTAACATCTTATGATTTATATTTATTATTGCTATCATCGAAACATTGCAAGTATCTTAGTTGGTATCCTGAAGGCATAAAATATGTTGTTGGCGAACGCCAATCTGTTGGCAATTAATTCATAAGGTTGTGCAATAATTTGTAAACTCAATTAAATACTACTAGTGTAGGGCACATAACATTTATAAATGCTGCAAAGAAATTTGTTATCTTGAATAGTACAAGCAATAATCAGAAGAATCCCCTAGTCCAATTAGGCAAAGATGGGTCTTAAAATATAATTGCGCATTGAAAAATAGTTAGCAAGCTAGTAGTTGATTGGCCATGGTTCTATTCTGAGCTGTGTCCTGCGAGTAGTTTTAAAATTAAACAAAATATTAAGCAAATGGCAGACCAGAATTTTTATGCTCCAAAATATGTGAATTTTAAATTATTTGGATGACGAAAGACATTTCATTGTATTAATTAAAGTTCGCACAAATTTATCCATCAAATAAATAATCAGTCTCAAATATAAAAAGCTTATTTTGTTACTACTTTCATACTACAGTTCACCTTCATTTTCTTGTTGTTTCTATAATTTATAATAACAGCAAATAAGGTTTAAATAAATCCTTTTTTTTTTCGTCATTTTATAGATTGTCCTCAAACAACCAGTTAAACTAGTTATATGTCTAAGGTTGAAATGCTTTATTTTGGAGTTTATATGTTTTCTCAAATTTGCCACTTGTAAATGTTTGTTACGAGAAATCTAATTTTGCTACTTGTAAAGTATTTTTATTAATTCTGAAATGAAAGAAATATTTTATATTAATCAGTTAATTAAAGAACTCGCTTGCCTTTTATGAATTATCCAGCTAAATTTAATTTTAATAATGTCTCCAACTATTATTGCCAATTCTAACGAGTTATTTAATAAAATTATTTTTTAAACTGACATAAACTTAAATTTTATTTGAAAACATTTAATATAGAATTATATTGTTACTTTTGTTGTTTAATTTTTTATATAAGTCCTGATGGTAGAGTGACTAACAGTCTAGCGCTCGTTGCCATAGATTTCGGGTTCGAGTCCTGCCTGTACTATGGATGTTTATAGTGGGGCGGAATCCACTTTAAACTGTAATACCCGGCCTAATTTGACTGTAGAGTGTAGGGCTGACAGCCCCCTAAAACGTCCGTGTCACTGAGCCAAGTCAGACCTCTATTTACTGGGGCTCCATCACAACAGAAGCTGCCTCGCCTTTCAGGAGACCGCATGGATTCTTGGACTTGCTCTAGATGTTGCTGTCTACCAAGTGGGATAAGAAACAACAATAGCTTTTGATAATGATTTTTTTTTACCCATTTAGCAGTCATAAAACTAAAAGATTAAAAAAATCGTCAAACGGCGAACTTTCTTCCTTAAAGTCAAAAAAGAAAATTAAGGGCCTTACACAATTCAAATTTATCTGCATAGTAAATATTTAATCATTACCATTCTTTCAGTCAAACAGAAGAGAAAGAAGTCTCCACAAATCAAATGGATCTTCACAAATGCTTTAAGCCGTAGGTCCCGATCTAATATGACTGTTGGGCTGACAACTTTACCCCATAAAAAGTCAGCGTCACTAAGCGTCAGACTTCTACCTATGGGTGCTATATTACAACAGAAGATGCCCCCACCCCTTTTCCCACCATCCATGAGGAATCATGGGTTCTTGGACTTGGTCTAGATGTTTCTGTCTACCAAGTAAGACAAGAAACAACAACAACAGTTTTTGATAATGATTTTCTTACTGAATTAGCCAGTACACAACTAAGAAATAAAAATATCTTCGATCGACGTTTTTTTTTCCCTTAAATGGAAAGTTTAAAAAAAGAAATTAAGGACCTTACGCAATCCAAATTTATTTATTTAACAAATATTTAGTCACTGACATTCTTTCAGGCAAATAAAGGAGAAAGAAGTCTCCACAAATCAATGGATCTTCACAAATGCTGTTTTCCCAAGTAAGCTAAAATTGGGATGACATTAAATCACTATTTTTAAAACGATTCAAGACATTCACACATTATTTTTAAATTCCTCAATCCCCTTTGATATTTAATCGCTGACTTCCAACATTTACTTACATTTACTTGAAAAGGTGAAAATAATTAACCGAATACACAATCAGAACTTTCCATTGGGATTAAAAATAGAAATTAGCTACTTAAAAATAGTTTAAATTTCCTCACTTTTGTAAATGTTACGTCAATGGGTTTCTTCCGAGCAAACAAAAGAGAAAGAAATCTTCGCAAATCAAATGGGAAATTTACAAACTAAAGTTTCTTTCCAAGTAAACTGAAATGGTGATGACGCCAGCAAATCTGTTGGGAATTCGGAACAAGGAGATGTAATCCCAACAAACTTCTGCAGGTGCAATCGATAAGACATTGGGACTTCTGTGTGTGATTGTTGCAGATTTGTTTAACTTGGACAGCTCGCTTCCTAGAAAATTCTGCTTCAAATTGCTAAACGAGTTTGCTGAGTCAAGGAGCTGTCATAGAATTTCTGGGCAAAGTAATGGGTATCAAACGATTTTAGTCAGTGTTTTTTTAAGCAGTTATGAGTTTGTTTTAAATGACTTGAAAATTTGAATATTCTTCGCAATGGAATTACTTCTAAACAAAAATTTCTTCACTTAATTAGTTTAGCGTATTAGTTATTAACGTACATGGAATTAAAATGCTAAAATAATAATATTTTGTGTGTTAAGATTTTCAAATTCAATATAATTTCCTCTAATAATAAGCTCGTTTTCCTTGAAGTTTCTGCTTCAAATTGTCATACTTGCTGAACGAGTTTGTTGTGTTAAGGAGCTGTCATGGAATTTCTTGGCAAAGTAATGGCCATCAAAGTATTTTAGTCATTTTTTTCAACTTTATAATAAAATGCTAAGAGTTTGTTCTAAACTTATTTAAAATTTAAATATTCTTAGCACTGGAATTGCTTCTTATCTAATATTTCTTCACTTAAATTAGCTAGATGTCTGAGTTATTAACATGTATGGAGTTAAAATGCTCAAATAATAATATTTTGTATGTTAAGATTTTCAAATTCAACGAAATTCTCTATTAATTGTTTTTTAATGATAAAGTAAGTTGATGGACCTCTAATTTTAAAAGAAAACATTGTTCTATCAAATCGAATGGGAATTTTACAAACTGAGGTTTCTTTCCAAGTAAACTGAAATGGTGATGACGCCAGCAAATCTGTTGGGAATTTGGAACAAGCAGATGTAATCCCAACAAACTTCTGCAGGTGCAATCGATAAGACATTGGGACCTCTGCGTGTGATTGTTGCAGATTTGTTTAACTTGGACAGCTCGCTTCCTAGAAAATTCTGCTTCAAATTGCTATAGTTGTTGAAGGAGTTTGCTGTGCCAAGGAGCTGTCATGGATTTTCTTAGCAAAGTAATAGGCATCCAAGTATTTTAATCATTGTTTTTTTTAAAGAATTATAATAAAATGCTTTGAGTTTATTCTAAACTAATTTAAAATTTGAATATTCTTCGCACTGGAATTACTTTTAGTTTAACATTTCTTCACTTAAATTAGCTTGACGTATAAGTTATTAACGTCTATAGAAGTTAAAATACACAAATAATATTTTGTGTATGATGCACAAATAATAATATTTTGTGAGTAATATACAAATTAAAATGTTCTTCATTAAATTATTAATTTCATACGTATGACATTATATTTTGTTTCTGAAAGGTTATTTTAATTTGGAGATAGTTCAATAATTAGGATCAAGTTGCCTCATGGCATGTATGAGTGAGTTTCCAAAGATTTTGTCATATCCCTGTATTGGAGATAATCATTTCTCCTTAGTTTCAGTAGAGTAAATAGAAAATATTTAATCTTTTATTTAATCTTACATATTAGTCACTTATTAAGTACTGTACAGTAATTGTTTTTTTACATATTTAAATACAAAATGATATGCTCTGGTTATTTGATCTTTAAAGTAAAACAAAAAACTAGGGACAAAAAAAGTGCACTGAAATTAACAAACTCGAATCCAAATTTTCTGTAATCCTTTAGGATTTGCTAAATACAAAATGATATAACGATTAAAATTTGGTTTATTCTTTTCTTATATAACAACATTCATATAAAGTACAGAATTAAAATCGAGAAATTTATAGGGTACTTTAAAACATATTTAGTCAATATATTAATACAAATATACTGACTATCCTCTCACAGCTAAATTTGTGTTTTTCCAAATTGCAAGCAAAATGCTAAAACAAAAGGCACTTTATTTAGAATATGTGCATTCAAATAGTTCATATGTAAATGAAACAAGGTCTTTTCTTAAACACTCTATTATACTTCTTACATTTCCTTTCGCGTGTATTCTGGTAATAAAAGTTGTTGCATATACTACAAAAACGACTTTCTGCAATATGTGATTAAATCTTATATCTCAAAAATACCTTTTTACAGCGCTAAAAATGATTTGTTTCATTTCATTTCATTACGATATTAAAAATAAAACGTATCACAATAATCAAGAAAACAATTATCTTTGTGTCTCATAACTAAAAACGCTCCCTCTGTCTTTTTTAGGGAGTGAAAATGCATTAGTGTAACCGATATATCTCGGTAATGTGGTGAGTCGCATGTTAAATGAAAAATTGGTAAACGTGCCCAGATTAACGATGGGCAGCATTTCTAAAAAAGACCGCAAAAGCAATTATAGCCTATTGTGGTCATTTCATAAATTGAACTTGTCCATCATATTAGAGATTGAAATCTTATTTGTGCATGTCTCGTCCTTAAGCAACCAAATGAAATTCATTTTAAATACTAAGATGATTTATTATTTTCTTATGCAAAACGTGTCCACAATGCATAAATCAAAACTGTCCAATTCGCAGCCCTGCACCATTATGAACTTGCTCTAACATGAAGTCGTAAATTTTTCTTTAAGGCATTAATTTAATGAAGTTTTATAATGTTTAATTGTCGATTTACGTTTTATATTTTTTATTCTAAGATATTTCTTATTTAATTGATAAAATTCTCCTGGATTTGCTGAATAGTTATGTAAACTATGCACGAAAATAAATCATTCTTCAACAATTTTGTTTAGTCATCCTATTGTGGAATCTTCCGATACTATAGAAACTTATAGATTCTGGGAAGGATTCTACTTCTAAGCCGAAAATAAAGATACTTAGGTACGCATTGCATGAGCGAAATATACTGCCTCTCCGGGTGAGAGTCTGTAGACCAACAAATACACAGGATTGTGCTAAATATATTTCCTCTCGGGATTAGAGATTACAAACTAGATGTTTCTTAACAGAAGCTCTTGATTGCGCTTCACTAAACAGTTTTCAGCTTCAGCGCCGCTTGAGCTATACTTCATCTCGGGTGAGAGTTTCGTAATCTACTGACCATTTCTCCAGAACGACACAAGGGGAAATCTTGCCAGTGCGTAGGAGAAACATGGTTGCCTAGGGGGGAGCATGGTTACAAAACATATTTGATCCACATTGTTTTACAGATCAAGCTCACAGGGAATTTTGGATACGCGTCTATAACTAAATAATATTGAATTTCGATATAAAATATGTTAAGAGTTTTTGCTGTTTAATGATACAGTACTCACAAAAGTCATCAGTTTTTTACTTTAGCGTTGTAATATTATATCTGAATATTTTAAAGAAACAAACAATATAGATAATATAATAAATGCAATTCGGTTTTCATTATTTACACTAACAAAATCTTAACATTATTCCTCCTAAGATGTCTTCAAAATGAAGGGGTCATATCGAATGACAGAGATATACATGGTTATTCAAAATAATGGCCCAAAATAAAAGGACCATATCAAATGTATGGTAAGTCATATTGGAAAGCTAAATCTCTCTATATGGACTAGACTTCTTTAAAGATAAAATACACAAGCAAAGATCAATTATCAACATTTAATTTATACCGTATATCTGCACATATTACAAATGCAAGAGCAAAATAATTTTTTTTTTCATTTACAGTACATATTTCTTGAAGTTGTCAATATAAAGTGGAAAATATTAATAGATAAGACACTCGTCCGTTAAGATGTCTCTCATGGGGCACTCAAAATGTTTCACGTCTATTGCAATTAGTAACTCCCTATTTTAGTTGAATACCTTGTAAGAAAAAAGTGCAAGCTTTGCAGCCTAGCTTTGCTTCTTTTGTGTTCCCATAACATCCTCTAGGCTATGTTTGCAATGCTAAGTGCCTATGCAATTTTTGTTTGCTTTCTTACTTGATTTACACTTTCATTTGGCTGTCTTGTTCGGATTGTCCAGTACAAATAAAAATTAAATTACTTTAATTGAATTGGAAAGTAATAAAAAAGAAAAGAGAGAAAAGATAAAAGTATTAAAAAACTGAACTCCTTTCACGAATTTCAATTTATTATGTGTAAACATATTTTGCTGGACGAATACATATAAGAGTATACCAATGTTCAATAACTCAAGAAATCTCTGAAGCAATTGATCAGAATACTAGAACCGGAGTTCAACACTTTAGGGTTCTTCATGTTTTTATTTGGCGATTTTTTCCTTTATTTTTCAAAAAGTCTCTTTCTGAACAAACATGGCCAGCAGTTATAAAATACTGCTGTTTGTCAATTCCAATTGGCGTGTAAAAGAAACTTGGAGAAATCGGAACCCTAAAGTTCAGAATCCCCACAAAAACTATTAAATTCAATTACGACAGGAGCATGATAAAATTTTGGAACTTCACATAGAACAATTGCAATACTACAATAAATATACTACAAGAAACACTACGAAATTCACACAGTGAAGTCTAATAAATGATGAACAAATTAACTTTTATAAATATAAACTAATCCTTAGACACTATTTGGTGGATATTGAATTAATAATCTGTTTATATGTTGAAAACTAGACAGTCAAAAAGGAATTACAGAGCGCGTGATTTGATATGGGTCAATCGTTATATTTAGCAACACATATTTCATGTCAGTTTTAAAAGATGCATAAGAAATCGGAAAAAGTCTACAATCATGTACCCTTTCTGCCAAATGCATCGCCAGGACGGCGATTTGCCGAGTAAGCATTATAATGAATGCACCAAGTAGTTTTCACAGTAAAATAATATTACACCAAAATCCTACACTGGAATTCCAAATCACAAGTAAACAAAAAAAATGACTGAATGCGTGTCATTGTAAAACGCTATTTAGCCAAAATGTATCGCAAAAAATTCTATTACGCCAACATTAGTAGCCAAACCACTATTACATCAAAGTTTATTCCTGAAAATGCTTTTAAGCCAAATGTCGCTTATAGCAAAATTTTATGACAAAAAAAAATTTTTATTCCTTGAATATTTTTGCTCCAAATGCTGTCACTTTTTCACGAAAATGTAGCACCATTATACCAAAAAAAATTATACCTAAATTGTCTTTAGGCTCATTTATATCGCTTTATCGCCAAATTTTTACCTCTAATATGGTCAAATTTTAATGTTTTCTTTCTACGACACATATTGTAACTTTAACGCCAAAATATATAAATATTTCACCAAGCTTTTATTCCTAAATCGCTTTTAAGCCAAATTAAATCGCTTTATCGCCAAATTATTATGTGGAATTATGTTTTGTTAATTCCCATAAATGTATCATTTTGACAAAATATAATAATTGTTCGCTATAAGCTGTTGCAATAGAGAACAATAAAATTACGCCAAAATTGTTCGCTATTGATGCAATTTTTTTTTGCTATTATTTATTATGTCAAAAAAAATTTTTACGATGACAAATTCGAATGATAAAACAAAATTATTTAAAAAGGGAACCAAAGAATAACTTACATTTTAATCTGAAATATCCTTTGTTGGAGGCGAAAATGTTCTTTTTATTGCCTTATCAAAACGTGCCAGTGCATCGCTTTATCAAATTAAGAAAAAAACAAGAAGAATAACATCAAAAAACAACAGAAAAATTCCAACTGCCTCTTTCTTTTATAAACTAATGTTCTAAAATTGAAAAGTTAAATTTTTCTGCGCGAATTCAAATAACGGTTGCCACAAAACCTTAACTATCTCAACAGCATTAAAAAGAATATCACAAAACCGAATAATTTAATGCGTTCGATCTACATTTTCGCCGTGAACTAAAGTTCTAAAAATAAAAAAGTAACATTTTTTTGCGCGAATTCAAAAAAAAATATTGTTATAAAATCTTAATTATGTCAACACTATTAAAAGAAAATAATTATTTGATAATCAAATATAAATTATTAATAATCTAAAAAATTGTTTTCTTGATTGTTTCGTATTTTTATGAGTGGCAGCATCATAAGAATTGTTTATTTGCTGTATCAGTGGCCGACATACGTTATAAGAACAATCTCAGAATAATCAATAATTTCGGAATAATAAGAATATCAAATAATCGGAATAAATATTTAAAAGAATATATATATATATATATATTCTTCATTTACTATAACTAAAAAATACTGCAAATAACTATCAAAGTAGAAATAAATAGTTATTATATTGTTTCGAAAAAGAAGAAGTTACGAATTCCTCTAGAGTAGTCTAACCCTAAAGAAATTGGTGGAACATTGGCGAAATATTCCGGGATGCAAGTTTGGCGATCTCCTCAGGGATACAATATTCAAGATTTCAACCATAAAATCCCGTGAAAATCAGCGTTTATTTTAAATAAAAGTTTTGAAATGAAAGCTTCTCGAGTTGCGCGAGGAGATTAATCTATTTTTAATAATAACACACTTTTGCTTATTTTTTTTATTTTATAGCTTCACTTTTTTGGAGAAGCCACGTACCTCTAATCAGGACAACATCTTAACAAGTTTACACTTGGTAATAATATAGAAGAATTTTTTGATTATCAAGAACAGTCTTGATTTTTGAAAATACTAGTAAGTACGCCGTGACTGGAAATAAATGTATTATTTTGAATTTTAAAGTGAATAAGAAATTAATTTTTAATTTTTAATTATTAGCTCTCACGGTAACCTTTTTATGTTAACTGTCTGTGAATAGAGAAAACTCGAGAGAAATGTATCATATTTCGGAAAGAAAAACTTACTTTATAGATAACCAATAACATATAAAATTTTCATTATTTTTACAAAAAAACATTGAATACATGTACATTAATAATTATTACATTTTAATAAGCATATTGATTCCCTGCATTTAATAATTTTTCTAACTAATATTCTAAATACTAATATTGCTAATTATAATATTGCTGATTATATATTTTGTAAGTAAGAGTCCTGATGGCCGAGTGGCTAGCGCTCTGGCAGTCGGTACCACAGGTATCGGGTTCGAATCCCAGCTATGCCATGGATGTTTGTAGTGATTTGGAATCCACTTTAAATCGTAGGTCCCGGTCCTAATAGGATCGTAGAACGTTGTGAGGGTAGTGTTACTCGTGTCCGTAGCATATCTTCAAGCTACACGTGCTCCCTGGGTTGTGCTAAATGAGTAACAGCGCTGTAACCCTTGCTTATGGCATAAAGATTAACTGCTGGTATTGCTAGCTGCATTAGAACAGCAACATATTTTGTAAGATGTAATGATGATGATAATAATAGCAACAACATAACAATTACAAAATAAATGAATTAAATATCCAAGTTGCTGTGATATTTAATATTTAATGGAAAATAGATTCTAGGGAACAAGGCGGAGGGAAAAAAGGTAAAATGCTTGAAAAACACATAATTAATCTGAATTATAATTGAAGCTATTTATAGGTTAAAATAATAAGCCCCACAATTTACTATTGATGATCACAATTATCAATGTCATTATGTATGATAAACCTATTGTTTTTTTACAAAGCCGAACACTTTGATCTCTGGTTATTATTCGCTAAAAGAATAGATATGTATATAGATGTGTTATATGTTACATGCGTGTTATATGTTATATGTATGTGTATATATGTTACATAGAGTACAGCATGAAAGATCTGATAAACTGCACCCGTATTTTGAAACCTCAGTTTTTCAAAAAACTCCACAAATAATAATATGGATGGGATTTCTCGCCTTCTTCTTCAAATCTACAGTAAGTACTTTCTGGCCATGTATTATAATGCCTATCACCAATATAGACGAAGAACTGTTCGGTTTCTCATGAAAAGGTTTCAAACTGGTATCCGCTCTTTCGGTAACCTAAAACAGCCTACAATAAATTTTAAACATTCAATTTTTAATTTTTTATAAAACAAATATGTTTTTTATAAATCATTCCAATATTTCTGCGTTTTGACTCTGCGAATAAAAATATAACACTAATCATTTTATTCACAATGTACGAAAAATTAATTTCCCTTATATTTCTGGTAAAGCAAGAAAATAATTTTTACGAGATATTCAATAAATCAGGTGTATATAATTCTCGATACACATGCATGAAATTTCTTTCTTTCGTTAAGAAAATGTATTTGAACTTGAGTGGATGAATAAAAAGTATTTTATGAACGATTGAAAATTTGAACAAGATATATATAGGGAGAGGGTGAGCTAATAGAACGAATTGAATAAAAGTCATGAAAATAAAATTACTTTATAGTCATAAAAATAAAAAAACAAAATAGTACCAATGTAAAAAAATAGTACCAATTTATTTAGATTGTTTGACTTACCAGATTAGAGATTACAGATTATTACAGCATTACCAGATTTTAGATATGTTTAAATAACGTTGCATAAAAGTTTTTTTCTTTTAACTGAAAAGTTTTTTTTATAATAAATTCATTTTCGACTCAAATTATAAAATATTAAATTATACATACAAAATATTAAACATAATATTAAATACAACAGCCTCAATGCTAAATCAATAAGTCTAAATACTCAATATTAAATAAAATAGCCAAATTTCTTTGTTCAATAACCAAAGCATAAACTAATGTATATAATGCAGTAGAAAATATATTTACATAAAATAGGTAGCTAACAACCCCATGTTTTCTAAATCAAGAATTTCTGTAGTATAATTGCTGACTTCATTTATAATATCTGATATTTTAAAACATTTTCGGTTTTTCATTTATAAGAAAAATATTTTAACATATGTAACTGTATCTGCATTGTTTCGTAGTATTACACAGTAGTCACCATTTTATTAAATATATCAAAAGCAGCACTTTAATTTAACAAAATACATGGAAGCAAATTAAATTTTAATGAAATAAATTTAATAATAATTAAATAATTAAATTTTTTTTAGTAAATTAAACTTTGAATATGTATACAGTGTAAGGAAATGGAAAACGCTTTTATGCTGTTTTAACTTTTATAATGGTTTTTAAAGGATAATTTTATTTAAAAAGAATAATTGACTAGTTCAATAAGACTCTCGTAATTTAATCATTCTAATAATAATAAATGTACTGTAAATCGTTGACATTTATTTATAATAAGTTAAACGCGAACCAATGTAGTGTCATTTAAAAATATTTTAACTGAAAAACAATTTTATTAATTACATAGTATTTATACTATTTAATTAATTTCAATTATTTCATCATTGATTTGTGCACGTCATGTAGATGTTAAATGCGTGAATTATCCATTATTTTGTAGCAAAAGAAAAAAGTCTTTCAAATGAGGTGCAGTTATCGTCTCTTGCCTTATTATTACTTTTTTTTTCTGCTTTAAACTTTCGACTTACAATGAACACTTCGTGTAGAAAATCGATAGGTTTTTATGGTTTGCTCAATAGCTTTTTTTACCATTGTTAGAGTTATACAGTTTTTTCATTTTTCTTTTTTTCGGATATATCCATTGCGAAATAGAAGCTGGAATTGATCGTTTGGTTGCAATACGGTTCGCCATTTTCTGCTGACTGTGTGTTGTGAATGCAGCCGTTTATTTATTATTTCAGCGAAACACATTGGCGTATTTTTAGAATTTTCTTTGTGACTCAAATTGCTCCCTTTTCTAAACATTTTTCTTTTAGAAGCAGATGGATATTTGTAGTTCCAGTAACAGAGGCATAAAAATGCTATTCCTTAAACCAAAAGTTTGTGAAAGTAAAACGTACGAAAGCGAAATTGTGTAATTGTTTGAAAATTGAGTGTAGCATGCGATTTTCTATCTTAGATAATAAGGATATTAAATAAAATAACCCAAAATTCTTGTTTGAAATCCATTATACTTTCATTGCAAGTTTTATTATAAATAGAAAAGAAAGAATTACAGAGTGCATTTGATCAATTTAAAACAAAAAATTTGCAAAATTATTTTTATTTTTAATAATATTTTTGCAGAGATTTGGCTTTGAATCAGAAGCATTGTGTTGTAACTTGTTAATATGGAGATATTTGAGCCCAAATATATAATACACATTTTAGAACATTTAAATTTATTTGCATGTTTTACTTATTAAAAGGAAAATGACTTTATAATGATTATTTTTTATATTTTTGAAACAAACCAATTACGTAATTATTTATGATCTGTTTAAAACAAAAAACTTACACAAATATTATTATTATTTTGCATAAAAATTCTCTTGCACCACATGCATGAAGTTTTAAATTGTTAATATGCTCAGATACCTCAGTTCAAATATATAACAAGTATTTTAGAACATTAAAATTTCATTGCATGTTTTACTTAAAATGGAAAAGAAAATGACTGTATAATGATTACTTTTTAATATTTTTTAAATAAACCAATTATGTACTAATATACTTTCTTGCAAATGGCGTTGAATCTTAACCATTTGAGTCTTAAATTATTGGTATACTACTGTCCAAAATATATCAAAAATATAATAAGTTCTTTAGATTTGATTCAATTTCAATGCACGTTTAAGTTAAAATAAAAAAAGCCCATAATTATCGAGTGAATTTCCCCTTTTGATCTATTTGAAAACAAACCATTACAAAATTAGTATTTATTTTCTTACAGAAATTGGTTTTAGAGCTTAACCATTAAAGTTTAGACTAATAATACACTGGGATGTAAACCCAAACTAAATAATAACCACGAAAACCATTTTTTCGTAATCAAATCATGCATTGTAATAGCTTTGCGTGACTCTAAAATACATCAAAACACAAAAATTGCACTTGTTTTTATTTCTATAAATACAACCAGCAACACTGATATCAACCACGGGTATTCTTTTAAAAGATTTATACGTTTTAAACAAAGAAGATTAAATATAAACATTGATACAGTATGCGTGATGAATGAATTTAGACCAACTCAGAAAGGCTTGGCCATAACTCTTAAAGTGTAGTACTTGAAGCAGTTTTAGACAAAGTAGGTTTAAGAATTTTATTTTCTGTTATTTTGAAAGTGAAGCAATGCTTTTAAGGCGTTACACGTTAACTTCAGTACAAAGCGAAAAGGAAAACGTTACTTGCTTGCGTGGTTGCATGCAAAGCGGTGGAATTCTGATTTTGGAAAAGTTCCAAGAATGGAACGTGGACTTCTCCCGCAGGAATTAGTTAATTACTAGCGATGAAAGTTGCAATTTAACTATTTCTTTTTGGCACTTTTCTACCAATTTCGGATGAAAAATGGAATCGGGTGGAAAGTTAGATGGGTAGATTGAAAAGTTTTATTGTCTTCGTGTGTTGTAAAATAAATGATAAAATGAAAGTAGGAATAGCCGGAAGGAATAATAGATTCCATTTTTTTTATTGCTGTTATCTTTTGTATACTACTTATTTATTTTATACCTTTGCTGTTATTCAAATATGAAATTGCGTTTTAGTGATTTTTTTTGGGTGAATTTTATTTTTCATTAGAAATTATTAAGTTTTAGATAAAATATTAGGATCGATAAGATTGTTTGTATTTATACACTTGTAAGTATATATTATTTTTAATTGTTTTTCCCAGTAACCTTGCTCCTGCCATGCATACGTAAGTATTTAATAGAAATTATCAATCCACTTTCTGAAATATTAAAAAAATTTTCATATTAAAATGTAAAACTCAGATTAACCATCAATATTTAATATTAAATGAGCATTTGTGATTAAATGAAATCTTTTTGCAGAAAATTTGTAATCAAAAGAAAATAAGTGTGTCAATTAATTTGAGGGTTTTTTTTTTTTTTTTTTTTTTTTGCTGTTGTCGTTGTTTTAATATACTTTTTATAAAAAAGTCTTTTACAAACTAATCCTTTATGTGATTTATCAAATCAGAAATAACAAATATGGATATTTCATATAATATAATAAATCTTACTTAAAAGCACTTAATTTATTGAAAACGTTTAACTTCAGGTAAAGTACGTAAAATGGTTGGTAAAAATTGGATAAAAATTACTTTTTACTCTTCTGGAAAAAAAATTAACACTGCAATATTTATTTATACATTCTAAAAAGTCATTTTCTGTATATCTTTTCTTTTAAACTTTAAAAATATATTTTTTATGTGTGAATACAAATGTATACAAATATATTTTCTTACGTACTTAAAAATAGTATTTGGCATTACAAGATTGAATATATTTTATTGTGAGTCAATAAATTGTTTTCTTTAAGACCTTGAATCTTACAAAAAGGGCGAAATTCTTTTGTAAATTTCTATTAGAAATTTTATCTCACAGTTTTTGAATCGTAAAAACGGCATTTTATGGTTGTCGTCAAAGGCAAATTCAAGGACTAAACACGAGAAATTGAAAGAAGGTTAGGCATTTTTATTTTTAATCCTGTTGTATATAATACTAAATTATTTATAAAATCTTTACGGTTATGCTCTGCTCGAGAATAGCTGTTTAACGATTTTTGTAAAATATGTGCTCTTGAAAGAATAATAAATTGCTTTTACAAATTTGCTTTCAAAGAATCTGTAAAAATAATTTTACATATTTACTAGTTTATAAATAATTTATTTTGAAAAATTTCACTATAGCCGTGATTCTTGAATTTTTTCTTACTTTTGATATATATATCAAAAATAAAAACATTATCAACTCCAAATGTGTTTCATTATAAAACACATTTGGAGGTGATAATGTTCTAATTTTTGATATGAAGTCTCCAAGTAAAAAAATTCAGAAATCACGGTTATAATGAAATTTTTCAAAATAAATTATTAAATTAATAATAATAATTTAATAATTTATTTTGAAAAGAAAATATATATATAATATTATTAGAAATGATATTTTATTCAGTTTATGAATATCATTTTTTGTTTAATATTAAAATTCAATTATTTCGTATATTAAACTAAAAAAAATTGTTTTATAACTTGCAAATAATCAATTTATGTATTAAAATAATAGATTGCAATAAATTTTCTTTGTTAAGTAATCAAGGATTTAATTATGAATATTGATATAATAAATGGACTTGCTTTTAGAAACAATTATTTTTCAAACTAAAGTGATATTAGAAATGTTTTTCAGAAATTGAATTTACAGCACTCTAAAACAGAAAAAACAATTATGTAGTATAACGTGAAAAGAATCTTAAATGCATTTTGACTCCGAATCGGGAATGTTTACTACCGTGCATTCAAAACTTCGACAAGGAGAATATATTAAAAATACTTTGTATTTCGAAAGAATCAAATGTTTTTAACATTACAAAAATTATCGTAAAATTAAAAAAAAAATTACTGTTTGCTATTAAATAATCAACTATGTTTTTGACATAAGGTTTTCATTGTGCAAAATATGAGAAATTTTGAATACCTAAATTAAAACTAATGCTAACAAAAAAGTATTCCAGGATCTACCTTCCTCATTGATTTATGCTAATTTAATACTTATCTTTTGAAAATAAATTTCCCTTATTTCGAAATATTTGCATTCCACAGTTTCAGAATTACTGCACGATTTAAAATTTTGCTTTTATTCTCCTACTGTAGTGGTGTGGGTAAGGTAATTATAACTATAGGTAATTATAGGTAATTATAACTCACAGCTTTATTTATACACTCACAAACACCACACACACAGAGAATATAAAACACACCACACACAATTAGAAATATAAAATTTTTAACACATTTTAGAGACATATAATTATAGATTCCTGGAAGTATTCCACTTCTAAGCCGAAAACCCGAAACTTAGTTAAGCGCAGGATTCTCGAAATGTAATTTCTCTCCGGGTGAGAGCCTGTAGGCCAACTAATGTGCCGTGATTCACTAATTATATTTCCTCTTGGGATGAGAGACTGTAAACTAAGCGTTTCTCAACAGAAGATTCCGCTGTACTTTCTCTCGGGTGTGAGTCTGGATTCCGACTGACCATTTCTCATGAGCAACACAAGGGAGGGGGGAGGTGCTCTTACCAGTGTGTAGGAAGCAGTACGATTACAATACACTATATTGTATTAGATACTATGACAACAGTTAGTAAGATGAAATATTTTAACATATATATGTGTTTGTATATATTTTAACATATGTATATATTTATATATATATATATGTATATATATTATATGGATATAACTTTTTAAGCAAATTTTGTTTGTAATTTCAATATTACTTCATACCTTAATTTCATTACAAAAAGAGCATTAGTTATAAAATGTGATTATGCCTTTCTTAACAAGTAAAATCAATTTAAATAAATAGTACAAAATCAATTTCCGAAATATTCCAGTTTATCAAAGTAAAATTAGATAAAATAAAAACAAAGAGTGCCTTAAAATTTATAGCATGCTGGAAGATATGACACGACGTTGAGCTTAGCTTAATTGAAGTGATTATTTTCGAGAAAAATACCAATGATGAATTTTTCTGTATAATATCCTAGAGAAAGATGTTTGACAAATTAAACAATCTCACATCAATCTATTTTTCAACAGTATAGTTTGTTATTACGACAATCTTATTCATGAAAAAAATTCTTTTATTTATTAAAAAAGAAATATTTCTTAAAAAAACATGTTTGCTTATTACGGCATATTTATGAAGAAAAAACATTATCTATCTAAAATCATATCGTACAGAAACCACAATAATTTAATAAAAGCATTAAAGTCAAATTTGGAAAAAATATAGAATTTATCAAAATTCGTCATGCAAAAATATTAAATAAATTATGAAATGAATAAAATCCGAAATAAAAAGAATAAACAAAAAGAAATAAATATTGGCATTATATTCGAAATATGAAAAATAAGAGCATCATTAAAAACTTCACCTGTTTTAGTCAAATTCTGTTTTGCTTTTTTTTTACTGATTTTTAAATTTTTTTTTCAGATTTATTTTATTAAAATCGCTTGCATATGATAATATTATGAAGAAAATATTTTAAACTCTCTGTATTATAATCTTATGTTGCAAGAAATCCCCAAAAAGCGCGCAAATATTGATATAAATATCCCAGAATGAACATAAATACGCCGGTGAATATTTTGGGATATTTTTAAGCATTAAATTTATTACAAATCGTGTCATTGCATGCGAGACCAAGGATAATAATATTTAAATTGATGCCTTATCATTTTGAAAATAGCGCTTTGCAAAATATTTCGCAAACAAATTAATCGTGTTTTTCCAGAAATGTTTTCGAAAAATCTTTTTTTAGAAACTGCAATACTGAATTTTTTTTTCAATAGAAAATGATTACATTATCTTTAAAATACATCTTTAGATCATCAGATTTGTATTCTATTAACAATTTAATTTTATTCTTTTAGAAATAATTTGTTGATAATAATTTCAACAGTAGTTATTTTTATTTATTTTTATGTATCTTTTAATTTCAACCTATCCTTTTTGAAGTGCCAGTTTTTATGATGCAACGCTGTTTAAGACAGTAGACATTGTAAATTTTATAAAGTCATTTACGTTTTAAAAAAATAAGCATTAAATTTTCATGGCTTTATTCAAAATCTTGTTTATACTATATGTTTGCTATTTTAAAAGAAAAACATTTATAGACGTTCTATCGTTTTCTCAAAATCAACTTTTAAGTGAAAATATTGCAACGTTAATAATAAATTACGTTGTAATATTAAAACGTAATACTTATATATTTTATATATTAAACGTTAAAATTATATATTTTGCATGCATAATTTTACTGAGAGTAACAAATCTGCTTTCATTTATCTTAGAATTTAAATATATTAATTCACTAAAAAAGAACGCAAAACGTCGTAAAATATTTCGGTCTAGCACATACACGACAATTGCTTTTTTTTTTTTTTTTTTTCGTATAATTAATTCGTTTATATATAAAACTTTTATAATTCGTTAATTCGTTTATATTGAAAACTTTTTGAAAATTCGAAAAACCATATATTAAATCCAAATATAAAGAAAATCAAAACAAAGAAAATGAAAAAGTAAATAAACATTTAATATGTTTATTTGTGAACATAAATACGCCGGCGAAATAAAAAAAAAAAAAAAAACATTTAATATGTTTATTTATTTTTTCATTTTCTTTGTTTTGATTTTCTTTATATTTGGATTTAATATATATATATATAAAACAGATAATTATAATAAAATATTATATAAAATTTCTCTTTAACAGATAATTATAACAAAATAAACACGTGTATTTCACTCGTGGGTACATCTCCTTTGAATTTATACAGAAATCACCAAGTAAATAGAATAATATTTTTTGAATTATTTTTCATCTGCCATATTTCCCTTATCCGTCTTTTCTCGTAGTATCCCGCAACATATATATTTGATACCGGCTTGTGATAGACGGGTGGTACATCGTGTTTCAGGGTGTATCAATCAAGTGAAAATTATCAAAGTTTCGCAGAAAGTTTGGATACTTATATAAAATTCAAATAATAGGTCTCACTGGCCATCTTGCTAAGGAAAAAGATATTCAGATGAAGTGATTCTGGCTGTATAGTTCCTAATCAACACTAAATCAGGAGTAAATGTTCATTGTTTGATTTCATGGTGATAGAAATTGTGTTGAATATAAATAACTTAACGAATTTATTTTTTGCCCAAAACGAGATATTTATTCATTTTAGTTAATAGCATATGTATTAAAATAATACATTTTTCATCATAATTTTATTCCTTTAATGAAATTAGATAAAAGTTTTTCATCATAAAGTGAACTGATTTCAATGGTTCTTTTTAATATAGTTACAAGTTAAAAATAATATTACCAAGGAAAAAAAGCTTGCAGGCTATATTATAAGCTAAAATATAATTTTTAATTAATAAAAATACTGTAGTTTTTTAAATCAATTTTATTTATCCGTCATTTTATTTCATTGTTGAAATACAAACAGATTAGCTTAATGAAATGTAGCTCACTTGGAGGACATCAGATAACAAAATATATGTAGAAGGTTTATAACTCATTTTAAAATTCGAAATTGAAACGAGTGAAAAGTTAGAGGACATCAGATATCACGGTATAAGTAAGGTGTTTATAGCTCAATTTAACTTTAGAAACTTCATAAAAGCAAAGTGCTTTATTTGCGCAAGATTCATTAAATGTCTATCACCTTTCAGAATTATTGCTTGGGGATATAATGTTCAGCATTTTCCGTTGAGCGCAAGATCTCACTACTTGTTATCGACACGTCAAAGTCCTCACAGTTAGTGCTTACAATTTTTTTCTTCTTTGATTTTGCAATAATTTCTCTCTGTTACGTCATTTAATTAATTCTGCTTATCGTCCATCGCTAAAAAAATTATTTTTTGAACATCATAGGAAACGTTTCAAAAAATTGTTAAAAGAAATCATTTGTATTTAAAAATGTTTAACTTCTTCAAAGAACTTAGCACATCTGTTCACATTCTTTTAATAAAAATAATTCTTATAAAAACTTAGGATCTACTTATTGACTATAATTTTCTCAAATGAAAACAAAGGACACATCGGTTGTCAACATTGTTGAGATTTATTCTATATAGTAAGAATTTTTTTTTTTTTAATATTGTAATATTAAATTGCTTAGGTTCGTATTCTGAAAAAATGGAGTTCAAAATTACTGTAAAATGGTATTAAAAATATATGTCCCGCATGTAAATTTCTCATTCTTTTACAATCTCACTACGCTCAAACACATACATAGGTCGAATTATTTTTGTGTTTTAATTTTTCTTATTGTTGAGTGTTGTTCGATATAAAATGAGTAAATCAAGAAAAAATATTTTTTTTTTCCTTAACAGATTTATCTTCTGGAGAGATTAATGATATCGAGTTTAATTCCAGCCACACATATAAAAAAAGACTTAATTTTGTTAATGCAGTTAAATTTTGCATCTTTTTTTTCACATTAATCAATTCTAAATAGACTTTCTAGAATAAGCAAATAGTAATTCACATTTTTAATCTTTGATGAATTTTTTTTCTTAATATTACATTAATTGTAGAAATAAACATAGTTTATTAATAATAGAATTAAATTTTTCTAATTATAATTATTTCTAATTAATATTTGTCTATTATTCAAATTAAACAATTATGCCTTCCCTATCAAAAATGGACATGTTTGCCTCTATGTAAGTAAAATATTGTAATTTTAATTTTTTATGCGGGAAATTAATATCATGAATAAATTTTTAGAAAAATTCTTATAATTAAATGGAATTGATATTAATTCAAACAATTTCGCTAGTATATTAATTTAAAAAATTTCAAATAAAATTCATATTTTTTAGGAAAAATATTATGCATAGTGATATATATTTTGCTGTCTTAATTGTATATTTGTAATTTTAGCTCTATTATAATATCAGTTTAAACATTAGTTTAAATATTAAATCTTCAATGATTAAACTTAGAAAGAAAGGATTGATATATCAAAATATTTCGCTCCTAATTGAAAATGATAATTAACAGACTATTTCTTTTGCACTCGTTTTTCCGGTTGTAGAATTGACAATGTAACTGTAACCATAGTTTTCTCCATACATATCATAAGCTGGCTTCAAAATTTTCTTTAATAGTTCTTCAAAAATTATGAGGGAATCAGGAATTATTCGTTGCACCATGTCATCCTGATAAGGTACAATCATATGGAAAAGCATACTGATAACTTCCAGCATTTTATAAAGTTAAATCCCTTGTATTTTCTTATAATATTACAAGAAATTTCCAATTTGTCATTTTGACTACTGATAGAAATCTTTATTTTAAATTCCATCTAGTTAAATAATTTTCCAAAGGAATAACAGTATCTCACCTCAATAGAAAGAGATGACAGATGGATTGTCTTGCATTCTGGTTTGCATACGAAGTTAATTAGTGAACCATAAGTAGTATTGCTTTAGTTTATATTTCCCATGGTGCATATGTGTAACTGTATGTAACTATATGTGATGTTGCTAAATATGTTATAATTTTAACATACTTGAGGAACGTTGAGTAGTCAAGTATTAAATATTTTTCAACAGCACTTTGTTTATATCATTCAGTTATCTGTATCTGCTACAGTGTGATACAAAAGTTGATATTTTCATGAATTGATCAATTTTTATTACTTGAAAACACGCAGCCACAATTACAGAGCGTTTAGTTCAATTCATCTTCTACAAATGAAATTACAATAAACGCTCAAAGAGTGAGATGCTCTCTTTCTCACATGAGTTAACGAGGTGGCAAATTTTTATACCATTCCCACCGAGTATAACCTTTTAATGTTATGTACATACTGCTCATCACCTACATTGTGCATATGAATCTTTACATATGACAGTTTCCATACGAAACTTTAGACTGGCTGGATAAACTTCTCAGTAATTTTCTAGGAGATTCGGGCGAGCATTCCTTAACATTTTCTGTAATCTCATCTTCAACTTTAGGCTTAACATTTCGACATATGTGCATTACAGCATCAGTTTCGCCAAATTTATTCGCTACATTTCGAATTGTCATTTCAGATATGTATTTCTTATCTTGAATTTCTCTGTGATCTCAATGTGCACTGCAGCTTAAAACGAAGGTTTGCAATAATATTCTTTTTTCTCTAACGATAGAGACAGGAAAAAAAAATGTGGTTTTATACGCACGTTAGCAAAGCTAAAATTAATACTGCAGATTGGTATATGGCTTTATTAGCAGAACAAAAATTTAACTATGTATCCATCTTTATTACAAAAATGTGCTTTCATTTGTTAAAAGATATTAGTATATACGGCGGTTAAAAAAGTAATTATTCGTAGCATATGCGTATATCAACCTTTAGATCATACACTACAGTATTTCTCCAAATTTGTGAATAATATTTTTGATTGCTCTTGAAGTGTATAATGCTTTCGTATTTAAAATTAGTATCATAATTATTGTAATAAATTATTTAGTTGATTTTATTCCCCTGAAATACTTAATTTTTAAAATTAGATAATATTTTATTTTTACCTGAGGTAAACAAATACAAACAACCTTTTCAGATTTTTTTTTTTCATTTTTTATATTTATATTAAGGATTCACCATGTTTTCTTGAAATAAAATATAGTCAACAGGAAAGAGTTCAAAATTGATAGATCTATCCTTTATTCAAGAACGGGTAGACCTTCACGTTAGACATTTGACTTTGTACGTTCATTTTAAGGACTGGTTGACCTAAGTTAGACTTTGGACTGTGTAAGGATTTTTTTTCGCCGTCACACTTTGGAATCTATAATGGGAGAGGGAGAAAGAGAAAAGAGAGTGTGCAGAGTCGAGTGAAGAGTTCCAGGCAGCACGCAGGGTACAAAGGCTCCCAAACGAACTGGCTCTTAAAGATGATTTCGTATATATTTGTTATATAATAGTGTTTTGTGTATTATCTACTGCAGCTGTTCAGTTCTGCCTTTGCAATTTTAATAACTATGGCAACTAAACAACACGTATTTATTTTAAAAAATCATTTAAATTCGTATTCACGGACAACACTGAATCAAGCCCACACAATTATCCGGCCCTTATTTTTACTTTTGTCAAAAAAGTTTAATTTACTATGTGTTCAAGCGGTGGCATTTAATTAATTAATAATAATCTTTTCCCCGATGAAAATTATATTTGCAAATGTTCCCGTTGCTTAATTGATTTGAAGATGTTAGCATAATAAAAATTAAAAATTAATTTGATAATGTTGAATAATTACGTCTTCCATCTATCAAACGTATTTAATTAAAATATAATTATTTCTTATATCTAGGTTCATACATTAACATCGGGAAAAATTGTAGTGAATGTCTCAGAAATATTTAATTAACAGTGTCTCGGAATTCAATTTCAATAACTACAGAGGAAAACACCGTCTATTATGTGAACATGTAATTATGGAATTACAAGAAAGATGTATTCGTCGGTATTGTGTTTCAATGTTTAATTTTCTGATATCATTTACCTGATAAGATTCTTAGTATCAATTCTACGTACATATACGAAATATTTTATCAGTCTGCTACATTATTAGAAATGATACTTACAATGACAAGTCATTTTTTACCATAATATGTATGCAACTGGTTCCCTAATACAATTAAAATATAAATGAATGGAAACAACTTTATGGCATTAACATTTTCATAAAACTGTAAGAAGACTTTATTTTTGGACTTCATTTCTTAATTAGGAAATTATTTCTTGTCCTTTCCCTTTCTACAATAAATTGTATAGAGAAATTTTTATACAAGGTAATATTTCTCAAATATTATATTAAATTAACTTTTGTGGACGTTGTGCTCCAATGAGTAATAATTCGCTGATGAGGGTAAAGGGATTGCCTTCAGGTATATATTTTAGAGATAGCTACGCATTTGCAGATCTTATAGAAGAAACCCCAGAAAATTAAATTTCCAGCCTGACCGTCCATGCTTACATGTGCTGCCACCATTGAGTCATCTCGTTTCTGAAAGCAGAGATTGCAAACCCCCTCCCGTGACTAAATTTTACATTTTAATTTTTAATTATTACAATTACACCTAAAAGGAACCAACTCCTTTAAACCCCTCCAACCTATTCCTCTCTAAAAGAGTAGCTGCATATTACCCTTAGCCATGGCCCAATCGCCTACGACGGGGTCTTGTGGACCTGGTGTAGGCTTTCCTGCACCAGGGGAATTAGTAACAGCAACAACTAAAAGATTTAAAGTAGCAGCCTCCTCGTGGTGCACTCTGATAACACAAAATCTGCTACTGTGATCGCTTATATCGAGTCACCAAATCTATCTGCAGGCACAGCTCCACCCGCAATGGTTTAACTTCGGATGGGATCTGATCGTTATGTTAGATCATCAATATGGAATCACCAATATATCACCTGCGGCATTGCACTGAACTTATCTATGTGCCTGATGACATTAAAGCGCGCTACTGGGAGGCTCGGCTTCGTATGGCTGAGCAGTAGGAAAAAATGAATCGGCGTAGGAAAAAATGAAAAAAGAAAGAAACAAATCCATTACACCTAATAAATTAAGTGTTTGTTTTTTTTAAAAGCAAAGTTTGATTTTTTTATATTAAATTTTCATTAGGAAAAAATATTTTTAAAAATTCAAAGGATATTTCTTTTTAAATAACTATATATTTTTATGATTCAATAATCAAATAGTGTTTAAAATTGATTGTAAAAATAACATTATTTTACCAGTGAAACGCGTTTTCTTATATTAATAGATTGTTCGTCATTTGAAAAACAACAGAAATTAAAAGTCAATATACTCAGCCTGTAGATGATTAAATAATGAGCTACTAAATGTGCTCTACATAAAGATATTTTCTATTTTATAAATTTAACCATGAACGTAATAGAGTTATAAAGTATTAAAATAGAGCTCAAAAACTTTTATAGGGTTGCTAAATGAGCTCTATAAAAAGATGTTCTGTTCCATTTTATAAATTTAACCAAGTACAAGGTAGATTTATAGAATACTAAAAAAGAGCTACTGGATGAGTTCTAGAAAAATATGTTCTATTCGGTTTTATAAATTTAACCATGAACAATAAATGGATCTTACCTCTGTACTCGATTTCCAAGTGCAATCTTGAACAAAGTAGGATCTGTCACTGAAAGTCCATGGGTGGAGTTCTTGTTGAGTACAAGACAAAGGCTTGTTTTTCTGGAGCATTCATAATGAACATTAATTATTTCACGAGGAAAATAAAAGAATCGTGAATAATGAAGTCGAAAACTATACTTTCTGAGTCATCAACACTATGGCAAAAGTTTTTGCTGGTTTCATTCATAGATGAGAGAATGCAATTATGACTTCTACTAACTTCAGCTATCCTAATTACTTAAAATGATCTTTTAATACGAGAAACAACGCCATCAATCTTCATTATATCATTATGAATGCATGAAAAATGCAACACTCTCAACTAAATGAATCCAAAATACGCATCAATAATATTGATCTTTGCTGTGAGAAATTTAGTGATAAAATGAAATGCGCTGTTTTAAATTGAAATATTCATTAAAATATTAATCTATCATTTATAAATTTTATTTAGACAGTTATAATACCCAATATTTCAAAATTTGAATATATTAAAAAAGATAAAGGTGTCATTTTTATCAAGTATAAAATGATTCCTAAATAACTGTTGGGAAATGAATTAACACCGTTAAAGTATCTGTTTCTCAGTATTTTTGTTTCAATAAATATGTATTTCACAGAACAAATATTTTATTATTTGTTATTCCACTTTCATTATTACTATAATTCTTAAATTTTCATAAAAAAATTAGACACATATTTTTCAAAAAATGTTTAATTACATTATTCTGTTCATTATTATTAGCTCTTGGCTTTTCAGAATCTTGAGGCTTGACAGAATCTTTTCAACAACATGATAATTTATTCAGATCATAGTCAAGAAACACTTTTATTACAATTGCTATGAAAACATTTTAAAAAATGCATTTAACTTGATACGCATATAAAGATTTTGACTCCTGAACTTAAATGTACCAATTATTTGAAAACTCTTATTAATCTAATAATTAGAAAAAAGGCAAAATTACAAAATTGAACGATAAATGAGAACTTCATGATACTTCAAAAATAATAAAATTCCTTAAATAATTTTATAGTCTAATTAAAATAACGTAATCCCAATAATATAAAATCTATGAGAATTGAAGAACATCCAAAAAAAATAAATTTATCTTTTTTAAATTTAATACAGGAGCTTAATATATGGTAATGTTTATTTATTCTCAAAGTTTACAATGTCCTCATAATTACAATACTTTTATGTGATAAATAAATAAATAATTATTAACAATTAATATATTTTTAATTATATGATAATTACATAAATTTTGAAGAAGAGCAACTTGAAATGATACTAATGAAATCTAAGGGATAATTAATTTAAATAGAATTTGTGAAATCATTTTTCTTGTAAACTGTAATTTATGAAGCAACTGAATATATTTTTAACTTTTTAAGATTTGTAATCAATGATTAAATCTGGAATTAACTGGATTATAATTATATTTATATTTCACTTCAAAATTAAAATTTTCCTACTAATCAAAAAAATTTTAGAGCAAAGATAATAATTAAAATGAAATGTTGAACCCTTAATAAGTTCGAAGGAATTTTAAAATGTAAAATTCCAATTTTGAATTCTTTAAAATTGGTTAACCATTCTTAAAAATAGTGTAATATAGAACTTACGTTTTAAGGACAAACTTTATACTACTAAATGCACCCTTTACAATAGTTATCAGTTCAAACATAAAGGTACAGTTTTCTGCGATAAAAACATTTGTTATTATTAGAATTACTCCATATTATACTATAATGCATAAACTGTAAATTTTTAATATTTTACTTATTTCTATTGTGTAAGATAACAAACTAATTTCATAAGTATGTCAATCTTGCAATATCTATACTAAAGTATCTTTGCATTTTCAGCAATTCTGTAAAAGTTCATTAAAGTTTCTCACTTTATTACGTTAATACTAGCGTAACCGGCTACATCGGGGCAATTAAATATATTTACTATTTATATTTATTAGTATTGCCCTCTTAACATCTTATGATTTATGATTGCTGCCCTCGATACATTGCAAGTATCTTAGTTGGTATCCTGAAGGCATAAAATATGTTGTTGGCAAACGCCAATCTGTTGGCAATTAATTCTTAAGGTTGTGCAATAATTTGTAAACTCAATTAAATACTACTAGTGTAGGGCACATAAAATTTATAAATGCTGTAAAGAAATTTGTTATCTTGAATAGTACAAGCAATAATCAGAAGAATCCCCTAGTTCAATTAGGCAAAGATGGGAGTCTTAAAATATAATTGCATATTGAAAAATAGTCAGCAAGCTAGTAGTTGATTGGCCATGATTCTACTCTGAGCTCTGCTCTGCGAGTAGTTTTAAAATTAAACAAAGCATTAAGCAAATGGCAGACCAGAATTTTTATGCTCCAAAGTATGTGAATTTTAAATCATTTGGATGACGAAAAACATTTAGTTGTATTAATTAAAGTTGGCACAAATTTATCCATCAAATAAATAATCAGTCTCAAATATAAAAAGCTTATTTTGTTACTACTTTCATACTACAGTTCACCTTCATTTTCTTGTTATTTCGATAATTTATAATAACAGCAAATAAGGTTTAAATAAATCCTTTTTTTTTTTCCGTCATTTTATAGATTGTCCTCAAACAACTAGTTAAACTAGTTATATGTCTAAGGTTGAAATGCTTTATTTTCGAGTTTATATGTTTTCTCAAATTTGCCACTTGTAAATGTTCGTGACGAGAAATCTAATTTTGCTACTTGTAAAGTATTTTTATTAATTCTGAAATGAAAGAAATATTTTATATTAATCAGATAATTAAAGAAACTCGCTTGCCTTTTATGAATTATCCAGCTAAATTTAAATTTAATAATGCATCCAACTATTATTGCCAATTCTAATGAGTTATTTAATAAAATTATTTTTTAAACAGACATAAACTTAAATTTTATTTGAAAACATTTAATATGGAATTATATTGTTACTTTTGTTGTTTAATTTTTTATATAAGTCCTGATTGTAGAGTGACTAACAGTCTAGCGCTCGTTGCCATAGATTTCGGGTTCGAGTCCTGCCTGTACCATAGATGTTTATAGTGGTGCGGAATCCACTTTAAACGTATGTCCCGGCCTAATTTGACTGTAGAGTGTAGGGCTAACAACCACCTAAAAAGTCCGCGTCACTGAGCCAAGTCAGACCTCTACTTACTGGTGCTCCATCACAACAGAAGATGCTTCGCCTTTCATGAGACCGCATGGATTCTTGAACTTGCTCTAGATGTTGCTGTCTACCAAGTGGGATAAGAAACAACAATAGCTTTTGATATTGATTTTTCTTTTACTCATTTAGCAGTCATACAACTAAAAGATTAAAAAAAAATCTTCAATCGGCGAACTTTTTTCCTTAAAGTTAAAAAAAAAAAAAAAATTAAGGGCCTTACGCAATTCAAATTTATCTGCTTAGTAAATATTTAGCCAGTGACATTCTTTCAGGCAGACAGTGGAGAAGTCTTCATAAACCAAATGGATCTTCACAAATGCTTTAAGCCGTAGGTCCCGATCTAATATGACTGTTGGGCTGATAACTTTACCCCATAAAAAGTCATCGGCACTGAGCGTCAGACTTCTACCTACGTTTGCTCCATTACAACAGAAGATGTCCCCCCCTTTTTCCCACCATCCATGAGGCCACATGCGTTCTTGGATTTGGTCTAGATGTTGCTGTCTACCAAGTAAGACAAGAAACAACAACAACAGTTTTTGATATTGATTTTCTCACTGAATTAGACAGTACATAACCTGAACCTCAACCCCCTTTGATATTTAATCGCTGACTTCCAACATTTACTTGAAAAGGTGAAAATAACTAAGAGATAAAAATATCTTCTATAGACGATCTTTTTTCCCTTAAATGGAAAGTTTAAAAAAAGAAATTAAGGACCTTACACAATCAAAATTTATCTGCTTAGTAAATATTTAGTCACTGACATTCTTTCAGGCAAATAAAGGAGAAAGAAGTCTACACAAATCAAATGGATCTTCACAAATGCTGTTTTCCCAAGTAAGCTAAAATTGGGATGACATTAAATCACTATTTTTAAAACGATGCAAGACATTCACACATTATTTTTAAATTCCTCAACCCCCTTTGATATTTAATCGCTGACTTCCAACATTTACTTGAAAAGGTGAAAATAATTAACTGAATACACAATCAGAAATTTCCATTGGGATTAAAAATAGAAATTAGCTACTTAAAAATAGTTTTAATTTCCTCACTTTTGTAAATGTTACGTCAATGGGTTTCTTTCGAGCCAACAAAAGAGAAAGAAATCTTCGCAAATCAAGTGGGAATTTTACAAACTAAGGTTTCTTTCCAAGTAAACAGAAATGGTGATGACGCCAGCAAATCTGTTGGGAATTTCGAACAAGCAGATGTAATCCCAACAAACTTCTGCAGGTGCAATCGATAAGACATTGGGACTTCTGTGTGTGATTGTTGCAGATTTGTTTAACTTGGGCAGCTCGCTTCCTAGAAAATTCTGCTTCAAATTGCTAAACGAGTTTGCTGTGTCAAGGAGCTGTCATAGAATTTCTTGGCAAAGTAATGGGTATCAAAAGATTTTAGTCAGTGTTTTTTTAAGCAGTTATGAGTTTGTTTTAAATGACTTGAAAACTTGAATATTCTACGCAATGGAATTATTTCTAATCAAAACTTTCTTCACTTAAATTAGTTTGGCGTATTAGTTATTAACGTACATGGAATTAAAATGCTCAAATAATAATATTTTGTGTGTTAAGATTTTCAAATTCAATATAATTTTCTCTAATAATAAGCTAGGATTCTTGAAATTTGTGCTTCAAATTGTTATAGTTGGTGAACAAGTTTGCTGTGCCAAGGAGCTGTCATGGAATTTCTTGGCAAAGTAATGGACGTCCAAGTATTTTAGTAAATGTTTTTTTAAAGCATTATAATAAAATGCTTTGAGTTTGTTCTAAATTAATTTAAAATTTGAACATTCTTCGCACTGGAATTATTTTCAGTTTAACATTTCTTCACTTGAATTAGCTTGACTTATAAGTTATTAACGTCTATGGAATTAAAATGCACAAATAATAATATTTTGCGAGTAATATACAAATTAAAATGTTCTTAATTACGTTATTAATTTCTTACGTAGGACATACTGAACATACGTTTCTGAAAGGTTATTTTAATTGGGAGATAGTTCAATAATTAGTTGACTCATGGCATGTATGAGTGAGTTTCCAAAGATTTTACCATATCCCTGCATTGGAGATAATCATTTCTCCTTAGTTTTAGTAGAGTAAATAGAAAATATTTAATCTTACATATTAGTCACTTATTAAGTACTGTACAGTAATTGTTTTTTTACATATTTAAATACAAAATGATATGCTCTGGTTATTTGATCTTTAAAGTAAAACAGATAACTAGGGACAAAAACAAATGCACTGAAATTAACAAACTCCAATCCAAATTTTCTGAGATCCTTTTTGAACTGCTAAATACAATCTGGCATGACAATTTAAAATTGGTCATTTTTTTATTATATAAAATCATTCATAGAAAGTACAGAATAAAAATTGAGGCATTTATAGGGTACACTAAAACATAGTTAGGCAATATATATTTATCCAAACATACTGACGATCATCTCATAGCTAAACTTCAAGTGTTCTTCTAAATTGCAAGCAAACTGCTTAAACAAAAGGCACTTTATTTAGAATATTTGTATTCAACTAGCACATAAGTAAATGAAACAAGGTCTTTTCATAAACACTCTATTATACTTCTTACATTTCCTTTCGCGTGCATTCTGGTAATAAAAGTTGTTGCAGCATATACTACGAAAACGACTTTCTACAATATGTGATTAAATCTTATATCTCAAAAATACCTTTTTACAGCGCTAAAAATGATTTGTTTCATTTCATTTCATTATGATGTTAAAAATAAAACATATCACAATAATCAAGAAAACAATTATCTTCGTGTCTCATAACTAAAAACGCTCTCTCTGTCTTTTTTAGGGAGCGAAAAGTGCATTAGTGTAACCGATATATCTCGGTAAATGTGGTGAGTCGCATGTTAAATGAAGAATTGGTGAACGTGCCCAGATTAACGATGGGCAACATTTCTAAAAAAGACCGCAAAAGCAATTATAGCCTATTGTGGTCATTTCATAAATTGAACTTGTCCATCATATTAAAGATTGAAATCTTATTTGTGCATGTTTCGTCCTTAAGCAACTAAATGAAATTCATTTTAAGTACTAAGATTATTTATTATTTTCTCATGCAAACGTGTCCACAATGCATAAATCAAAACTATCCAGTTCGCACCCCTGCACCATTATGAACTTGGTGTAACATGAAGTCGTAAATTTTCCTTTAAGGCTTTCCTTATTAACTTAATGTTAATGAAGTTTTATAATGTTTAATTATCGATTTACATTTTATATATTTTTTGAGATATTTCTTATTTCTTCTTTTTTGCGTGGTCTGCGATGTTGTACACTGCTATGTGTATTCATCCGGCAAAGTATGTTTACACATGCTGTTTTGGCTATCCCATTTGGCGCGTAAATGAGATTTGGCGAAATCGGAACCCTAAAGTTCAGAATCACCACAAGAACTATTAAATTCAATTACGACAGGAGCATGACAAAATTTAATAACTTTAGAACTTTACGAAGAACAATTGTTCAAATACTACAAAAAACACTACCAAATTCAGACAGTGAAGTCTAATGAGTGAATAATTAAATTAACTTTTATAAATATAAACTAATTTTTAGATACTATTTGAGAATATTGAATTAATAATCTGTTTATATTTTGAAAACCAGACAGTCCAAAAGGAATTACAGATCATGTGATTTGATATGGGTCAATCGTTATACTTAGCTACACATATGTCATGCTAGTTTTAAACACACATAATAAAATCGGTAAAAATCTAGAATCCTGTACTCTTTATGACAAATGCATCGCCAGGATGCCAATTTGCCAAGTAAGCATAATAATGAATACACCAGTTAGTTGCCGCGGTAAAATAATATTACGGCAAAATCCTTCACTGGGATGCCAAATCACAAGTAAACAAAAAAAATGACTGCAGAAGTTCTATGCTATTGTAAAACGTTATTTCACCAAAATTTATTGCCAAGCATTGCTATTACGTCAGAATTAGTAGCCAAACAACTATTACAACAAAGTTTATTCCTGAAATTGTTTTTAAGCCAAAGTTTATCACTTTATTATTACATGGAATTATGTTTTGCTAATTCACAGAAATATATCATTTTGACACAGATAATAATCGTTGTTACGATAAAATTACGCCAAAATTATTTGTAGCACGGCAATGTTTTTTTTAATAATGGCAAAAAAAAAAAAATAATAATTTACGATGCCGAATTCGAATGATAAAACAAAATTATTTAAAAAAGGTACCAAACCAATAACTTACATTTAATTCTGAAATATCCTTTGTTGGAGGCGAAAATGTTCTTTTTATTGCCTTATTAAAATGTGTGTTATTGTAGATTATTAAGGAGATCCTTGGCCGCATTAAAACGTGTCAGTGCATCAAAAACCAACAGAAAAATTCCAACTGCCTTTTTCTTCTATAAACTAACGTTCTAAAGTTGAAAAGTTACATTTTTCCACGCGAATTCAAATAATGGTTGCCGCAAAACCTTAACTATGTCAAAAGCATAAAAAAGAAAATCAGAAAACCGAATAATTTAATGCGTTCAATCGACGTTTTCGCCGTGAACTAACGTTCTAAAAATAAAAAAGTAACATTTTTTGCGCGAATTCAAATAATTGTTGTTATAAAATCTTAATTATGTCAACACCATGAAAAGAAAATAAATTTTTTGATAATCAAATATAAATTGTTAACAATCTAAAAATCGTTTTCTTGCTTGTTTCGTATTTTTACGAGTGGAAATATCATAAGAATAGTTTATTTGCTGTATCAGTGGCCGACATACGTCATACGACAGTAATTTCGGAATAAACAGAATATCAAATAATCGGAATATATATTTATGTTCTTTATTTACTATAAAAAAAATTCTGCGAATAACTATTAAATAGAAATAAATAGTCCTTATATTGTTCCGAAAAAAAGAATTTCTCTAGAATTTTGTAACCCTAAAGAAATTGTTGGAACATTGGGGAAATATTCCAGGTTGCAAGATTGGCGACGGCCTCAGGGGTACAATATTTTAGATTTCAACTTAGTATTTATACTTATTTTTTATTTTATAGCTTCACTTTTTTTTGGTTATCAAAAACAATTTTTATTTTTGAAAATACTATTAAATGTGCATGTGATTGAAAATAAATATATACCTTTATTAATTTTAAATCAAATAAGAAATTTATTTTCAATTTATTTTTTACAATAACCATTTTATACAGACTCTCTGGAAATAGAGAAAACTGTCTGAAAGTGTATCATATTTCTTCAAAAGTGTATCAGAAAAAGTGTATCATATTTCGTCATATTTCCTACTTCATAGATAACCAAAAAATTTTAATTATTCAATTCTTTCTATTAGTTCACACTCTCCCTATATATATCCTGTTCAAATTTTCAATAGTTAATAAAATACTTTTTATTCATCCACTCAAGTTCAAATACATTTTTTTTTAACTTGTAGTGGATGACACTGGATGTTACAAGTTTTAATTTAACATCAGTTACAGTTTTACAGTTTTTTCAGTTTTTCAAATACAGTTTTTTCAAATATTAATTAATTCATTAAATTTAATTAATTAATTTTAGTTTTTTTTAGATTTAAGTTGCATATATCAACCAATAGATGATGCCAAATAAACTTAAAAAAATAAATGAAAATTATTTATAAAGGACTTTCTGCAATATAGCGAAAAAAAAAGAAGGAATTGACTTTAAAAAAAAAAAAATTTATATTACTTGTATTTTATAGAAAATTATTGAAAACATGTACATTAATAATTATTAAATTTTAATATGCGTATTGATTCACTGCATTTAATAAGTTTTCAAACTAATATTCTAAATACTAATATTGCTAATTATAATATTGTTGATTATATATTGTTAAAATGTAATGATATTATAATAACAACATAGCAAATACAAAATAAACGAATTAAATATCCAAGTTGCTGTGATATTTAATAATTAATTAAAGATAGATTTTAGGGAAAGGCGGCAACGGTAAAAAAGATAAAATGCTTGAGAAAAACATAATTAATTTGAGTTATAACTGAATCCATTTATAGGTAAAAATAATCAACCCCACAATTTAATTTTGATAATTACAATTATTAATGTCTTTATATATGATAAATCTGTTCTTGTTTTACAAAGCCGAGCATTAGTCGTTGGTTATTAGTCACTAAAATGACAAATATGTGTTATATAGAGTACACCACGAAGGGCCTGCAAAACTACATCCATATTTTGAAACCTCAGCTTGGAAAAAACACCACAGAAATTAATATAGGTGGGATTTCTCACCGTCTTCGAGCCTACAGAAAGTCACTCGGTACCACAGATATCGGGTTCGAATCCCATCGGTGCCATGATGTTTGTAGTGGTTCGGAATCCACTTTAAGCAGTAGGTCCTGGTCTCATATGACCGTAGAGCGTCAGGGAGCCCAATCAGACATCTTCTCATTCACATCAATCCCAAACTGTAAAGGGGCAATTCAGCTCTAGGCACAATGATTTGCTGTAGTGTGGTGTAATAGTAGTAGTAGTAGTACAAGCCTACAAAAAGTACATTCTGGCCATGTATTATAATGCCTATCACCAATACAGACGACGAACTGTTCGATTTCTCATGAACAGGTTTCGAACTGGTATCACGGCTCTTTCACCGCCGGGATTCGAACCCGAAACCTGTAAGCGCCAGAGCGCTAAAATTCAGCCCAATAAAGTTTAAGTATTCAATTTTTAATTTTTTTAATAAAACAAATATGCGTCATCTGTTTACTGGATTACATCAAGTTTACTGGATTTTGACTCTGTTAAGAAAAATATGACACTAATCATTTTATTCACAATGTACGAAAAAAAATTTCCCTTTACATTTCCAGTAAAACAAGAAAATAATTTTAACAAGATATTCATTAAATCAGGTGTATGTAATTCTCGATTCACATGCATGAAATTCATTTCTTTTGTTAAGAAATTAAATATGATGAATAATTTGCTCAAATATTTCTGTGATGCTTTCTTAGACATTGCTCAAAAAAAGACTGTTAGTTTTTATCCTCTTTTGATATGCAAATAACAGTTATTAAGCGAATATAAAGGAAAAGATTTAATTAAGTGTCAAGGCGAAGTAACATGTCGCCCATATAAAATTAGATTCTTTTATATGACGGAAGGTGTCTGGTAACTCAATTTTGAACATCACAATTCTAATTACAGTTTTCTACACCTTTGCAGTTTTTTTCAAAGAACATCATAATTAATGTTCAAAATGTTATACATTTTCCAATTTTAATATAAATTCAGCTGCTTAGCAATGTCTCTTGATAATATTAAATAAAAATATCACGAAGTTATTTCTTCTAATTTAATTCAACATATCAAAATATTACAATTTTTTAAATCAAAATAAAAAAAGATTAGTTATGTTATATTTATAAATTTATAGTTTTAGAAGTAAAGAAAAATAAAAAAGTTAAGTTAGATACGATTAAATTTTTATTACATTAATTTACATTTTATTTATGTTATAAGGGTATTTTTCTTTTGTGATAATGTTATTTATTAAAATTTTGAAATTAAAAACTGTACTGTTGTGGCTTTTGCAACTCTGGATAGTCGCTGGGTGTGGTTGAGAGTGGAGACTTAGGTTTGAGAATTAACACCTTTATTTACACACGCACAAACAACACGCATGTAAAATTAAAAACAGAACAATTTACACATTGAAAGACATATAATTATAGATTCGTGAAAGAATTCTACGAATAAGAAAATAGATACTCAAGTACGCGCTGGATGCGCGAAATATATTGTCCTGGTGAGAGTCTGTAGCCCAATACGCAGGATTGAGTTGAATATATTTCTTCTCGAGATGAGAGACAATAAACTAAACATTTCTCAATAGAAGAGCGTGATTGTGCTGTACTAAACGTTTCTCAGCGGCAGCGCCTATTGAACAGTACTTCCCATCGGATGAGAGTCTCGATGCCTACTGACCGTTTCTCCTGAACGCCACAGGGGACGCTCTTGTACTTCGTGTTCCTAAAACCTAATTTTCGTGGGAAATGTAAATTTTTAATATCGACTTGCAGTAAACTTTTAAATGTATTACTACTATTATCGAAGATTAAGCAGAAACTAAAATCTTGCTTTTTATTTAATTTCTTTATATTTTATAGTTTTTTTAATACAAGATTATTCGAAACAATTGTCAAGATTTACAAATAATACTTACAACTTTGTTATTTACAATAATAATAAGAAAAATTTTGAACACAATACAGAAAGAAGATTAAAAAATTGTGTACTTTATAACTTTAGTGAGATTCCTTTATTCACGCAAACAGCATCCGAATGGTAGTCCAGATATTTTTTTTTCTTCTAATGCAGCTGGCAAACATTTAGACAGCTAGGTCTTGAAACAAGCGCTGCACAGACGTTATTTAGACAGCTTGGATAAGCCACGGACGCGGAGTCAATTGAATGCCTTGAATTAATTCCAACAATGTATTAACAATTAAATGAAGGGCTCTGTTCGTTTCTTTGATTACAACAATGTATCTCTAAATAATAAGCCCTATTTTTATCTTAAATTCCAACAATGGATTATTAAATGAAATGTTTTAAAAATTTGCCTACTTTATAATTCTTCAATGTGATTCTTTTATTTACATAAACAGCATCTAAATGATAGGTCTAGTATCTAGTCCAAATATCTAGGTAGATACTATGAAAAATGTTCACAATCACTAAAGTCAATACATTTGCTAAGCTTTCTTTGTTCTTTTAATTCCAACAATGTACCAACAACTAAATGAATTTCTCTGTTGGTTTTTTTGATTACAACAATGTATCAATAATTAAATCAAGATAACTGTTCGTTTCTTTGATTACAACAATGTACCTCTAAATAAAAACTTTTTTTCTTACATTCCAACAATGGACCATTAAATGAAATGTGACAAAATTTTTTGTTCTTCATAATTCTATTAGTTTGATTGCTATATTCACACAAACAGCATCCAAATGGTAATCCAAATATCTAGGTAGATACTATGAAAAATGTTCACAGTCACTGAAATCAATATTCAATGTATGTCAATTCAATATATCAATATATTCAATATGTCAATTTCCTATGCTTTCTTTGTTCTTTTAATTCCAACAATGTACCAACAATTAAATGAATTTCTCTGTTAGTATTTTTGATTATAACAATGTATTAACAATTAAATGAAGGGCTCTGTTCGTTTCTTTGATTACAACAATGTACCTCTAAATAATAAGTTAAATTTTTTTTCTTACATTTCAATAATGGACCATTAAATGAAATGTTCGATTCGTACCTTTGTTTACAACAATACGGAAAAAGATCTGAACACGATACAGAAAAGAAAATTAAAAAAAAATTGTATTTTATAACTCTTCAGTGTGATTCTTTTATTCATACAAACAACATCCAAATAGTAGTCCAGATAACTAGGTAGATACTATGAATAATGTTCACAGTCACTGAAGTCAATACATTTCCTATGCTCTCTTTTTTCTTTTAATTACAATAATGTACCCCAATTAAATGAATGGCTCTGTTTGTTTCTTTGATTACAACAATGTATCAGCAATTAAATGAAGGGCACTGCTCGTTTCTTTGTTACAACAATGTACCTCTAAATAATAAGTTATATTTTTTTCTTACAATTCAACAAAGGAACATTAGAGGAAATGTTCTATTCTTGCCTTTATTTACAATAATGCCGAGAAAAGATTTAAACACAATACAGAAAGAAGAAAAAACAATTTTGTGTGCTTTATATTTCTTCAATGTAATACCAATATTCACAAAAACAACATCCAAATGGTAGTCCAGATTCCAGGCAGTCTTCATAGAAACTATGAAGAATATTCACAGACGCTGAAGTCAACACATTTCCTGTGCTCTCTTAGTTCTTTTGATTCCAACAATGTACCAACAATTAAATGAATTGCTCTGCTCGTTTCTTTGATTGCAACAAGGTACCACTAAATAATACCCCTATTATTTCCTAAGATTCCGACAATAGACCATTAAATGAAATGTTCCATTCGTTCCATTTCAACAATATAATATTAACTGATAATTTTTGTTCATAAAATTTATTTAATCATAGATGGCTTCATTATCTTGTTCATAAATCAATATCATTACAAATTCAAGGACTCATTCTGCTGTAAGTGACTTACAAGTATTGAATGTATATAAAAGGCTCAAATTTGGTCCCATTGAAATCTCATGAAATGCAGCATAGTAAAAACATTAAAACAACAGTCATTAGAATCTATTTGATTTGATAAATCAAATGAGAAAGAACGATTTATCCCAGATAGTAAATTTATTTTAAATCTATAGCTTCAAACATCATTTGCAAGGGTTTAAAAATTAAAATAAGTTGAGTAAAAAAATTAGATAATTTTAATGCTAAATTATGAGCATGTTTTACTGATTATTTTAAACGGAAAGGAAAAGAAATTTTTCGTATTGAAACATTTACTATTAATGGAATTGTTATCCAATGGAAATTGTATTGTATTTGTATTGGATATTATTTGGTATAAATTATTTTCACTGTAAAAAAATAATCTGAACATATATCATAAATTCTGCAAAAACTAAGTGAGGTTTATAATTATTACACTTGAAAAATTATTATTAAACTAAGGTATAATAATAAAGATAACAATTTTCACTGTTATTCTTAAATTCATTCAGAATTTTCAAGCATAACATTAAAACTTTTATGTTTAAATATTTTACATGTAAAAGTAAATATTTAGTATATTTAGTATACCAGTAAATATTTTAATACCCAAAATTTTCTGGTCATAAATAACATCTGGTAGGCTAGTTGATTAAAATTCAATTTCTACTGTAGTTAAAATTAATACTTTGGAAAAGAAAGTACTGTGATGATAGTAACAAATATCTCACATCAATAATCTCCTTACAAGTGTAAATTTACCTGATTTTTTTCTCCATACAATACTTAAAGGCAATTCTTGCGAGAAACTTCTCTTTTGTGGATTTCTTCAGAAAATTTCATTCTCTTTTTAAACGTTATAATTAATTTCATGTTATACTAAGTAGAGCAAGAAGCTCTTGATGAGAAGAAAAAAGAAAACTTAATAAAACCGATTTATAATATTTTCCAAATGCAAGTATTGAAGTCATTGGAATTTATTTGGTTTTGAATTATATTTATGATCTTAATAATACATTCTGGAATAGAAGCAAAGTCATAATAAAGAAAACCAGCAATTGAAAGATAAAAAAATGAAATATACCAAAAGAATTTTAATTGTGATTTTATTTAACATTTAGAAAAAAGTCTATGATGAGAGAGGTATGAGATCAAAACAGGGTAAAACACACACAGCAAAAAATGAAAATAATAAGAAAAAAAGTCAATGCCTAATCAGCAAAGTACTAATCCCTCCAATATCTTTTCACTTTGGAGTCCGCACATCTTCTTACCGCCGGGTATCCTGCTACATGGTGTCTTTCCATGATCTCGTCTTTCTCACAGAGCAGGCAAGTTGGGCTGTCAAAAATGCCAATGGGGTACAGATGACTCGCCAAATAGTCATAGCCCACCATAAGTCTCAACATCACAGCTGTCAAGGGAATGTTGAATATCTACTTTCTTAAATTGGGAAAGTCCCTGTTGCAGTTGCAGTCCGATTGGCAATCCCGATTGCAAGTCCTACGACGGTGATCACTCTTGGAGCGTTGCTGCATGCCGATAATAATATATATTTTAGCCTCCTAGGACGTTTTCAGGGTAAACCACGGGAAGGTAGATTTATTGTAGCACCACTTAGAAAAAAAGTTAATTTCTTCTATTTATTTCGTGATAAGACGGAGAGTTGTAAATAATTTTATGCCAAAGAAAAGGACTTTTAATAATCATCCGAAGGCCTATTGGTCTATGGAAATTTTCAATGTTTTTTTTTTCTGATATAATATGTAATAGCGGGATAGTTATTGCAGAACTGTAAGTCCTTCTCAGAAAGCATTACAACTTCCTTGCAATGGCAACAATAATATCCTGGTACATTATGTAACACATAATACATAATTTCTTAAGGGAGTAAAAATTCATTTTTCTAAAACAGATTAACACATTTTTTGTAGTTCAACAAACTTTCTTAACTGAAATTATTCTGTTAAGAATAAGGGAAAACTAAATTATACAAAATAAAATTAAAAAGTACCACATATTCATTTATTATATTGACTGGAAGTTGCAAATTTTATTGCGAATAATATATCAGATGATAAAGCATTTAGGATGAGATTGAGTGGATACAGATCTTTATTTAGTATCTAGAGTATAATAAACTACTACTATACAGTTATAATTGTAGGTCCCGTCTTGTAGATATTACATTCTCCTTATAACCTTTAGGAGATTTATTCTTGTATACTGATTAAAACATCGTGTTTTCGATGGAGTAAACAACAACAACAAAATATCAGGTCCCATTTAGAAAAAAAAAATTCCTAGTATTTTTTCTGTAATCTACTTAAGTCGAAAAAAATATTACTGTTATGCATTTTTATAGTCTTGAAGGCTTATTCAATGCCTTCCAAATCCACAAATAAAAGTAAAGCCAATATAAAGAGAGCCAATAAATAAGGGATAAAAAAACCGGAATGTACCGAAAGAATCCTAATTGTGGTACTTATTTATTGCTGCCGAAAGTAGCGAGTTTTCATTAGAGCAGGAACGTATTAGAAAAAGGAGCAATTGTGATGATATAAAGCTCCTGCAAGTCTTCATTTCATGCCTAGTAATGACTCCAAGTCTTCTAGGTACTGGCTTTGCAAACAAACATCACACAAAGAACAAAAAAGGAATCCCACAGGCCGATGTTTAGAGTCATAAACTCTAGCAAATCACTTTTTGTTTACTCTTTTGGGAGAAGATTTTGAGGTTAATAAACCTTAAAATAATTCTTTGGTTGGGGTATTGGGGCCGGAAAGAAAATATTTATTCCGCGTATTCTTCTTTTGCCAGAAAAATACGACTTTTTTTATGTTTAGTTGTCATTCATCGATGAGAAAGCGGGGATTAATGACTGTTTACTCGTAAGATTAGGGAAATAATCAAAGGAAGAATAAGTGTTTTCGGTTGCTTCGAGCAAAGAATTGGGTATCTGTGGCTAATGAGTTATTCCAAAAGTATGCGAGAATTCCAGAAGGAATAATTTTCTTTCTTTTCTTTGGCCTAGATTAACTCATAGTATTATATTCCATGATCAAAGAAATAGTAATGGTGAAAAATGTTCGAATTTTGGAAAATTCTTTAAATTATTTATAAGTAAAAATAAAAGTTTTTTGTTGTGTGTTGGAATTCTTTATATCTTGAAAACCATATGTTGGAAGTTCATCTTTTAATCATATGCAATAAATGCCAAAAGTATTTACACTTCAGATACCATGGTGCATTTAAACGCTTTTATGAGACAGATTTGCTTGATTTCAAATTTTGAGCAAAAAGTCCATAAAACATTGTCTTCATTTCTTAATTATATGCCATTTATTTCATTAATTCTAATGCGGAATTTAGACCACGTTATAAATAAACTAAATACCATTACAAATTAAATAATAAAAATAATATATAATACAAAACTATTGCTCATCAGAAACATTCGCAAATCAAAATAACACTCAACATATTTGATTCTTCGCTCTACGGTCAGTTTCTGCACACTTTGGTCTAGTTAAACTGGGACCTACAGTTTAACGTGGATTACGAACCACTACTACTATTACGTCACACCACATCAATGCACCTATAGCTGAGTTGCCCCTTTAGAGTTTGGGAAAGATGTGACTGAGAGAGAAGTCTGATTGGGCTCTGTGACGCTGTATGGTTATATGAGACCAGGACCTACGGCCTTAAAGTGAATTCCGAACCACTACAAACATCCATGTCACCGCCGGAATACGTACAAGAAACCTGCGCTACCGAGTGATTACGAACCACTAGCAAACATCGATGCTACCATCAGAATTCGAACTTGAATCCTTTGGTATCAAAGGCCAGTGCTAGCCAGTTGGCGTTCAAGTAGCCAACTTTTTTTTAACAACATTAGTGTTAATATTTTGTAGGATATCCATTAGCTTTGATTATAGCTTCGTGCGTTTCGAGATCAATACCACCAAATTTTGTATTATTCCCTGTGATATTCATGGCAATTCTTTAAAAAGAATTATTTGCGGGTCATTTTTTTTCCTAGAGCGTTTGATCTTGATAGCCTTTTCTTATGCGGTGACTTTGGAAGTGTAAAATGTCGCTCCAGAATATTAAATAATACCATAGCTTAGCATTAATTCTTTTTATGCTTAAGCTTATTGTCATACTAAAAAAATTTTAAAAACTCATTCACGCGCAATCTAATAATCACTTATTTTGCAGAATTTCATCATGTACTCATATATCCAATAAATAATTTGCAATATTTTTAAAACTTTATGAAGTCATGCATTCCCAAAATGTATACCTCCTCTTCGATGCTTTAATGTGGATGGAAATTTTTTGTCTGAAGTTCTACATTTGTTGATGCCATACAATTTACTACACATGTGATGCAGAGAGATAAATTGTGTTTCGTCAGAAAATATTACTTTATTCCATTAGCTATATCAACGTGTCCTTTTTGCGAATGGCAGATGTTTCTTTTTATTAATCTACATCACAAGAAACTTTTCCCGTTGACCATGAAACTCTTCTTCTATTAAAATATGACATACGGTGCTTTCTGAGACTTAAATCTCTTGGTTAAAAAAACTTTTGTTTAATCTTAGGATATTTAATTTCAGGATTTTAAATTGAGCTTGAGTATAAATGCCTGTTCTTATCGTGCCTTTATTTAGATATCCATTTCACATGTTTTCAATAGAATTTCCTTAGCAATGTCATTTTTTTCACCTTGAACAGTAGTAATAAATCTTCTAAGACCTTTAATATTTCTAGGAGAGAAATGCTTCGATGATTAATGAATACTAGCTTCTTCGCGTTTTGACCTATCTTCGATTTAAAGTTAATGCTTAACAGATTAATAAGGGATAATATGTATCAATAATGATATTGAATTAATCCCTTACAATTTGTCTTTCAAGTTAAGTATTCGCAACGATCGGAAAAAAAAAACTTATTTGAAATTTCTCATGCAACACTAAAGCAATTCCTTAGATTGTAGCACTTTTCTCAAGGGAAGAGTTATAGTATTTCTGTTCCCAGGAGAATGGAATGTAACTTTCTTATAAATTCTTTAACAACTTTCTAATGATTAATTAACGATTTTTTAACTTTATGATTCTTTAACAAGTGCATTATAACAACCTATCACTCACATCTCACAGCAGATAAGCAGTATCGTGGATAGTTATACTACACGCATTTAATGCTTTGTACTAATGAGAACAACTTGTCACTGAAACCTGACAGCAGATAAGCAATGTCGTGAATCATGAAACCTCATGAAATTAGCAATTGTCTGTTCGACCTTCGCAGGTCGAAACAAATACAGATGGGATGACTACGTCATGAGCTGTTGCATCATGATTGGTAAAAGACCATGGACTGAGGAAGTGCCAACTCCAAAGACGAATTCGGGAAGCTCCTCCCTTCCATCCTCTTGACGAAAGGGAGGTTTCTGGAGAAGTTCTGCTGTGAGTCGAGAAGAAGTGTTGTTTTTCACTTGTTTTTTTTTTCTGAAAAGGATTGAACAGGCCGTTGTTTCCATCTGTTTACAAAGTGAGCACCTTGTGGTTTCGTGTATTAAGAAGAAGGATAATTAAGGTCTGCCGCAGACCGGGTGAAATAGATTCGTCATAGGCTCCAGAACTCTGAAGCTCTCCGTCCTTGGAATGAACTGCACTTGTGAATCAATTGATATCCTTAAATTTCATTTTCTTCGTAAATAATAATTTGTAAATAGAGTCCTGTATATATATATAATATTTTTGAATAAAAATTAAAGTGCTACCATCAACTTGGTAGTGATATTTCTTGAAGCCGTTATAAGTCTAGTATACGCAGAGACGTTGAAATATTTTACCAGCTAGCATAATAGTACAATAATATCAAGTAATTTTTATCATTTTCTTGTTCCATTTTTTTTGTTTCCATTTTTATCATTTTCTTGTTTTTATTATGATGATACCAAAGTTAAGCTTTAAAGTAAAGTTTAAGTTAAATAATACCATTTTTTCAGTTAAGTTATTTAAATTTTCAATCCCTTATGTAAAAAATGATGAATTCAAGACATTGCAATGGGAATAAATATATGCTATTCTTGAGCTAGAAAAATTTCTAGATTTGACCCTAAATTAAAAAATATACATTGTTTTCTCAAAAATCAACAAAATATAATTAAAATGTTCATATAATTTTTTTTTCTTTATAAAAAAACTACCAATTTTTGGAATTTTTCTTTTTAACTTGTACATACTAAGAAAAATTACCTAAACTAGAATTTCCTAATTCCAAAAGTCCACTTAAAAGTTTTTTTAAGAAAAGGATTACTGAGAATAATATTGTAAAAATTCCAGTAAAAAAATGCAAGAAGATTTACAAGGTGTTTGGATAAAAAAAAAATATGAGCGCCATTGTTTATTATAATTAATTATTAATTTTTATTAGTATTCTCTTCCTTGATGGAGAACAGATACAGAACTTGTCAACGCTCATTTTTTTCCTGAAGCCGATGGAGCTTTATTAAATTAAGTAGGATTACTTTTGACAGACACCTCTACTTTTTTTATGGCCAGCTTTATCTTTTACTTATAAGTTTATAATTTCTCCTTTTATGGAGAAATCTAATTAGGTAACTATTTTTTCCAAGCCTTTTTGGTTCTTTTTTTAAGTTTAAAACACTAAGTGCATCTTTTAGTTTGATTAAAATAATTAACAAAACAATTTCTTTTTTAGTTTTATTAATGCTCCAAATGCAGTGGCCTTTGATATCTAATAATTACATTTATCATGCATATTGAGTTACTGTTCTTGTTCATCAATTTTACAGAAAATTGTCAATTTGTACATCTACTTTAATAGAATTTTAAAAAAAGTATCTTTTAAAATATAAATATAAAGGATATTATTGAAATGATACAAGAAATAATTAAATTTAATACTATGAATGGCTAAACAAAAGAAGCTAATAGAAAATTATCGCTTTTTTTTTTTCAAAATAATAAAATCAAAAGAAATGAGTATTTAAAACTATGTCTTCATTTTAAAAATTAATATTTAAAAGGAAAAAAAATACCAGATAAAACAATTTTTTTTACAGCAGAATATTCTATACTTAGATTTTTCAAATAAAATTAGTTAAATAATTTTTTTACTGTTTGTTGAAGATAATAAACACGCCCCCCGCCCCACACATGTATATATATATATATATATACATTATACACCTAACATACATATATTATATTGTTGTATATCTATAATATATAATTCCTGTGTCACGATGTTTGTTCGGGATGAACTCTGAAACTAAAAATCCGATTTTAACTTTTTTTTCTTCTTAAATGTGTGTTTTGTTCCAACTTGAGGGATAGGATAGTTTTTATTCAGATTTTTTTTTATTTAAATGCAAAATCGTCGATTTTCATATTTCGTCATTTGGCGCCATTGGCCTCATTTGGCGCAACTAAAATTTGCGATTTCTCATCCGATGGACGTAATTCTGAAAATACATTCAAAATACAAGGTCAGGTGTACCATAAGATCGGGTCGTTGATGCCAATACCTAACGAAGAACCAAAATTTCTTCAAATTTATTTTATGGGCAGTTCTGAAGAACGTGTGACAACTCGATAAGCAAGTACAAAGAGCTATTGTAGAATTATTGGAAAATCTTTTAGAAAAGCATAACCAACTTATTAAATTATTTAACGAGTTTATTTATTTTGACGAAAGACAGATTGACAAGAAATAGTGTTCATTGCTTAGTTCTTAGATAAATGAAAGTAATGATTATTAAAATTAAATTTTGTAAAATAATTATTAAACAGGGTTAAAAATCAACATGATCCACCTCATTCATTAAATTAATAAAAATGAAACATTTTCTATTCGTTGAAGCTTAATTTGAACTTTTCATCCATCTTTACCAATCACTTAACAATACCAAATGTAGTAT
>BPLQ01005769.1:0-28721 GCA_021605075.1 Caerostris darwini | reverse complement strand
GAAGTTACGTATTGCTGACATGGGGCATCCTAAGGAGAAGTCTGACTTTTACCCCACCCGGTTATACGCGTGGGCACTGGGTACCCATTTTAGTCGTCTTCTTTATGACATGCATGGGCTACAGTAGGGCTGTTCTAACCCGGATCCACAATAGGGATGGAGAACAAATTAGAAATATATTTATACATAATTATTTTTTATTTTCTAATATTTTCAATAATTTTATTCCTAACCTTTTAAGTAAATTAATTTTAATAATATATATTTTATAAAAATATAAATCCAATTTAAGTTAATCATAAAATGTCAATAATGCAGAAAATTGTATTGCTACAAAATATTTAATAGGATATCAAATAAATTTTATAGCAAAATATGATATTCATGTAACATTTTATTATAAATTGAAATTTAGTTTTTTTTAAATTTAAATTACAGTATTTCGTTCATTCCTAGTTGTTCTCAAGCAAGCTAAGAAATATTATTAATTTATCTAGTTATGGAAAAATAAAAACAAAATGTCGATGTAAATACAAAGAACGGAACATCAAAAAAAGTTCGTATAAGAAGCAACATTTAAAAAAAAAAAAAAAAAAAAAAAAAAGATATTAAAAAGTAAATAGAAACTTTTGTAAAGGAAAAATTTTAATTTCATTTAATTTCGTTGTCAAGAATAAGACAAAAAAAGCCAAAAATAGTCCTTTAATTTTATTTTTCTTAATATGTTCATACTGTACACCATTTATTTAACAAAGGCAGGCAACTTTTAGAAATTTAAAATTTAAGAAGTATTTAACTTTATTTGATCACAAAATTTTTATCAAAAATTATAGTTTAAAAAAAAACTTATGTAATTTTCTGTCCAAAATGGGACTTTTGTATTTTATCTTTTTGAAAAGGATCGAAGAAATTCCTTATTTAATAATTTTTTTTTTTTTTATTATTATTTTTTTTTTTAACGTGTTAAAAAAAAAAAAAAAAAAAAAAATTTCTTTTGAAAGGCAGACGATATTTAAATGAATAATTTCTAAAGCTCGGATTTTACCTAAAAATAAGGATCTTTTATTTAATGAAAAATATTAGCAAGAATTTTTCGTGATTTTTGGCTATGTACTAAATTTAAAAATATAATAAAAATTGATTTAGAGAAAAAATAGACCTTTAAATGTAATAGTTTTGAAGTTATATAGAGCATTGATGATATTTTTTAAATTCATTTTTAGCTTTATCTTTTTTTTATCCACTTACAACAACCTATTTTTGATGATATTTTTTAAATTCATTTTTAGAAACATTTATCTTTTATTTAATTACAATGCCAAGCATATTTATGAATTAAGATGAGGAGGTTTAAGGGGTATTTCCCCCTGTTGGTACTCCGTAAACGGTACGCCAGTTGCCAGTCTGTGAGATAACGATTGCCATGATTAAATTCATTGAAAGTTATACAAAATGGTTTTAGATAGTGCTGTATCGCCAAAAGTTGAAATGAGTTGATTGATGCACTGTTGTTCAGATAATAAATAATATACACTGAAGTGACAAAAGTCATGGGATACCTCTTAATATCGTGTCGGCCCTCCTTTCGCCCGGCGAAGTGCAGCAACTCGACGTGGTATGGACTCAACAAGTCGTTGGAAGTCTTCTGCAGGAATATTGAGCCATGCTGTCTCGATAAACGTCCATAATTGTGAAAGCGTTGATGGTGCAAGATTTTGGGCACGAACAGACCTCTCGATGATGTCCCATAAATGCTCGATGGGATTCATGTCGGGCGATCTAGGTGGCCAGATCATTCGTTGGAATTGTCCAGAATGTTCTTCAAACCAATCGCGAACAGTTGTGGCCCAGTGACATGGCGCATTGTCATCCATAAAAATCCCATCGTTGTTTGGGTGCATGAAGTCCATGAATGGCTGCAAGTGATCTCCAAGTAGCTGAACATAAGCATTTCCAGTCAATGTTCGGTCCAATGCACCAGAGGACCAAGTCCATGCCATGAAAAAACAGCCCACACCATTACGGAGCTACCACCAGCTTGAACAGTGCCTTGCTGACAGTTTGGTTGCATGGCTTCGTGGGGTCTGCGCCACACACGAACCCTACCATCAGCTCTACCAACTGAAATCGTGACTCATCGGACCAGGCCACGGTTTTCCATTCATCTAGGGACCAACCGATATGCTCACGTGCCCACGAGTCGCTGCAAGCGATGTCGTTCTGTCAGTAAAGGCACTCGAGTCGGTCTTCTGCTGAATAGCCCAAGAAAGCCAAATTTCTCCGCACAGTTCTAACAGACAAGTCCCTTGTACGCCCCACATTGATTTCTGCGGTTATTTGACGCAGTGTTGCTTGTCTGTTAGAATTTACGACTCTTGCAGACGTCGCCGGTCTCGGTCGTTAAGTGCAGGCGGTCGGCCACTGCGCTGTCCATGGTTGTATAATGATGATGACTCATAGTAAATCAGCGTACAAAATGTTCATGAGTTAATTCAATTTTTGATGCGACCTGATGGCTAATTGGCTAGAGTTCCTGTTGTTGGTACTACAGACTTCAGATTCGCATCTTAAAGGTGGCATGGATGGTTGGTAGTGGTTCAGAATCCACGTTATACTGTAGGTCCTGGTCTAATTAACCCAAAATGTGCAGGAAATGACCAAAGAGAGACAAAAAAAAAAAAACATTTTTTGATTAACATAAAAATTTTAAGTTGATGATGATGATGATGAATGAAGTGGTATATGGGGATGTGAAACAACAAGGACTATAATCCCCTAATCACTATATATATGAGCAGTCAGTTTTTCCTTATTTTTAACATGTCACTCTCCACAACGCTCTACGATCGTGTTAGACCGGGACCTACGGTTTAAAGTGGACTCCGAACCACTACAAACATCCATGTCACCGCCGGGACTCGAACCCGAAACCTGTGGTACAGAGCGCCAGAGCTCTAGCCACTCGGCCATTCAGGCCTAATTTCAAGTTGCTGTAAACAACAAAAATGGTTTTGTACTGAGTAAATAAAAGTCCGAAGTCCAATCAAACTTTACGACGGATATGTCAGATGGTACCGGGCAACATTAGTGTTGCCAGTTCCGGATATATAAATAATAACTGTCGTATTTGCAAACAAAGAGAACCCATGATGAGTGCCCAATTGGCCAATTGCACTATCGAAAATCTCTTTTAAAACTGTTCTCAAAAGGTTTAGGGGAAAAATTATAATTTTTATTATTTATTTCCCTAAATCCTTTTTCTTTTTTCATACTTTTTACTGTTTCATATGATTCTGATAAGGCTTATTTTCCATATATTGTATGTCATGATTTTTCTTTCACACTTTTCTCGAAAATTATGCATTGTAGATGTATTGGGCAACTTTTATGTACTCCGACAGAAGATTTTCAATCTAAACAGTTTGTGCGGTATTATACGAATACCTTATATAAAAATTAACTGAAGCTTACCTTAATATTTTATTATTTATCTAATAAAACTAATTTTTTTTATTTCAAAATTATAACGAGTTAATCTACTTAAAATCACTCAATGATTTTAATTCGATCATTTTTAAAAAATTAATTTTTGTGTGCTGTTAATTTTGTATACTTCTATGGACAGCTGGATAAGCGATACTATTTTATTTTTATTCGTATTGATTTCGTAATGGCAACCATTTTGAGTTAGCAAGGAATTTCTATGTTTAAATTTCACTACCATAACATTTTAAAATCTAGGACAAATGCTTCATTAAAAAGTACAATTTGTAATTTATTACTTACTTTTATTATAAAATAAGAAATAATATTTCAATTTACTTTTCGCCGTCATTTACGAGTTATGAATAACAAAAAAAGAATAAAGAAAACTTGTGTTTCAGTTTGGAATAATTTTTTTTTAGCATAATATCAACTTTATTCAGGTAAGGGGTGATTCAAACTTTAATCACGAAAAATATTGATGCTAAGAAGTATAATTTATTTTTAGTCTAGTATCAACTTTATGGTGACCATGGGTTTACTCAAACTTGGCTCATCCCACAAAGTTGGTACAAAAAAAATATATATATACAATTTTTTTCCTTAACATAATATCAACTTTGTAGTGTTCATAGTGTCACTTAAACTTGATTCACCACTCATTTCAGATTCATTTTGAACTATGCTTTGAAATATATATACATATTTATATACTTAGCATAGTATCAACTTTATGCTGATCATGGGGGTCTCAAACTAGACCCCCATAAAGTTGGTACTATGCTAAAAAATATAACTTTTTTCTTAGCATAGTATTAACTTTGTATTCACGATGGGGTTACACAAACAGGATTCGCACAAAGTTGATACTATGCTAAAACATATAGTTTTTTTCTTTGTAAAAAATTATATGTGAATTATATATTTTTCTTTGTTTACCAATTTTGTGGGGACCATGTGGTTACTCAAACTTGAATCATTTATATATAACTTTATAAAGAAAGTAATTCATAATGTGAATTTGACAAGAAATCACACTTAAATTTACTTTATATCTACTCCCCCCCTTTCTTTTTTAATTGTGCAAGTGTCCATCGACTTTTCTAAGAAAGTGATTGAAATCTTCGACCTGAACATATAGTCCCGGTAACTCAAATCCCGTTCTTTTTCCTTTTGTAAACTTATCATAGTATCAACTTTTTGGTGACCATAGGATTACTCAAACTTGAATCACCACAAAGTTGGTACTATCCTAAGAAATCTAATTTTTTTTCTATGTTTAGTATCAACAAGGTGACCGCGGGGTTACTCAAAAACTTGAATCACCACTATGCTAAATTGATAATATGCTAAGAAATATAATTTTTTACTTAGTATAGTATAGTAGTACATCAACTTTGTGATGACCATGGGGGCTACTCAAACTTGAATCATCACGAAGTTAGTACTATGGTAAGAAATAAAATTTTTTTCTTAGCATGGTATCAACATTGTGGTAACCATCGGGTTACTCAAACTTGAATAATTTATGTATAACTTAATGAAGACAGTAATTCATGATATGAATTTGATAAGAAAACACATTTAAGTTTTCTTTCAAAATACCCCGCCCTCTTCCCTTTTAATTGTGCAAGTGTCCGTCGACTTTTCTAAGAAAGAGATTGAAAATCTTCGACCTGAACATAGAGTCACGGTAACTCAATTCACATGGTTTTCCTTTTTGTAAACTTATCATAGTATTAACTTTGTGATGACCATGGATTTACTCAAATTTTATTCTCCACTAATGTGATACTATGCTAAAATAATTTTTTTCCTAAGCATGGTATTAACTTCGTGATGACCATGGATTTACTCTAACTTGATTGAACACAAAGTTGATATTATGCTAAGAAATATAATAGTTTTCTTAGTATAGTATCAACATGGAGACCATGGGGTTACTCAAACTTGAATAATTTATATAGAACCTAATTATGAAGAAAGTAATTCATAATATGAATATTGAATATAATAAGAAAGCACATTTAAGATTTCTTAAAATAAACCCCCACCCCTTTTTAATTGTGCAAGTGTCCGTCGACTTTTCTAAGAACGTGATTGAAAATTTTCGACCTGAACATATAGTCACGGTAACTCAAAGCCCATCCTTTTCTTTTTGTAAACTTTTACGAAAAATCCGCTATTCGCGCTCTTTTCTCTTCTTTTCTTGACTTTCTCTTCTCCATTCCTTCCCCTCCCCCTCTTTTTTTCACAAAATCACAAAAAAATATAATAACAAAATACCTGAAAAGTAAAATAGAAGAAAAAGAAAAAGAAAAATCCCTCTTTTTTTCCCCTCTCTTATAGGGAAGGTTGTACGGAAACACTATTTTAAGAGACGCCAGAAAGTTGAGAGTCGAAAATGCTTTAGAAAATAAAATAAAGCTAAGGGGGTAGTAAGAAAAAGCGAATAAGTAAAAGATATTGAAAAAACATCCCCCTTTTTTCTCTCTCTAGCATTTAGCCCGCTTGTTTACTTGCCGATTTTGCTCTCACACCCCCACCCCACCAACACCCCATCAAAATGAATGAGTTTTTACTGAAGAATTCCCGAACTATGACAGAAGGAAGATTTTAATCCTGCAAGCACGGGCTCAAGAAAAATAAAAATAAAATAAGCCATGCAAAGGAGTGCAAACATTGAATAAATAAATAAATATGGCTCTTTGCGATTGAAATTGTCCGAGTCTTATGTTACAAGAAATCGGGACAATTGTTCGAAGTCAGAGAAAAATATTTTTTGATTTTTCTTGAAATTTTTTTTTATTTCTTACAGGATTTAAAGTTCATCACTTTTTGAATGTCGTGAATTCTCGAGCAAATATTTAGCTTTTTTCCCCTCCTATTATTGTTACTTGAAAAAAAAAAAAATAAATAAATGAAAGATGCGATAAAAAAAAAGTATTTGTTGATTAGAAAACGTGAAGTCATTTTCGTAAGCGGATTTTATATTAATTCCTGATACAATTTTGAATTTTTCTTTCTTTTTTTTATTTTACTTCCTTTTCATTGAAATTCGTGAAAGTATTTTATAAATGATTTTCTAATAAGGATATTTCATTTAATTTTTTTTAATACGAGTTGAAAAGCCGGTGATGGAAAATGGCGGAAACCAATTACTGAATGAAAATTATAATTCTGAGGCTAATTACTTTTTAATCCTTCTCATTGTGCAATTCAGAAACTTTTATTTAAATTGTGTATCTTTGCGAAAATTAATTGAAATTGTTTAATTTACTGTCTTTGTTTAACTTGGCATAGAGAAGTTTATTTAAAATGAGTTGTTTTATAAATGATTTTTTAATAAGGATAATTCATTACATTTTTTTTTAATACGAGTTGAAAAGCCGGTGATGGAAAATGTCGGAAACCAATTACTGAATGAAAATTATAATTCTGAGGCTAATTACTTTTTAATATTTCTCATTGTGCGATTCAGAAACTTTTATTTAAATTGTGTATCTTTTACGAAAATTAATTGAAATTGTTTAATTTACAGTCTTTGTTTAACTTTGCATAGAGAAGTATATTTAAAATGAGTTATTTCATAAATGATTTACTAATAAGGTTATTTCATTTAATTTTTTTTTAATACCCGTTGAAAAGCTGGTGATGGAAAATGGCGGAAACCAATTACAGAATGAAAATTATAATTCTGAGGCTAATTACTTTTTAATCCTTCTCATTGTGCGATTCAGAAACTTTATTTAAATTGTGTATCTTTTACGAAAATTAATTGAAATTGTTTAATTTACTGTCTTTGTTTAACTTTGCATAAAGAAGTTTTTTTAAAATGAGTTATCCTTATTAGAAAATCATTTATAAAATATTTCATTTAATGTTTTTTTAATACCCGTTGAAAAGCCGGTGATGGAAAATGGCGGAAACCAATTACAGAATGAAAATTATAATTCTGAGACTAATTACTTTTTAATCCTTCTCATTGTGCGATTCAGAAACTTTATTTAAATTGTGTATCTTTTACGAAAATTAATTGAAATTGTTTAATTTACTGTCTTTGTTTAACTTTGCATAAAGAAGTTTATTTAAAATGAGTTATTTTATAAATGATTTACTAATAAGGATATTTCATTTAATTTTTTTTAATACCCGTTGAAAAGCCGGTGATGGAAAATGGCGGAAACCAATTACAGAATGAAAATTATAATTCTGAGGCTAATTACATTTTAATCCTTCTCATTGTGCGAAACTTTATTTAAATTGTGTATCTTTGCGAAAATTAATTGAAATTGTTTAATTTACGGTCTTTGTTTAACTTTTTCACAGAGAAGTGTATTTAAAATTAATTGTTTCTATTTTCCATTTCTTTACAAAAATAATTGATTATGTGATAATTGTAACAGAGCTTGAAAAAGAAATCTTGCATAAATATAAATAATTAAAGTTGTGAGTGTTTTTTATTTTAATTCGATATAAAGTATTTATAGAAGTATTTTTTTTTTATCACAAATAAGCTTGTTTCACTGGCTATTATGTTTTTTTAATAAATTTTCGCAGTTTAATGTATTTACTTTTAAAAATTTATTATGCGAAAAAGTCAAAAACTAATCAGAAGGCTTTTGAAACAATAGATATTAATACCAGTTGACAAAATAGTATATTTACTATTATTTGAGAAAATAAATTTAATAGATATATTTGAGTTAACAACAAAAGATTATGTATGATGGTAATGATTATAAGGACTTAAAAATATAGCACAAATTCAAATCGACAGCAAAAGATCATGCAGGTTATGTATGATTCTATATTATATGGAATTTTCTATTCATTGAAATTTAAGGAGATTTGGTGTTTCAACAACAACAACAGTGCTTCACATATTAGGCACCAGAGACGAACAATTGACTTATATTTAGTCCTGAAAATACACAGAATAGAAACTTGCCAAAAATCATAGGACATGACGGGAAAGCAGCTTCAATATGAAGGGTGATATAAGGGTTCATAGGAAGGCTTCAATGTGATTGTTATTTGATCCAAACTGCAATTACCGGGGACACACGAATATTCGAGTCAATGCTTGAAATGTAGACTCATTTTCATGTGAGCGTTTCGTGGTGTATACGAAGGACTTAGTGGAACACGAAGCTCGGAACGTAAAAAAAAAAGTTTAAAATTGTAAAATATATAGTATGAAGATTTGCAATCACCAGATGAATTTAAAAAAAAAAAAAATCTCAAAAGAATTACTAATGATTCATGACAGGTAAAATGTTTTTGTTGTATTTCAATAATCGTGTTTATTAACTGCGATTACTAGTAATTGTTTTTAGTAATCCGCTGAATAATGTGTTTTATTTTACCGTAATTTTGATTTAAAAACATATTATTGGTATATATTGCTTTTATAAAATAAATTGAACAAAATTTCAAGGATTAATAAGACATGCATTATTGAAAAAGGGTTCCTTTATTAAATTAGGGGAGATACAAAAGTAAAAGATTTTAAAAATCACTGCTTTATGTTCGAGAAATAATGAGTATTTGACGTAGGCCTCTTTTAGAAAAGACAGGCAGACAGACAATAACTTAAAACCAATTATCTTTTTTTTTTTCTTCTTCTACAAACCCATCTCACTCTAACTGACCCCGCTTCCCCTTTTCACATTCACCCCCTCGTAATTAAAACGATTTTCCCTGATCGAAATTTCCATAACTTTGTGACCACTCTCCCCTTGGGGATCTCTGCAGACGACTTCTGCGTTTATCTCAACAACCCCTTTTCTCGCGAAATCCGTATCCTCAACAGTTTTGCTGAAGAAGAATGCGCAGGGATTTTGGGGGAGAGAGGATAAAAGCAAAATGTGTAGCAGCCCTTCTCTTAAAATCGTCCCCCCCTCCCAACCGAGGAAGGTTCGCGTCGGAAAAGGAGGGTGCAGAGTTGTGGGTGGAAGAAAGAAAACACCTCCACTTTCTATTTTCCCTGTCGTTTGGAACACGCTTTGTGCCGAATCCTTCAGACCTGACAATTGATGCCTGTGCGCCACCCCCATTGTTGCCTGGCTCTGGGCCTGCCCGGGCTGTTGTATCGTTGCATATAAAGAGGGAAAAAGTCGTCTGATTCTTTTCCTTGTCCTCCTCGCTCTCCCGGCTTGTCCCCCCGCCCCTTCTCCTTTTTCATTTAGTTCATTTCGGCTTCATTTTCTGTTTCCTTTCAAGGCTTCCAGTGAAAAGCTAAATAAAAGTGCGTGTGTGTTTTCGTTCAGAAGTAGGGATTTGCTTTCTTTTTATTTATTTTCTTTTTTATTTTCTGGATTTTCTCTTTTTCTTTTTTGGAACACGTGATTCGATCGTACAAACACCCTTTTTTAATTCTATATAAATTTTTAATGGGTATAATTATGAATATTGTTTTTTAATGTTCTTGCTTTGTTGGAAAAAATGACAATTAATTATTGTTGCATAAAAATGTATCTATAAATGTTGTATCTATCTATGTATGTTGAATGTATGTATCTAAATGTATCTATGCATGCTGAATGTATGTATCTAAATGTATCTATGCATGCTGAATGTATGTATCTAAATGTATCTATGCATGCTGAATGTATGTATCTAAATGTATCTATGCATGCTGAATGTATGTATCTAAATGTATCTATGCATGCTGAATGTATGTATCTAAATGTATCTATGCATGCTGAATGTATGTATCTAAATGTATCTATGCATGCTGAATGTATGTATCTAAATGTATCTATGCATGCTGAATGTATGTATCTAAATGTATCTATGCATGCTGAATGTATGTATCTAAATGTATCTATGCATGCTGAATGTATGTATCTAAATGTATCTATGCATGCTGAATGTATGTATCTAAATGTACCTATGCATGCTGAATGTATGTATCTAAATGTATCTATGCATGCTGAATGTATGTATCTAAATGTATCTATGCATGCTGAATGTATGTATCTAAATGTATCTATGCATGCTGAATGTATCTAAATGTATCTATGCATGCTGAATGTATGTATCTAAATGTATCTATGCATGCTGAATGTATGTATCTAAATGTATCTATGCATGCTGAATGTATGTATCTAAATGTATCTATGCATGCTGAATGTATGTATCTAAATGTATCTATGCATGCTGAATGTATGTATCTAAATGTATCTATGCATGCTGAATGTATGTATCTAAATGTATCTATGCATGCTGAATGTATGTATCTAAATGTATCTATGCATGCTGAATGTATGTATCTAAATGTATCTATGCATGCTGAATGTATGTATCTAAATGTATCTATGCATGCTGAATGTATGTATCTAAATGTATCTATGCATGCTGAATGTATGTATCTAAATGTACCTATGCATGCTGAATGTATGTATCTAAATGTACCTATGCATGCTGAATGTATGTATCTATGCATGCTGAATGTATGTATCTAAATGTATCTATGCATGCTGAGTGTATGTATCTAAATGTATCTATGCATGCTGAGTGTATGTATCTAAACGTACCTATGCATGCTGAGTGTATGTATCTAAATGTATGTATCTAAATGTACCTATGCATGTACCTATGCATGCTGAATGTATGTATCTAAATGTATCTATGCATGCTGACTGTATGTATCTAAATGTACCTATGCATGCTGAATGTATGTATCTAAATGTACCTATGCATGCTGAATGTATGTATCTAAATGTATCTATGCATGCTGAATGTATGTATCTAAATGTATCTATGCATGCTGAATGTATGTATCTAAATGTATCTATGCATGCTGAATGTATGTATCTAAATGTATCTATGCATGCTGAATGTATATATCTAAATGTATCTATGTATGCTGAATATACACTGAAGTGACCAAAGTCATGGGATAGCAATATGCAAATTTTCAGATGGCAGTAACATCGCGTAGAACAGGTATAAATGCGCAGTGCTTTCGCAGAGCTTTCATTTCTGTTCAAGTCATTCATGTGAAGAGGTTTTGACGTGAGGATGACCGCACGACGGGAATTAACAGACTTTGAACGCGGAATGTTAGTTGGAGCTAGACGCATGGGTCATGCCATTTCGGAAATCATTAGGGAATTCAACATTCCCAGATCCACTGTGTCAAGAGTGTGCTGAGAGTATGAAATTTTAGGCATAAACTCCCACCATCGACAGCGCAGTGGTCGACCGCCTGCACTTAACGACCGAGACCGGCGACGTCTGCAAAGAGTCGTAAATTTTAACAGACAAGCAACACTGCGTCAAATAACCGCAGAAATCAATGTGGGACGTACAAGGGACTTGACTGTTAGAACTGTGCGGAGACATGTGGCTTTCTTGGGCTATTCCAGCAGAAGACCGACTCGAGTGCCTTTACTGACAGAACGACATCGCTTGCAGCGACTCTCGTGGGCACGTGAGCATATCGGTTGGTCCCTAGATGAATGGAAAACCGTGGCCTGGTCCGATGAGTCACGATTTCAGTTGGTAAGAGCTGATGGTAGGATTCGAGTGTGGCAGAGACCCCACGAAGCCATGGACCCAAACTGTCAGCAAGGCACTGTTCAAGCTGGTGGTGGCTCCGTAATGGTGTGGGCTGTTTTTTCATGGCGTGGACTTGGTCCTCTGGTGCGACTGGACCGAACATTGACTGGAAATGCTTATGTTCAGCTTCTTGGAGATCACTTGCAGCCATTCATGGACTTCATGTACCCAAACAACGATGGGATTTTTATGGATGACAATGCGCCATGTCACCGGGCCACAACTGTTCGCGATTGGTTTGAAGAACATTCTGGACAATTCCAACGAATGATCTGGCCCCCTAGATAGCCCGACATGAATCCCATCGAGCACTTATGGGACATCATCGAAAGGTCTGTTCTTGCCCAAAATCCTGCACCATCAACGCTTTCACAATTATGGACGTCTATCGAGACAGCATGGCTCAATATTCCTGCAGAAGACTTCCAACGACTTGTTGAGTCCATGCCACGTCGAGTTGCTGCACTTCGCCGGGCGAAAGGAGAGCCGACACGATATTAAGAGGTATCCCATGAATTTTGTCACTTCAGTGTATGTATCTAAATGTAATGTATGCTGAATGTATGTATCTAAATGTATCTATGTATGCTGAATGTATGTATCTAAATGTATCTATGTATGCTGAATGTATGTATCTAAATGTATCTATGTATGCTGAATGTATGTATCTAAGTGTATCTATGTATGCTGAATGTATGTATCTAAATGTATCTATGTATGCTGAATGTATGTATCTAAATGTATCTATGTATGCTGAATGTATGTATCTAAATGTATCTATGTATGCTGAATGTATGTATTTAAATGTATCTATGTATGTATGATACATGTAAACACTTTATTTACAGATGTGTTTTAGTAAATCAAAGCAAATAAGAAAACATATTTGCACAATACTTATTACTACTTTTATAAATATTTTTTTAAATTATATATTTGTTAATACTTTTAAATTATTTTGAAAAGTTTTAAACTTTCAAATCAAAAGCTCTGTTGTATTGAAATATAATTGGAGAAGTTGAGATTTTTCCCTTCAGATAAAAACTGATCGACCTTAAGTAAATGAAAATTTAATTAAAAAAAAATAGCAAAAGTATTTATAAAATTTTTCATATTTTATAAATCGTATTATAAAGTATAATTTCACAAATAAAGTATTTCTTGTTTAATAATGGTCTTCAAACAACCGTTTTCTATTTCCGAAAGTGTTTAAATATAAGTAACACAGAGAACAAGCAACTGTTTATTCGTGAAGGAAAAGAAATCTAGATTCATTCAAAGAAGAATGTCCAGATTTATGTTTTTCAAATAGGGGGTCTGAATGGCCGAGTGGCTAGCGCTCTGGCGCTCGGTACTACAGGTTTCGGGTTCGAGTCCCGGCGGTGCCATGGTTGTTTGTAGTGGTTCAGAATCCACTTTAAAAAGTAGGTCCCGGTCCTAATAGGATCGTAGAGCGTTGCTGGGGCATTGTTACTCCACGGCCGTAGCTTATCTTCAAGTTGCACGCACCCCACGGGTAATGTAAAGTGAGTACATATCTGCAGCATTTGCCTTAAGGCATCCAAATAGACCAAGCTGTCTGTGTTTGCCAGCTGCATTAAAAAGAAAATGTTTTTCAAATAATTGTAGTCATCTCTAATTCTGGTACCCTGTGACACCTCTAAAGCCGTGCTCACATTTGAATGTGTAAGTTAGCGAGCTTTTCAGTGAGCCCTCGAAAAATAAAATTCAATAAATCCCCTTAATTCTAGCCCTCAATCGTTTTTACAGAAGGTCGTAAATCTTTTAAGGTTTATAGGAACAGAGAAATCTAGATTCATTCAAAGAAGAATGCCCAGATTTATGTTTTTCAAATAATTGTAGTCATCTCTAATTCTGGTACCCTGTGACACTTCTAAAGCCGTGCTCACATTTGAATGTGTAAGTTAGCGAGCTTTTCAGTGTGCCCTCGAAAAATAAAATTCAATAAATCCCCTTCATTCTAGCCCTCAATCGTTTTTACAGAAGGTCGTAAATCTTTTAAGGTTTACAGGAACAGAGAAATCTAGATTCATTCAAAGAAGAATGTCCAGATTTATGTTTTTCAAATAATTGTATAGTCATCTCTAATTCTGGTACCCTGTGACACCTCTAAAGCCGTGCTCACATTTGAATGTGTAAGTTAGCGAGCTTTTCATTCAAAGAAGTTTATGTTTTTCAAATAATTGCCCTCGAAAAATAAAATTTAAATCCCCTTCATTCTAGCCCTCAATCGTTTTTACAGAAGGTCGTAAATCTTTTAAGGTTTACAGGAACAGAGAAATCTAGATTCATTCAAAGAAGAATGTCCAGATTTATGTTTTTCAAATAATTGTACTCATCTCTAATTCTGGTACCCTGTGACACTTCTAAAGCCGTGCTCACATTTGAATGTGTAAGTTAGCGAGCTTTTCAGTGTGCCCTCGAAAAATAAAATTCAATAAATCCCCTTAATTCTAACCCTCAATCGTTTTTACAGAAGGTCGTAAATCTTTTAAGGTTTACAGGAACAGAGAAATCTAGATTCATTCAAAGAAGAATGTCCAGATCTATGTTTTTCAAATAATTATACTCATCTCTAATTCTGGTACCCTGTGACACCTCTAAAGCCGTGCTCACATTTGAATGTGTAAGTTAGCGAGCTTTTCAGTGAGCCCTCGAAAAATAAAATTCAATAAATCCCCTTAATTCTAGCCCTCAATCGTTTTTACAGAAGGTCGTAAATCTTTTAAGGTTTACAGGAACAGAGATTAAATAATCAATGAAAATAATTATATATATAAAGAATAATAATAAATAATTTAAATAATAACGAATATTAAATCCCAATGATACTTGATGGTAAAATGCTCATGAGTATTTATTCAAGTAATTAACTAGTAAGCTAGCGAAGGTTTATGTGACCTCAGTCGTTTTTACGGAATGTCGTTAATCTTTTAATGCATCTTTTAATGCTTGACAGGAACAGATATTAAATAATTAATAAAAATATTTATATAAAGAATAAATAAATATTTTAAATGTATATGGATGTTAAATCCCATTGAAACTTGATGGTAAAGTGTTCATGAGAATTAATTCAAATAATTAATTAGTAAGCTAGCGAGCTTTTCAGTGGGGTCTCGAAAAAAAAATTCCATAAATCCTTGTACTTCGAGCCCTCGGTCGTTTTAACTGAGAGTCGTAAATCTTTTAATACTTAATAGGAAGAGAAATTAATTAATTAATGAAAATAATTATGTATATAAGTAATAATAATAAATAATTAAAATAACTATGAATATTAAATACCATTGAGACTTGATATTAGAGTGTTCACGAGAGTTAATTCATCAAAAATGTTATTGTTATCAATTGTTTCGTTATTAGTTATATTCTTCAAAACTTTAAAAAAAAAATAATACATAAATAACTTACACATAAATTTTTAACATTATTATGTAAATAAACAATTTTTCAAATTTTTTAACTTTTTTAAATTTCCGAATTATGAATAGTGAAGACATTTACTTTTCATTCATTATCAGATCCATTTTCTTCCTATAATAGCTCATCTGTCACACAAAAAGTCTCTGAATACCCGTTGTTTATAATAAACAATGTGATTCGAAAATAACGTTTTAATGTCGAACCACATTGTTTATTATAATATAAAAATAAAAATAATAATTTTAATGCTATGAGTCGTAAAAATATTCACTTTTCATTCATTATCAAACCCATTTTTTCAATTCCTACTATTAGTTCACACTTTCCCTATATATACACTCAAGAGCCAAAACATTTTGACCACCCCTACATTTTGCAATGAACTCGCCTGGATGACGTGGAAGGCACGTGATCAGGTGGAAGTGGTATTTAACTGGTATTAAGTGGTGGTATTAATCCATGCCAAGGCGGGTTGAAGCTGTGTTGCGCGCCAAAGGTGGGCCAACTCGTTATTGACAGGTGGTCATAATGCTTTGGCTCTTGATTGTAAATTTATATATCTTGTTCAAATTTTCAATCTTTAATAAAATATTTTTTTTCATCCACTCAAGTTCAACTACATTTTTTTAAACTTGTAGTGGATGGCACTGGATGTTAATACAGTTTTTTCAAACATTAATTCATTAATTAAATTTAATTAACTAATTTTAGTTTTATATGGGAGAAAAAAATTTCCCTTATATAAGATATTTAGCAGGATATAAATTTAGGAATAAATACCGTCAGTGGAGAAGCGCGTAGATCGCCGGAAAAAAATTCTTTTTCAGAATCTTTTTTCATTCTGGGTTCTAGTCTGAGTCAAGGAGGGAACAAAATGGAAAAAGGAAAAATGTGAATAAATTAGTGAGAGAGATGGAAAGTGTGTATGTGTGTGAGAGAGAGACAGAGAATTTTTTCTAAGTTAAAAAAATGAATGAAAATTATTTATACAAGACTTTCTGCAATATAGTGGAAAAAAAAGTAGGAATTGAATAATAGCACATCTGTCTAACTAAAAGTTCGTCGATACTCATTCTTTATAATAAACAATGTGGTTCACAAATAAACCACATTAATTAATTGTCGAACCACATTATTTAATATATAAAAATAAAAAATAAAGTTTTAATGTCGATTCGGCAATACATCAAACCATCTAAGCCTTAGTCATTCTCGGGTGTTCCTAAATCTCACCATCAAGCACCTTTTAAAACTGATTCACAAACAAAAACGCTCCTCGAAAACGATTCTGCGAGTCAAACAAACGATTTAATCCTGTCGACCACCCCAATAGACACACTCCACCCCTCTCCGAATCCGATAAATTTAGACATGCTCCGACTTGTAAATTAAAAGCACTCGAATGACATCTGGACTCTGGGAAAGAACTGGTAGCGCTTTAATCGGCTTAAGAAGGGGGGCCCTTCCCAAACGATTTTCCAAGGCACGTGTCCCGCGGCACGTGCCCAGGCATCCAGTGGGAGTGACGTCACGGCAGTCGCTACCCGATGGTTCTGAATGCGATTTAGATGTCATGTTTGCATGTCAAAAGTTTTATTACGTAACACAATTAGCAGTTCCTCGTATTAACAGTAGTTAGAAAAGTGAATGCTGTATTCAAATTTCAGGTAAGATAGCGTATCGTAGAGCTTCTTTAAGTTGCATTTGAACTTTAAAAAAAAAAAAAAAGCAGTCACAGGGGGGTGGGGGCTTAAAATATACTAATTTAATAATACTTGTAAAGCTAAACCTTTGTATTGAAACCTTTTTTTATCCCCACAACATTAACTTAGTGCTTTTTAAATGAAAGGCATATTGGAAAGTTTTAGTATCTGAACAAAATCCTCAATAAATAAATAGTTTACAAAAACTAAAAAACACGCTTTTAGAGTTAATCAAACTAAAAAGTAAAAAATAATTGTTAACATAAGAATAAAATGACTGACGAGAAAATGTATGTCACTGTTCTAAAAGTGTGGGGTGCTCGATATCAATCGTTATAATTTTTCACTAGTTTCATTCCGAAATGCAGAGTTAGTTTAAAAATGTCATACAAAGCACCCCACGCTTTTAGAACAGTGACATTCATTTTCTCGTCAGTCATTTTATTCTTATGTTAACAATTATTTTTTACTTTTTAGTTTGATTAACTCTAAAAGCGTGCTTTTTAGTTTTTGTAAACTATTTATTTATTTTTTACTTTTTAGTTTGATTAACTCTAAAAGCATGTTTTTTAGTTTTTGTAAACTATTTATTTATTTTTTACGTTTTAGTTTGATTAACTCTAAAAGCATGTTTTTTCGTGTTTTTAAACTATAATATTTAAATGAGGTCCCGGTACGGAGGAGTGGAACTATAGTACTTACAATAATGTAATTGTGAGTAAAACAAAGTCTAAATGCGAATAGTCCATTGTGCCACTGTCCCACGTAGGTTTGAATGTCTTTACGGAATACTTTCATTCTACATGGGTTAAATTGCTCTTCATAAGTTAAAATAAAACCTCTAATCCTGGCGGTCCTAATCATGATGAGATAATAAACTTATCAAAATATTTTAGTGTCGTCGGTCCTTGATAAGTCTACAACGTTTAAATTAAATCGGATCTCTTAAAGTAGGGCAAAATCTAGCCCAAAGAGTCAGTTACAAACAAACAAACATACAGGTGAAACTAATATAAAAGCGTATTAAAAAGAATCAACTGTTTTCTTTCTGAAAGATGCCTGTAAATGTTTCTTTGCAGCTTAAATAGTGTATATGAGGAGAAACAGATCTCCAGGGGAAAAAGTCAGTTACATACATACAAACATACAGGTGAAGCTAATAAAAGCGTTTTAAAAATGAGGGGATTCACCGATGTTTGTTGCCTCTCCTTTTCGCGCTAAGTTAGCAATTACCAAATAGCGATGATCATCTTCGAAAGCGTCTCCATTCATTACAGTATGGTAATTAATGGCAATCCTAAGATCAAAAAAGGGGGTTTCAAACATCGTAGAACCCCAAAATATGAAAACAAAGCGCTTGGCTACGTCTGTACTTATTCTATTCAATGACCTTGCTTTCTAAACATTGTAAAGTTAAACTTATATACTAAGTCACTATTTAAAAAAAAGTAATATTCATAATAATAATATCCTCTAAATTACCATGATGAAGATCTGTCAAATGAATTCAGTACGATAAATAATAGTGTGAAAAATTTCTATGCATTGAATGTATAAAATCTTTTTATTTATAATTTACCAGAAAATCTTGAAGTACTTATAGTATCTTACGTAGTATTTTTTGGAATATTTATTGTTTTTATGCATTTATTATTTCTATACATATTTTACTTTTTTAATATTTAGCGGAAAAATAGTTAAAAATCCAACTTGTTATAAAAAAAACCAAAATAACAGGATTTAATATTTTGCCAAATTTGAAAAATATTTGATTTAAATAAAAATTATTTTTTAAAAAATATCTCAGTTTTCAATGACATGAATTACGAAATTAAACTTTTTTATTTCTTCAAAAAGATTTCTTGAAATTAAAAACTGAAAAATTTATTAACTTGAAATAATGTTTGTTCAATCAAGTTAATCTTTTAAACAATCGACGAATATTATTGTTAAGAACACATCATGTGAAAATCATATGGTTTTCATCAACTATATTTTTAACAATACTATTTCAATTATTGATGTAGCAACAAACATTATAAAAGCATTCTATTGTTGCAACAAACTTGATTACTTCTTTGCAGTTTCTCTATTTCATAGTTGGAAATAGTCCTACAAATAGCATATTATTTTTTAATACCCCTAATACTAAGAACAGCAGGATTGGTTACTATAAGGAGCTGTTGGCAATCCAGGTGTATAAATGCATATAATATAATAAATAAATAAAATAATCCAGTAGTGTTAGCAATTCGTTTTAAGTGAATTCTTTCTATGCGTAATTTTTGGAACAAATCTTTGGGTATTGTCTTTTATTCTTAAATATAAATAGGACGTATCTTATTAGTAAACTTTTATTTGCTATATTAAGTTACTAATTATCAAGTATCAATCAAGTATCAATGCAACTACATTAACCACGCTTAAATATATTTTCATCATCACCTCTAGGCTAAATAAGAAGTCAAAAACTCTAATAGCAAAATGCTTCAAAACGATTATAAGGAAACTTCTGATTATGTTGCTGTGGAAATACTATCTGATGAAGAAAAGAGATCTCACTTTTTTGAGACAGATGAAGTTCTTGCCCGGCAGTACATAAAAAGACCTGAGTATTTGCAGTCCCTTAGTAAGGCCAATATTGAATTGTTTCTTGATGCCAGTCAAAATGATTCATTCAAATTCCATAATTTTAATGATGAATTCGCAAAAGTTCCTTGTGTAGAAAACTTCACACAAACAGACAGCTTCGAAAACAGTGTTGCTGTACAAGCGAATATAATTCCGAAGGTTTTCTGTAACCAGTCACAACAAAATCAATCTGTGCAGACAGAGTATGATGAAGAATATGACACTACGCATTTTTACCATAACCATGACTGTGATTCCACCATCAGCTACTCTTCAGATAGCAGTATCCTTTCGGAGTCATCGATACCACCGCACACTAATGTCATTGAATTATCTTGCATTCCTACCACATTGAAGCAACAGGACAATTATGTTGAAAACTTGGAGGAAAAAACTTACAGAGTGTCTCGATGGTTGGATGACTGGCACCAAAAACTTCTGAACCAAATTTCATAGATTCATCGGCTCAAACTAATGAATTAAATAAAACAGTTTCATTTTTTGGGAACACACTTCCAAATGCTTATCGTTTCCACCAAACCCAAAGAAACGCGATTGTTCAAACAAATCAAAGCATTGACGATTACTATTCCATAAACGATCACGAAACAACAAGACAGAACGATTATCCCAATATGAATTCTGACCATGACACGATGCATTACTATAATACTATAGATCAGTTGAGGAATCGTAACTTTCAATATGATTTAGAGAAAAATGATGGATTTTTTAGAAAAATAGACCATGGAATGTTTGGTAAATCCGCAGAAGTTGAACGTGAATTGACAAATATTTACCCAACATTCTCAAATCACGTCAATAAAGACAAAGTAGTGGAACCCAATTGCTATAAGACTATGCGCGAACCAGAAACCAGCTCCGGTCCTACAGAAGATATTATTTCGAAACCGGAACCAGTTAAAGTAAGGAAAAGGTTTTCAAATTACTTGAAGGATCAGTATCGCAATCTGGCTGACGAGACTATGGGGAAAAGTTATATGATGATGCAAGATCTTAAAGAAGTTCTGCAAAAAAGAGGCATATCTAACTGACTACTGACTTCAAAATGGTCTTCTATAACGCCATGAATTCCCTTATAAAATAACAATTATAAAATGCAATAAAAATATAGATTTTTTTTTTTTTTTTGAGAAACATTGTGAAAAAACAAATATATTTTCATAGTTTTGAGGGTTTTTTTTTTTTTTTTTTCTAAAGTTAAATAAAGATTTACTAATTATCCTCCAGAATCACATGAAATAAAAATATTGTGAAAGAACCTTTATTACTCTATGCATTTGACCATTTTTATATTTTATACACTAACTAAGAAACATAACTGCTTAAGAGATTTATATTTTCACAAAATGCTGATTTAAATTCTTTGGTAAATTTTTAAAATAATACACCATTAATATAATAAAATATTTAAAAGCTTTTTTTCCATAAAATGTGTAACAAATTTTCAATTAGAATAACAATCACATTAAAAATATTAACAATAAGTAGCAGACATTCATTTTATTGATGCAATTTTAAATCTTTATTAAACAATAAGTAGAAGACATTCATTTTATTGATGCAATTTGAAATCTTTATTAAACAATAAGTAGAAGACATTCATTTTATTGATGCAATTTTAAATCTTTATTAAACAATAAGTAGAAGACATTCTTTTTATTGACACAATTCGAAATCTTTATTAAAATATATTGAGTTTTATCATTGCAAAAACTCAATATAAACTCCCGATTATAAAATTGTCAGAACAGAGATGATAAAGAAATTATATATCAGAATCAAAAAATATTTTTTATAATTGGAGGGTAAAAATATTATAATAAAAATATTATAAATATAAAATCAATATTATAATAAAAAAATAGTTTTGATTCAAGGAGATAAATTCAATATAGTTTAGAGCCAATTCATAAATATCTTAAAAAAATTTTTTGTTAATAAATTACAACATATTCAAAAGATAGTGTCTTGAACATGAAAGTGCACTTAAAAAACGTAAGGTATTAATTATCTGATACTGATATTTCCAATTAGAATAACAATCACATAAAAAAGTATTAACATTAAGTAGTAGACATTCATTTTATTGGTACAATTTGAAATCCTTATTAAACAATACATAGCAGACATTCATTTTATTAATACAATTTGAAATCTTTATTAAACAATAAGTAGCACACATTCATTTTATTGATAGAATTTGAAATCTTTATTAAAATATATTGAGTTTTGTCATTGCAAAAACTGAACAAGAACTGAGATCATAATGAATTATATATCAGAACCAAAAATATTTTTGATAAGGGAAACGTAAAAATATTGCAATTATAAAATCAATATTATAATCAAAAAATATTTTTAAAATAATTTTCATTCAAGGAGATAAATTTAAAATAGTTTAAAACAAATTCATAAATATCTCTAAAATGTTTTCTTTAATAAATTACAACATATTCAAAAGGCAATGTCTTTGGCGTGAAAGAGCATTTGAAAAACGTTAAGGTATTAATTACAAAACAGAAAAGCATCAGAATGATATTATGTTTTTGATTTATGGATTACCAGTGCGCAAAGTTTTCGATAGGGTTCAGAAGTTTTGCACAATTTTTGCTGCTTGCTGATCTAATAACTTCCTCCTGGACGAAGATGCATATATTCAAAGCTTGTATGCATAATTCTTTGTTCAAAGTTTTCATACTTTTTGTAACATATGGCGGCTGCTGTTTATTTTCCTGTTCTTTTTCAAAAGATTAACATTTTGCTGAGAGGGTCTTTTATTGGACGTAATTAATTAGTGCCACCCTAAACTAAGAAGTTTGGCGTTCCCTCACCGAAAAAGTGGTGGTGCTTTAATGCGTTCATGTGTTGATAATAGCATTTAATATGCGTTTCATCGCTAGATGCTACCATTAATAAAAAACGGCAACTTATCACGTAACTAATAATGTAATTGGGGCTTTTGTTCTTCGATATTGCCAGGGAACAAAGAGGTATAGAACACCTGTCACAGGTTGCCAATGAAGAATATTATTAATTATGCTTCTGAATCAAAGGCGTCAGACAATGGCTTGCCACCCACCGAAGCAACAAGCGATAGAGAACCTTCTGTGGTCGCTGATTTTTTTATTATTATTATAGCTTAGATGAGAAAGCGCCATCTTTTAATTTTAGTCCTAAAACTTGAACCTTTAGATTTTCATCCATGCATTAGGATGGAGGTTTTGGTAAACCAGGTGGCGCTGCTATCTATGACAGCGATAGTGAGAGGGTGAAAAAAAAAGGGGTGAGGTGGCAAATCTGGCGTGACAAGACATGTCTGTGAACAAAGCTCATTGGAGGCTTTGTCTTGTGGGAATACAAGGGGGAAGTTGGGAACAACAGCAACATTAGGACTTCTCTCTTTTGAGCTGTCCCCGTCCTTCTCGATAAGGTAATGAAATTTGCAGAGAGGAGGTTGTCAATCCGAAAGAAAAGAGGTTTATTATCCCAAAACTGATCTTTGTTCGCTGCTGGGATTCATTCATGGAGGTGGGGATAATGTGGAAATTATAAAATATTTTTGTGTTGCCCTCCCGGATCGTTTGATTAACGTGTGAGTATTTTAATATTCCGTGCTTGCTTCAACACACATATCTTCACGCTTGTCTAATGCAATAATGATGTGGGGCAAAGAAAAAAACATGAGATCTTGCCACAGTAATATCAGCTTACTCGTTCAGTAAAGACAGCTTTTATTGTTTGAAGAATTTAATTGCTGACTTTGCCTTTTTGAATCGAAACGTGACATTCGAAATTGTCACCTTTAATGAAACTTATAAGATCATTAATTAATTTTGTTGTTGCTTTCTTGTATATTGTTGTTGCTTTCTTGTATGATGTTGTTGCGTTCTTGTATGTTGTTGTTGCTTTCTTGTCGCGTTTCATTTTTGTATGCCACGAAAAAAGACATTGCCTTCAGGGATGACTTCTTGACGTAACTGTCCAGTCATTACATGTCACATACCACAAAACCCAGTAAACCATCACTAGTTTCCTAACTGTCTATGCGAGAAGTTTACACGTGCTATCAACTGCAATGATGTCTCCAGTAGATCTAGTTGAATATAATATACACTAAGCCTTGAAATGAACAATAATTAAATTTTAGTAGTTAGTTTTTAAATATAAAATTCCATTCAAATCATAAAAGACGCAACCTAGAAATAATATTTTGAAGTCGATCAAATCAGTTTTTCTTGGAAAAATTATCTCAAACTAGGTAGCTTTATAAAATTAACTATATATCAGTGTGTCCCCAATGATAATGCCTGCTAGATAACTGAAATGAGGCTTTTATTTCCACTGATGGACTACGCCATAATTAGTGCTTCTAAAAACAAAAAATATCATAGTTATATATATAGTCACCATATAAGCGAAATGGTTGTAACAGATCTTATCGGTATCAACAATCAGAGAAGTTAGTTAGAATTACTTGAGTTTATTGTCTGATTGGATGGTGGTCATCTGAAACCTCATTATGTTTCCTTTTCCCTGCCATTCTAGGCTTGTTACCTTTAATGAAACTTATAAAAAATTTTAATTATTTTTGTTGTTGCTTTAAGTTTCATTTTTGTGTGCCACGAAGAGCCCACCGACGGATATTGAAAATAGGACATTGCCTTCTGGGAGGACTTCTTGAGATAACTGTCCGATCATTACATGTCGTATAGGGCAATACCCAGTGTTCTGCCAAAAAATGTGTTCTGCCACCTATTGGTGTCTTGTTGACGACTTTATAACTGATTATGTGTTAATCAGTTATAAAGTGTGGTCAATAAGTTTAGCATACACATATATTAGCATAAAGCATAATATAGCACATATTAGCATAATTTCATAATTCTTTTTAACCTGTTTTTTTTTTTTTTTAATGATTATACAGAGAATTTCTGAATACAAAACATAAGATTTAAAAAAATTTAGAATAAAGTTTTCTTGGTTTTTAAAATTGTTTCAATACAAATTTTTCTCCTTTTGGATACACCAGAAAAACAGAAAAAGAACGATTTTTTTAAGATTCTGTTTCATTTATTGGCTCTTCGAAATTTTTTTAAGTATATCTACAGATAATATATAGTAAAGTATTAGAAGTTTGAAAATTAATATTTTAGGATACTAAATTTTTACTGCTTAATTTATTTCTACCAATCTGATTTTACTGAAAAATGAATTTCATTTACTCTGATTTTTTTTTTCACTGTTGCCATTTGTGTCTGTACAGTACAGTACATGTACAGTAGTGAAATGGGTATACAATAAACGGAAACATTAATTGATATATATGTACATTACCAAAAAATTTTTAATAGAAATTTATAAAAATTTGGAAGGTTTAACATACACTTTACAAATTTCCGTGATTTTTATTTTTTATACTATTATATTTTTTAATCATTTTTTATTAACAATTAAATTAACTCAGTCATTTAAATTGTTAATAAAAGGGATTTTATCTGTTTGTTTTTAATTATTTAAAGCATGGAAAAGACAAAAATTTAACTAAAAAACCTGGGGAACATTTGTGAATATTATTTTTAAATTTAAATTGATTTTAAATAGTGAAACAATTTTCTTAAACGATCCAGAAGACTTTTTTGTGTACATAAATTTTTCCATTGTAAATAATTACACAAACCACAATATATATATATATGATTGTAAATTGCATATACTTTCTAATATTTGTTCTATAACAAGAATCATTTAATATAATCTAGTGGCATTATTAAAATTTGAGATACGTTATTCAGCATTAATTTATACTACAATATTCATTTTTTTAATACCGGATATTCGATCTGAAGTTATTCACCACTGATTTGGCAAATAATGAGGCTGATGTCATGTAGACTTGATTCTGATGAATCAAGTCTACATGACATGGAAGAAGGATTGCATTGCATCATTCGAGGCTATTGCATGGCACCACCTAAATAGCAGTCTGAAAGGTGGCATTGAGAATTCGCATCTTTCTTTCACCTTCTCGAACCCAAATTGCTGTAGATTTTATAACAGATTCGGGGTTTTTCTACCAAGCTGAGTATACTTCATTGTGTGTGCTATATTAACCATGTACTTAACAAGCCGAAAAAGATAAGAGGGTTAATATCTCCCAGGCATAGTCAACAATCATCATTAATTTTTTTTTTATCAACCAACAATAGTCAAGGCTAAGCCATCTGTTCTTTTTGAAAACTCTACCAAACTCCTAAATGAATGCAAAATATTTTATAACAATTTGATGTCTTCATACGTTAGGAACTTTAGCTTGGTTGCCATTTGCCATTTGAATAACAAATATGCAATAGATTCAGAATTACCAAATTGCATCACAGAAAGAAAGCTATACTGCTCTCACATGGTGCCGCTACAATGTCGGAGAAATACTTCCATTCGTGGCATATGGAAAATTCGAAATCTTCACTGGGGAGAATTTAAATCGAAAATTCGAAGTCTTCCCATCGACAATACTACTTCACCTGCAGATTTTACATTCCAATTCTTGGCATAAACAGGCTAGCTTTCAGATTATACTACACTTGAAGGTTTTTGCAGATTGTTCACTTGTAGATTGTTAGGTTGATATGGTTTGGTTTGTCGCTCTACGGTCTTCTTCTGCACACAAGGGCTTAACAGACCGGGACCTACAGTTTAAATATTGATATATTGTAGATATATTAGGCTATATATTAGTGACTAATATACAACTTAAAATTTTAACCATGTTAACTGAGCAAAAATGCCGAAGATAGTATTCATTTTATTTTTCATTCGGAATATTTTTTTTATATCATTAACGTTATATTATTGAATTTTTGATCATCGCAATATATAGATGGGTAGCAGAATATGTAGTTTGGTTTGTAAGTAAAATAGAAACTTCATTAACATGCAATATGTATGCAATTGGTCCTCAGTGCCACAGGTTTCAGGTTCGAGTTCCGGCTATGTCATAGATGTTTGTAGTGGTTCGGAATCCACTTTAGGCCGTAGGTCCCGGTCTAATATGACTGTGAGAGCGTTAGGCGTAGGGCTGACAATCCTACCCAATAAAAGGAAAAGCATCTCATATTCAGGAATCTGCTAGTAAGCAGAAGACTTGCCCCACCATAGGGCTTGCACATATGAAGAAGAATGTATGCATTAGAATTTCAAAACAATTCATAAAATAAGTACATAATAATTTTTGTTTTAAGAAAGTTTATGTCTAAGAGTCCTTTATAAAAATGCTGTAACATAGGTTAGGTCGCCGTGACTTAAATTCAATATTATCTTAAAGCACTATTATTGAAAATACACTAGAATATCACGAATATGCTATTATTATGAATATACTAGAATATGATGAATACACTAAAATATCATGGATACACACTATAATATCATGAATACACACTATATTATCATGAATACACACTAGAATATGAATGCACACTATAATATCATGAATACACACTATATTATCATGAATACACACTAGAATATGAATGCACACTATAATATCATGAATACACACTATATTATCATGAATACACTCTAGAATATGAATGCACACTATAATATCATGAATACACACTGGAATATGAATACACACTATAATATCATGAATTCCTACTAGAATATGAATACACATTAAAATATCATGAATTGTAATCACTAGAATATCATGAATAGTAAACACTAGAATATCATGAATACACATTAGAATATCATTACACACAACATCATGAATACACTAATACAATATTATCATGTATCAAAAAACTTTTTTTCCCTTCCCATTGTTAATGCGATCCATCCAAACTATTTTCAGAGTTATTTTATTCACAAATTTACATGCTTGTATTTCCACAGTTCTGCAACGGATCTCGAAACAGCCAATCGCAATGAGTGCGCGCCCCCTCTTTTTCACAATCTCAAAAATGCCCGATTCAAAGTGAAAGGCGCGATAGAAAGTAGGTCCATTGTCTTCCTCAGAGAGATATAAGAGACAGAGGATCTGCCTGACAATGTCCCGATTATTCAGTCTGAATATCTCCATAGAGATTCGAGGGAGAAAGCTCAGTGTGTTTTAAGTAATGAAAACGAGAAACACGCCCCAACCCCCACTCGAATTAAAGCTGACCCCCAGTTCGCTGCACCATTGTTTCTGCCGTTAACTGCAACTGCAAAGGGAAAATTCAATTTGAGGAGATTAGGCGTCCTCCAATTTCAACACTTGGAAATCGCATTGTCTGTAAGCGTGAAAGGAGTTTAAGGGAATCTTTATGTAAGATTTAATAGATTATAGTTAAGAAGCCCCTTTAAAATGTATAAAAAGTTGGTTATTTTCATAAAAAAGTAATAGATTTCTAATTAATAATTGTTAAATCGGTGGTTCTTAAACTTTCTTTTCTCCACACTTTATCCCTGTGTTCCTAGGGCTATGTTGCTTCTACCAGTTAGAAAGGTGAGGGTGGAACATCGGTGGGCCTCATATATACCATGAACAGCCCACCGATGGATGATAGGGAAGGAAAGTGGGAGGAGTTTTAGGGGTAATTACTTCGCATTTGAATGTCAACCTGGAAAAGTGAGCGCATTTGAGTTTCAACCCGGAGAAAACCTGGAAAATATCCACAAGCAACTTGATTATCAATGCGAGATGATTTACATACATTGATGCAATATCTATCGAATCTTCTAGTTTCTGAAAGCAGTGACTACAACAATGCCGCGTACGGATTGAATATCAGCCTTCTCACATGCTAGATGCTCACGTTGCCACTGATCCACGAGTCGGCAGTGTTTCTCAAGCTGGGTTCATGGTCCTTCTAGGCAGTA